>PVKU01000006.1:0-340598 GCA_004027475.1 Anoura caudifer
AAACAAACAAACAAGCATAATATAACCAAAGACACTGAAATTGAGAACAAGAGAGGAGAGGGATAGGAATATCCAGGGAAAAGGGGAAGGGATTAGAGCAACAAGTATGAAAGACACATGGACAAAAGCTAGGGGCAGGGGTTGGAAATGGGAGGGAGCTGGGGAGGGCTGGGGCGGTGGGATGGGATGGGAGCAGAAAACAGAACACTGTATAAGAACAACAATTAAAATAAAATAAAAGAAAAAGAAAAAATTAAAAAAAGAAAACAAAATAACTATAAATCTAATCATGTTAAATGTGGATGGTTTAAATACCACAAAAGGCAGTTTGTCAGACTAAATCAAAGAGCTAGATCTAGTAACTAACGATATACTTGTACACCAATAAGCTAAAAGTAAATGGATGGCAAAGACATACCATACAAACAGCTGGAATGGCTGTTTTAGTATCAGACAAAATAGACTTTAAAACGTATTACTGGACTGATATTTTTTAATGATAAAAGCATCAACACATCAGAAGATACGATTATAAATGTTCTATATGCACCTAATGGAGCCTTGGATGTTTGATGCACTTGTGACCAGAGACCATGCCTGCAGTAACGTTGGTGTAGCTAAGTACTGCTTCAAACTTCCTGAACAGAATGTTCACTTTCTTTTTTTGGATGAAATTTCTCTGAACACAGTGACCTCTTCTGGTACTAATATAAACTAAAATGCAATTTCTGCCTTTTTCATAGAAATGTTCCATTATTGCATTTGATTAGAGAAAGGATCAGCGAAACCTAGAGGGTACATAATAGAACCCTGCTTTGATGAGTGCTAACTTTATTATGTAACAGCAGTAAGCCAGGCCAATCCACCCAATAACTAATGAACCAGGCTAAGCCGGCTAACAGCAGTTTTCAAAGCTGGTTGTGTATTAGAATCAGCAGGGCAGTTTTTTAGATTTCAATGCCCAGGCTTCAACCTTAGCAATTTTGGTTTCATTAGGTTTTAAAGCTTCTTGGGTCCTAATATATAGCTAGGAATGAGAACCACTGCCCTCGAGTAAAAGCTTGCGCCATTATTATTGCATAAAGCTCACCAATACTGTAAATGCATTAATGTATTCAGCTAGAATTTGCTCCCTAGCTCCATGAAGCACATCCTCAACAGTGAGTCACACAGAAACAATCCTCCCAGACCAAAAGTATGTCTTGGTAAGCCCTGCAAATCCTGCCAATAATCCGGACACCTAAGATTTTCAGAGATTATTTTAAAGATTGTAAACGGTTGAAGATATATATATCAAAGCCAGGGGTTGACAAACATTTTGTGCAAAGGGCCAGAGTATTTTAAACTTTGTGGGACTTAAGGGTCTATCATAATTATTCAACTGTTGTCATTGTAACACAAAGTCATAGACAGTATGTATATAAATGAGCACTGTTCCTATAAAACTTTATGGATGCTGCAATTTAAATTTCGCATTATTCTCATGTCCTGAAGTACTTGTTTTCCAACCATTTAAAAATGTAAAAACCACCCTTGCTGGTGTGACTCGGTTGGAGCATTGTCCTGTACACCAAAAAGTCATGGGTTTGATTCCCAGTAAGGGCACCATACCTAGGTTGTGGATTGGATCCCCAGTCGGGGTGCATAGCGTATGAGAGGCAACCAATCGATATTTTTCTCTCTAAAATCAATATGTATTTTTTAAAAGAATAAAAAATAAATAAAATGTAAAAGCCATCTTATCCTATTAGCTGCATGGAAACGGCAGTGGGCCACATCTGGCCTGCAGGCCCTCACTTCCTGAATCCTGGTCTAACAAACAGCCAGCACTCTCAAACAGGAACGTTACAGCATAGCATATTCATCCTTAGGCAAGGGAAGCATTATGTTACATTACAGGAGCCCTGGTGATTGTCCTCCTGACCACAACTGCAATAAACTGCTCATCTGCCTTGACCTCTCTCTCCTATTTATGTTCCCTACCGCCAGAACTCTCATCCTTGGCAATAAAAGGACTCATTTTCCAGAATCCAGATTTCCTGAAGATATGTTACAACCCCAAATAAAAACTAACAGGGGCTTCATATAGGATCACATCCAACCACCTTTAATTTCCTGTCACTATGATTCCTTTCAGTCAGGGAATCTAGAGGTGGAGACATATAACCTCAGGCAGCTGATGTCACGAAATGGACACTGCTGGTTCAATGACTTGACCTTCCTTACGTGGGTTAGGCTCACTCACCTGGGCTCTTGGGATGGTAGGGAAGTCTGCACCCTGTTCTGCACAGAATTTCCCACACCTTTTCTGGAGAACTCTCCAACTTAACCCAGATAAGGGGGGAAAAACCTTGTACTACAGTTACACAGTAGATAGAGCAGGGCATACAAACAGCAGCCTAAGGATCTCAATCCTGTGCAGGCAAATCCAAACAGGAGAGTCTTACAGGAGACACTAAAAGGAAAATGCGGGCTTTTAATTCAAATGGTGATTATAAAGGTCTCACAGAAGATGAGATTAAAATTTTATGTGCTCGGTTTAATAGAATTCATTCATCCATGAACTCACTTTTTGTTCACCAAATATTTAAGCATTAAATGCTAGGCAATGAGAACCGGGACAAGGCCTGGCGCCTGCTGTCAGTGTGTCTTGTGGTGGCACATCTGCAGAGAAGTAAACAGGAAATTACAGTGTAATTAGGTGTCCCACTATGGAAGAAGCTCAGTGTGCTGACAGCAAGGGAACCTAAACCAGACTTTTGAACACCCGAAAATGTTCCAGAGTTGGGAGAAAAACATGTATTTTACAATTTAAAAAAGGGGAAGAAAAAAACACTATGCTGAGACACCATTTTTCAATACAAGATTAGTAAAACTCAACAAGCATGAGCCCACCACGTGTACCACGTGAGCAACGGTACAGGAAAACGGGCACTCCTACACATCCACCAGGGCAAACTAACAATACCTAGGAAAAATATAAAAGCACATACCCTCCTATCCAGCAATTCTACTTCTAGGGATTATCCTACACATGCAGGGCCACATGTGCCAAGTATTGTACAAGGATATTCACTGTATCATTGAAATGGTAATTAGGAACAGCCCCCCTATCAATAGGGAACTGATTCAATTCCTGTTACTCTTTGCTCAAAATCTCGAGAGAAAAAAGTGAGTCTTTTCCAGGGTATACAGTCCTGCATGATGTGTATCTTCCCACTCTCTCCTCTGTTCACTTCCTATTGGCCTTCCTCACCCTCCCACTTTAGGGCCTTTGCACTCACTGCACCCTCTGCCTAGAACACTTCCCAGTAGCATGGTTTACTCCCTCACTAGCTCAAAGGGCACCTTCGGAAGCCTCCTCTGACCACCCTTTCTTTACCACAGCAACCAGCTCCCAATCTCTTACCCTGCATTCCATTCTTTTACAGATCAGTTATTACCCATCTAATATTTTTTCATTTGTCTGTCCAGAATTTAACCTAAGAATAAAAACTTTGTTCACCTCCATATTCTAAGACTAGCACTACCTGGTACATTGAAGGGGCACAAAATTTTACTGCATAAATTACGCAACACCTAGGCAAGTAGTATATGTTTTTAAAAAGTGCCATTTTTATTTATATGAAAGATGACGAGAAAAGCAAGGTGTATGTAGTGTTAAAAGAACCAACAGGGGAAGAGGGACTGGGCACAGGAGGCAGGGGATGAGGAGGTGAAAAGAAAAAAGAGGAAAGTATTTGTGTGTACTTGCTGACTACATAACTGGGTGACAACAGTTGCCTTCTGGGAGTTAACTGGGTGGCTGAGTCAGCTAGGGAGACTTCTCACCATATACACCCCGAGTATATCACCACCAAGTCTAAAAATGAGATGAAAATAGGTTGAGCCAGTGGCCCATGGGAAAAGGGAACAAGCAGTAAATTTGAGAAGTAGCCTAAAGTTAACTGGCTACTACATTCCAGAATTATGCAGTGTTCCAGAATTATCCTTCTATTCAGCATCTTTCCCCCATGAGGTGTGGAAAGAAAATTGCGAAGTTATTAACAATGGTATAATCTGCAATGGGTAGGAGGACTGGTTGCATGTATTTTTATTTTTTGAAGATTTTTATTCATTGAGTGGAAAGGAGGGAAACATTAATGTTTCTCTTGCACGCTCCACACTGGGAACCTGGCCCACAACCCAGGCATGTGCCCTAGACTGGGAATCGAACCACTGACCTTTTGGCTCGCAGGCCACCACTCAATCCACTGAGCCACACCAGCCAGGGCTGCATGTTTTCTTACATTTTGTCTTTTCCATGTCATTTTGTTTTAAATGCACAGTATGTGCTTTACTGATTAAAAAAGAGCAGAGGCTTTAAAACCATAGGTAAGATTCACACTTCTCCTACCTCCTAGCAAACTGCTTACTGGTGCTTTTCCCCCTTTATTGACAACAATCCTGGGCGTAACAGCTTTAATACTAGCACACCATAACCTAGGCATCTTCGCCCATTTCTTTGGCTTGTCACCAGTTCTCACCAGTCACAACACTCCAAGACCAGCCAGGCCCCTAGTATTTCTCCTTTCACTTTCTTTGCTTCCTATCTTTGCAGCTACACAATTACATATACACCTTCTAAGTTATATTCCAAAGGTCTCTAAGCAGTAAGTGCTCACTAAACTAGATCCAATAAATTCTTTGCTACTTTCACTCTGATTAACTCTGCCAACTTGTCGGTTTAGAGCTTCCTATTCCTACTCATTTAACGTATCTTTGAAATCACTGTGTTCCTTTAGACTTAATAAGATAGACTACATAAAATGACTATCATAATCCTACACACCATTCATTTAACCAAGTCTCAAATGGATGACATTTCAAGACTACCTATATTCCATTCTCAGAAGAAACACTGCAAGATGTAGGACCACACTTTCACTTGATACTTAGCCTACCTAGTTCCAAGCTCAAGGGAGAACTACCACTGTAAGGTCAAGGGTATGCCATTCCTTACCTCTCTCTACATGGGTGAGAGGACCAATGAGTTTCTATGTTAAAAGCATGTCTGTTGTGTTGTTAGCTATAAATAATCTGAGCCAGGTTCAAAATTCAGAATGATTTTAGAGTCTGGACCAGCACTTTCTCATGTCAGTCACATATTTGGCAGTCCTAACCTCTAAAAACAGTACACTACACCAAAGTATATCATTTTAAGATGCATACTAATTACAGGGGAACTGAATGATAGTCAATGGTATGATAGGTATTCACCTACATAGCCAGGCTTCCCTTTCCCATAGGGTAGAACTTTCTGTGCTTGATTCTTAAAACCATTTTGTCCCTACCCCTTCCTCATACTAATCTCTAATCTAGCACACTGCTAGTAATCCATCCCAAAGCTACGGAAATGACTCCTACTCTTGGCTCAGAACTCCCACTCCCAAAAATTGAGTATCAGGATTGTTTGTTCTTTGAAGATTTATTGTGGAGTAAACTCATCTTTATATAACACAGAACAATTAAAGCTGACCAAGTGCAACAAGCCTGCCAATTACAGTTTTATACCAACCATAATTCAGCCACTTTTCAAATTCCAAAAACAAAGTATCCAAACTTCTAACATACTAGTGATCATTCAGATCAAATAATTTGAGGCAGACTGATATCCCCAAATTCCAATGCTACCCCAATAACCCAAGGAAATGGACAAAGGCAGACACTGTCCCACCAGCATTGACTTTTTTTGCACGATCAATTTTTTTCTTTTGCTTCAATGCTAGAGAATATCTAGTAAAAGCGTCACCAGGAAATGAAAAATTAACTATTACTGCCCTATTAAGGATATTTAAAGTTTAAAGAATCTACTGGCCATAATATTCTAAGGTCCACCAGATGCTACCAAGAAACTACATAAGGTGTTGCTAAATATAGGTGAGATTCACAAAACTGCACCTCATTAACATTTCATTGACATCTTTAATTACTTTGCACCAGCCTGGCAAAATAAAAGTATGTTGGTGGTTGAGACATGGAAGGAAAATCTAACATGAATTAACAGATCTCTGTTCAGAATAAGGCAATTCATTTGAAGGGATAGGAGTATCTGGACTGGAAAATTTTGCAAAGCTGGTTTACATAAAGGTGTTGTCCCAAATTTAGACAATTCCTCAAACATGCAAAAATGTTGGTATAAAATTGGCTAACAGTGAAAACAAAGTACATTGAGAACTTCCTAAAATGGGAGGTTCTCATTTGACACCATCCCATCTAACAGCCTGAAAAAAAACCTGTCACTGTGTTCAGAAAGTAATTCAGTTCCTCACAACTCCAATTGATTAATTCAGGGACTTGTAATGATGCATTCATGCTATCAAGGGGGATGTGAGTTCTTGTGTTACCCAAAGCTGTAAGGGTAAAAGAATTTTTCCAAGTGTGTATACACTACAGTTAATGATGTGAAGACCAAATCTGTATGAATATGGATGATATCAAAGTTGACTACTGAAGCTTACCAACTGAGTATTAATATTGAACACAGATCAAAAATCTAGTTAGAAACATTTTATTTAAATGTGCCAAATAAAAACCCACCATTTTCAAACCATAAGATGTTAATACATTCAACAAAAATTTATATTATCTTACTGCTGTGAATTTACAGAGTAATAATCCAGATCCATTTTGATTAGGTGATTGAAATAACCTTCCTAGGTCACATTTAACAAACATCACAAATCCCTTATAATAATGTAAACAAAATAACTTTTCCCTAAAAGGTGAACTTGAGAACTTCAGTCCACTCTTTCAGGACTTGCACTTCTTCGTGGACTTCCTGATGGGGAACGACTAAAAAGAAAAACATTAGGTTTGGAACCCATTAGTATCTACTGAAACTTATTCTTTTCATGAACCCATCAGAGCAAAACTCAGTTTCAATAACTTCAAAAGTGGCCACAGATCTATTAAGTTTCCATAGCAGAGATCTAAAAATTCATAAAAGATTTATATATAAATCCTTTGTTTAAGATTAGGCTTAATAGTCTCCTTGATAAAACTACAAAGTTAACTAGAACTATTATGTGGGGTTTTGTTTGTTTTGTTTTTTGGATCATTGAGCACCAACTAGATAATGGTTTGGCTGCAAAATTTCAACCTAAAAATTTTTCTTCATGTAGGCACTTCCTTTTTACTTATTGTCACTATGTGGGTGATAATGAAGCAGGAAAAACAATTCTCTAAGAAACTTAAGATCTAGTACATACACGCGCGCGCGCACACACACACTGGATAAAAATATATATGTACTAGATATAGTAATTATATACATAGCACCAATTCTCCAAAGAGCTCAAAATGAAAGCCTGTAAGTAAGCAGGAAGCAAACAAATTCTACAGAAGCCACATCTAACAGTTAAAATCTGGCAACAAATTTAGCTTACCTTCTTTTTGGAGATGGAGATCTGGACTTTGATCGGCTGTCAAAACATGAGACATTCTATTAAGAAAATGTACTAACCAATCCCTTTATTATAGTCACAATATTATGAAATGAACTCCTAAACTGTCCTGAACTTATAATGTCAGCCTGCAATAAAACTGAGGAAAGGGGGCAGCGAGGGGAAGCCTATCAGCTTTAACTAAATCCAATCTTCCAACAATTGTTCATCGTAAAAATGAACTGCTGTACCATGATTAATCTGCCTTAAGCACAACTATCTCAGAATGCTCCTCCATGCACCTATCAGTTCTAACATGTGCCTCCTAATAGAACACCAAAGCCACCTTCTTTCTCACTATAGCTTGACATTCTCTTGTCCAGGAAGTCAGCCAGAACAGGCCATGTACAGATGAAGTTCTGAAGTTTGTTTTATTATTAAGGTACTGTGTTCCCACTTAACACTCAGGCTGAGTTAACACTTGAAACTTTGACAATTCAGAACACTTTGAACTTCTTGGATATTGATGCCACGTAACTACAAGAGCATTAATCAAATGTATACCCTTACCTGCTTCGTGGTCGTGAAAGTGACCTGGATCTTGATCTTGACCTTGACCTAGATCTTAAAAACAAAAATTACACCAATTAGTCCATACTAGTGATTTCCTTCAACACCTCCTGAGCAACATCTCCTAGGCTCAGAATAGAGGCTAAAACTGAGCAAGTTGCAACTCTTGCCTCCTATCAGTCTAAAAGTTTGGACAAATTATACCATTTTCAACCAGCTCTGATAGCCAATAAAGTATCACCATTTTCAATTATTTGCTTCTATCATACTCAATTAGCTACATATTCTTAAAGTGTACAATATTCAAGAGAAAAATAAATGGTTTTAAGACCGCTATGATTTGATTTTATCTTAAGAGTCAAATCAACATCACACAGACGCCTGAACTGAGATTTCAATTATTCAGGTGATAAGCCCAATGAAAAGAAAATCACAACAGAATGGGTAAGGCAATAAACTCTCATGGTTCACAAACATCAATTTATCTATTGCTCAAGCCAAAACAGGCTGACATACACACCTTGGGTCTTACAATCAAGTTAAAATTCATTTATCTAGAGAGGGAGTCCAGAGCTTTTGCAGACAAGTTTTTGACTCTCTGCATTGAAAGACTTATAGAACAATGGTATCTCCCAATGGTATTCCCTAGTATTCATCATCTGTAGTATCAACTTTAGACTTGATTCATTTCTATCACCTCTACAGGCCTTCTAAAAAAGGGAGTAAAAGAAATGTAAGTTTTTAGTTTAATCTTTAACTTCTTAAATTTCAATGTTTAAACTAAGTGTCTGGCTAAACAGGCCACATCCACCCAGATTATATACGCTACTAAATACTTCTTTAAACAATGTCCCAAGGTCTCAAATTCACCCCATCAACAAAGATTATGTCCTTAAGACACTGCTAATTGTCATTAAGATGTGACAATCCAAATACAAATGGGGCAGGGGGAAATGTTACACACTGGAAATACCTCGATCCTTTTATAGAGCCAGACCTAGATCGTCTGAGTGAGGCCGATCGTGATCTACGAAGAGACACAGATCTTGATCGTTGAGGAGATGCTGATCTTGACCTAAAAATTAAAACCAGAGGTTTAGGTCCATCTCCAGTTAGTTTTTATTGCTTGTTAAAATTTGAATTAAAGATTCCTCACCTCCTTCCCCTGCTCCTGCTTCGCGAGCGAGAGTATCGCCTACCTCTGGATCTCGAATGTGATCTAGACCGTGACCTATTTTTCAAGTTAGAAATAGACAAAATGTGAGATGGCAACTCATTTTATAGTTCGTATACCTCTGCTGAAATCAAATCTCAAAACTATTTAAAAATTTAGTTTATCATATGGAAATAAACTCTGGGCCTATTAGTTGCCGAGTTTTGTTTTTTTTTTTTAATTTTTAAAAACTACCTAAAAAAAGATTTGTTAACATCTGAATTACATCTTAGAATTACAAAATAGAAAACACTATAATGTGTATTTAAAATAAACCTTGCAAGTTTGCAGGTCGACCCTCTTTGGCCCATGGTCTAGTAGATCTAGACGATCTAGAAGTATCTATAGCCGATCGCTGCATCTAGATGTTTTCTTCAATCTAACGACGATCAAACTGACAGCCAAATGAGCCAGGTGAGGCTTGATTGACGCAAGAAGATTTTTCTAGTTGGGAATGTGGTCAATCTGGTGTTCCTCTTTCTAAACCGGAGGGGGCCCCAATTGTAAGCCAAATTTACTGTTACGGCGATCACCGACTCAAATTTTCTGCCCTTTAAATAAGGTGAAGCTAGGTGTAGATGACTCGAGGGGATCTGGCCTCTTATGCTGATCACCTCAAGGTCTAGGAGGATCTTAATTGTCGGATTTGCAAGGCGCCTCAGCATATCATAAGGCTCGTGACATTCTGAATCAAGGCGACTGACTCAAACGAAGAAACCTGAAAGGTTTTGACCAGGTTGATTATTAATATATTAACATTTAATTAAACAAAAAATTGTAAAATACACCTGTACAATTAACATTTACAATTATATAAAAATACTAATTTCTGCCTTGCTAATAAAAAAATTACTTGATTAACTAGTATACCAACCATTCCTTTAAAATAAATACCTGCTTCTTCTTCGGCGGCTATAGCGATGACAATCATAAGCATAATGTCCCTTTTCACCACATTCATAGCATCTATCATTGGGATCAAAGGGACGTCGAGCAGGTGGTCTATCAAAACGAGATCTCCGAGGCATGCCTGTTGATAGTTCAACCCTCACTCGGGAACCACAAATCACCCTATAAAAGAGAATCAACAAATTCTAATGCTTAAATACTCATGTGATATCTAAATTTACAATTTTCCAACCACTCTTTCCTTTCACAGGCTTCAGCTATCTGTTAAATCCTCCTAACTCCAACTTTGCTGACTCTCTTGAATACATAAAATTAGCTATTTACCATCTCCTCTATAATACTACAGAATCCAAGCTTAGCATCTAGCTCATTACTCAACCTACCGGACTATTCTAATGAACCTAAATTTCATAGTCGGCATCTTACTTACTTGCCATCCAGGCCTCGTACTGCATCTTCTGCATCTCTAGGGTCTTCAAATTCCACAAAGGCAAATCCCGGAGGATTTCTTGCAATCCACACAGTTCTTAAAGGACCATAATAACTGAAAGCCCTTTCTAACTCTCCTTTGCCAGCACCAGTTCCCAGGTTACCAACATACACCTTGGTTTCTGTTTAAAAACGCAAATAGAAGAATGCATGTTATGCAAAATTTGACTAAGTTTGATTGAATTCTTTGCCTTAGAACAGACAAACCTCTGTGCAAGCACGTTTAACGCTCTATCAAGGGTTGTACTTGGTCTCAAAACCAGCGAGATGGGTAAATTTCTTAAGAGCTAGGCGTATGACACAGTTCTTAACATTCTAACAAGGTGGGAATAAAACCTCCAAAACTCAGGTGATATTCCCAGGCGTGAGGAGGGCTCCGCCCCGGCCCCGCCCCCGAGTCCCGGCAGCCCCGGGCACGCTGGAAGCGCGCGGACCCGCAGCAGCAGCGGCGGCAGCGGCGGCGGGCAGGCCCCACCAGGGCCCGCCGGCAGAGCAGGGCTGCACCGGCTCTCGTCCTCCGCGGCAACCGCCCCAGGCACAGGCTCGCCTAAGACTCCAGCTCCCCGCCCCAGTCCACAAACCGCGCTCCAAAGAGCTAAAAGAGAAAAGAAACCAGCCTCCAGACAAAAAGATTATGTCTCCATACCCACTCCGCAGTTCGACCGACTGTACGATGAGAGAGCACAGCTCGAGGCGGCCAGTTTTGTTCAGGCTCAAATTCACCTTTGATTTTATGGCTGCGATCCTATCTGTCCGCTAAAGTGGCGGGAAAGCGCCAAGGAAATGCGCCACCATGCTCGTCAATGTGCGCAAAATGGCAGCCGAGGGCGGGGGGGTGTGGGGGGCGGCAGGGCGGCTCGAAGAAGGGCAACAGGATAACAGTGACCGTGGGCCTCACTTGGGCTGGTATGCGAGACGAAAATGCCCAAGAATTAACATGGAACTCGACACAGACCTACACCCGCCATCCCCCGTTTCGCCTCAATATCCCGCCCCCGCTGCCTCCGGCTTCGTATGGTGTGCGCCGAAGCCGCCATTACGCACGCGGAATAACCGTCTCCCAACCGACGCGCCTAACCCACAGCTTCGCTATACTCGCTACACCCACATTAAAGTCCCTTGCTGGGCCCTAGCCTCTTACCTCCTCCGTACCGCCCGTAACGCGACATGATGACTGGCCTGCGAACTCTGCTTCTTCAGCTCGCAATGCCCAGGGATCAAGCAAAACAAAAAGCTGCCGACCCCTTACACGCCAACACTCCCAGCGGCACTGAGAGGAAGAGCCTGGGGTTCCGGCTTATATACGCGGCGCTGGGATTTTTTGCGCATGCGTCATCTCAGCTCTCCGCGCGGCACAAAGGAGCTGGGCGGAAACTCCGGAGAAGCGGCGCGGAGGGAACTGAAGAAAGGATTACAATCAAGGGCGGAGGGATACGTTTCCATGGAAACGGTAGAATTCGCCCGTAAATCCTGGGTCTTCCCCAAGGTGTCCCGCTCCCGCCCTCCTCCTCTTCCTTTACAGTCCTCCCTTTCCTTTCCTTTCCCCTTTAATCTCCCCCAATTTAGGGACCCTCAGCTTTAGTAATCTTCCTGCAGGTGTATTAGACTGGCCTTATGAAAGGCTGTAAAATTTAGCCGCTGATGTTGCAGCCGTCGCCGCAGTTCTGCTGGGGGACTTGACCTAGAGTCCTACTCAGTGATCTTTGGGGCTCGGCAGAGGTAATCGGGAGTTTGTCCAGGGTGAAAACTCCATAAACCCCGGCATTCTGAGTAGTGGTCTCTGCATTATAGACCTCGCTGCACCACCCTCCAATCCCTTCAGAACCAGCCACCAATTTTCACCAACACGTTCCGAGTCTGGGGGACAAAGGAATAGAGTTGTTAATCTTTATTTCTCTTTTCTTTTTTTGTTATATTGAAATTACGATCAAAGCCTAAATCCTTAAAGCATTTTGACTAGTGGCAATTCTGAAATTATTTGCATTTGAAGCAAAATTGAGCTGTGCTTCCCTTCTCGTTCTTTTTGTATTGTAGTAACACGTCTCATCCACTAAACACTCAGATCCTAAGGACTGGGACTGAAGTCTTTGAGTAGCAGCCGCTTGCTGCTCAGCCACTCTATATAGCAGATATATGGAAACCTCTTTACATGAGAATCACTTAAAATCCAGTTTTGATTTTACACATTGCATTTGCCAGACACCAGCTGTGCAAATTCAGATTTAACTTTTTTTTTTACCATCCACCAAAAAAAGACGTTATACCGTAAGTACTTGGGATAGCGAGTTGTAAATGTCCCACATAAAAGAGGAATTCCTGAGGTATTTTTTTTCATCTGCTGTATCTTAACTTGATATGTGTAGGTATGGGGTACAGAGTATAGGGAAAAGGAGACTTAGTTGAATAAGCCTTTATTCAGGTGAATAAAGTATAGATTTTCTCCAGGTAATGCTATGAATTTATACTTTTTTTCAGATTGTCAATTGGTCTGTCTCAAGGAAATCTAGCCAGAAAAAAAGTTCTGTATAGGGTGTTACATTTGTTCTCCATTAGCCTTATTGATATTTCTGATCTACTTAACAGGGTTCTTCTCAAAAGGGTTAAATGATAAAGATATTTTTACATACTCTGAAAAAATACAATCAGTTCTATAAAGCCTCACTAATTTGACTTTCTCCTATTAAGAATTAATGAGAATTGCAGTTAGACAAAACATGATAACATCAAAAGATAGTACTTAGTCAATGACCATACCACCTTGAATGCCCAAGATTTGGTCTGACCTCAGGAGCTAAGCAGTGTTGGGTCTAGTGAGTACTTGGAAAGGAAAGATAGTACTTATTATTCTGCATAGCTCCTAATAGGCCCCAATAAATATTTTTTTGTTCTGAATATAAAGTCCATTGTACTTTATAAGAGAATTTCTAAGCAAGAAATGCTAACAATATTAAAGGAAGCAATTTTCCAACTTATAACAAACTGCTTTCAAACACATTAAAGAGAAAGGGGTAAACCCTGACTGGCTTGTCTGCCTCTCTAGGAGACAGGCCCTTTGATAAGCTAATTACATATTATTTATCTCTTAAAAGGGCCCATTCTAGGCTGGGCTTTGCTAACATAGTTGCCATGAAAAAAAATAGTACTGTATACTATTTCTGTACACTATTATACTGGACACTCTTTCTCTTAAGAACATGTAACCAAATTCTTTTCACTAAAAGCCAATCTACCTAAATGAGGGAGATTTTATTGTAAAGAGTACCTTTATTCCTGCTGATTCTTTTGAAATCAGTTTCAACTACATTTTTGCCTCTAGGTTTTCATGTTAAATTAGGATCACATTTCCAGATTCAATTTGAATGTGAAAGCTTCTTAATTCAATTCAACAAATACTCTAATACTTCTAACATGAAATATTGAGTAGTTCCTAACACATTAATATTGTTGAACATTGATATTAGTTTGGGGGATAATTCTTAATCCTTTTACAGCAGCTTTCAAAATTTATCTGCATTTCCTAGATCAGTATTTCCAGGGAAGCATTAAAGAAAAAGTTCACTTTTTTATCTTATTCATTTTAGTTTCACTTTTCAGTCATTGTCACCATTTTAGATTGGTGTAAAAGAAGAAAAGCAAGTTTAGAACTTTTGCACATGTATTGATTTTTAATCTAACAAAACAGTCTGTAGTTACAAACACTAGTCTTTTACTATGTAGGTATGTATATGCTGTGTATGTATGTGCTGTGTGTCAATCCAAACAGCTATGGTCAAATACTTCCTTTTTTCAATATTTCATAATCTTGTTTCTTCAAGAATGCTATTCATTCTGGGAAGGAAAACTTCTTAGAGACATGTTTATAATTTTTTCATATTCTATAAAGACATTAACTTCTCATTCGCCAAGTGCTGGGCAACAATCAGTACTAAAGTATTAGGTGGGATGGGGCGACAGTTAAAGCAAGCCAGCGCTTTGACCAACCTCAGAGTGAAACTGGGTAGAAGACAAATGTGATGCAGGAGTGCCCTGCTAACACAAATATTTCCCAAATGGGTCATTTCAGAGTGTAAAAGAATCTAGGAAGAGTGAGGCTTTCTGAGGAATGCCTGATTGTATTAAAAAGTGTGAAACTGGAAATAAAGGCGGAAAAAATGCGAAACTGTAAAACCATCAAGCATTAAACTAATCAGTTGTGCCATTCCTTCTCGAAAGAAAGAATTTCATGAAAGGGACTTGGTCAGCTTGGTGTCTCAACAAGAGGGCTAGACTAGTTGGTTTTTTTCTTCTTTTTCTAAATTACTCTTACTGGGGTAACAGTTTATGCAGCACTCTTCGAAGAAGAGAAACTATGTTACTTAGAGAAATACTGCTCAAGACCATTGACTTCCCTTTGTGTGATGTTTTGATACTTTTTATAGTCCCTGGACATGAATATGTTATACTGTAAATTAATAAAAATGGTTTTAGTTCATAAATCCTTTTCTTAGGAGAGGTGGTGCAGTGTAATAACTAAGAACGTAAGCAAATGGAGTGTCACAGCGATGGGTTTGAAGCTTGGCTCCTATATTTAATACCTGCCTTCCCCAAACAAGTTTTTAATCTCCTGGTACTTCAGGTTTCTTATCTGAAAAGTGGGGTTTGATAATAGTAACTATCTCAGAGAGTTGTTTTTAGGATTAGATATGAGGTAAACCAAGTAAATAACATTTCAAAGTGTCTAGGTGTTCAGTAAATGTTAGCTGGTAGGAGGAAGAGGAAGAGTTGTAGTAGTAGCAGCAGTAATCTGACTAAACTTTGTAAGCTTGTAAAATGGCTATGATCTGGGCGCATGAGCAAAACTGAAGTTTGTTTATGCAAAGCTAGGGACTAGGCTCTGGAACATGGTGAACAGCCTTAAGTGGCCACTCCTAAGACATCTGTCTCTTTACTCATCGACTTTGGTAAGGGAAGTTGTCACCTTTCTCCTTTGACCCAATCCACAGAGAGAAAAACAATCTGACATATGTAAGAAGCAACAACTCAGAAAAAGACATTTTCTCCATGGAAAGTAAACCCCCAGGAATTCCAAAATCAAATACCAAAACCTTGTTAAGGGTTATATTGTATTGTATATTGTATACCTTAACCTTCTTAAGGTACTGGCCTGTGGAATGGAGAAATGTGTGTTCATCAACAATGGGGAAATTGCCAATTTTTTAAATATATTTTATTGATTATGTTATTACAGTTGTCCCATTCCCCCCTTCATTCCCCTCCACCATGCACACCCCCTCCCACCCACATTCCCCCTCTTTACTTCATGTCCGTGTGTCATAAGTTCTTTAGCTTCTACATTTTCCATACTATTCTTGCCCTCTCCTGTCTATTTTCTCTCTACCATCTATGCTACTTATTCTCTGTACCTTTTGCCCCTCTCTCCTCCTCCCACTCCCCTGTTGCTAACCCTCCATATGATCTCCATTTCTGTGGTTCTGTTCCTGTTGTAGTTGTTTGCTTAGTTTGCTTTTGTTTTAGGTGTGATTGTTAATAACTGTGAGTTTGCTGTCTTTTTACTGTTCATATTTTTTATCTTCTTTTTCTTAGATAAGTCCCTTTAACATTTCATATAATAAGGGCTCGGTGATGATGAGCTCCTTTAACTTGACCTTATCTGAGAAGCGCTTTATCTTCCCTTCCATTCTAAATGACAGCTTTGCTGGATAGAGCAATCTTGGATGTAAGTCCTTGACTTTCATGTCTTGGAATACTTCTTTCCAGCCCCTTCTTGCCTGCAAGCTCTCTTTTGAGAAATCAGCTGACAGTCTGATGGGAACTCCTTTGTAGGTGACTGTCCCCTTACCTCTTGCTGCTTCTAGAATTTTCTCCTTCATTTTAATCTTGGCTAATGTCATTATGATGTGCCCTGGTGTGTTCCTCCTCAGGTCCAACTTCTTTGGGACTCTCTGAGCTTCCTGGACTTCCTGGAAATCTATTTCCTTTGCCAGATTGGGGAAGTTCTCCTTGATTATTTGTTCAAATAAGTTTTCCACTTGTTGCTCTTCCTCTTCCCCTTCTGGTACCCCTATAATTCGGATGTTGGGATGTTTGAAGATGTCCTGGATGGTCCTAAGCCTCTCCTCATTTTTTTGAATTCTTATTTCTTCATTCTTTTCTATTTGGTTGTTTCTTTCTTCTGTTCCACACCGTTGATTTGAGTCCCAGTTTTCCTCCCATCTCTATTGGTTCCCTGTGCATTTTCCTTCATTTCACTTATTGTAATCCAATAAGTTCATTTGTTCATCTAATTTGCGACCAAAATCAACCAATTCTGTGAGCATCCTGATCACCAGGGCTTTAAACTGTGCATCTGATAGATTGGCTATCTCTTGGTCGCTTAGCTGAATTGGCTCTGGGGCTTTGATCTGTTCCCCCATTTGAGCCATTTTTTTTTTCTTTTTTCTTTTGGTCTGGTTGCGCCTGTTACGTATGAGGGGTGGAGCCTTAGGTGTTCACCAGGGCAGGACAACCCCGTTGCAGGGTTGTGATGCTGTATGTGGGGGCGGGGTCAGAGAGGGAACAATGGTGCTTGCTCCATGCTCTCTGTTGGATTTCAGTCCACTCTCTGAGGCTGGGAGTCTCTCCCGGCATTTCAACCCCCACAAGTGTTTTCAATCGGTGCTTTTAGGCTTTATTTCCCAGCACTGGGGCCCTGGGTTGTGCAGTCTGTCTCACTGCCCGTTTTCACCTGGTTTATCTGTGCACCAGTATGTGACCACAAATATGTGACCCCAGCCACCTCGTGTACCTTGCTGGGTCTGCTTGTTGCCTTCCACACCCAGTAACTGCCGCCTGTGCACCTGGGGTGTGCCAACAGCCACCTGTGCGTCCGGGACCACTAGCCACTGCTTTTTCCTGTCTCAATCCCTCTCCACCAGCCACTGACTCCACCCCTCTTACTGGTCTGAGTGAATCGTTGTCAGACTTCTGTACAATTCAATTTTCTATCTGTTCTGGTTGGTTTTTTGGTTCTAAATTTTTGTTGTCCTTAATTTTGGTTGTGAGAGGAGGCACAGTATGTCCACCAATGCCTCCATCTTGGCTGGAAGTCTCATTTTCTGAAATTGCCAATTTTTACACAAAGTTTAGTCACTGAAACTAATTTCTGAAAGATTAGATACATCTTTAAAAAGCAGCAAAAAATTTATTTCAAAACCAATAACTAATACACCACAATTCTCAGGTAGATAATTAAGTGTAGACTACCTGTGAAAGAAATGACTTGAAATTATTAGATCATTAGTCTAACAACTTTGTTTTTGAAATGACACTGAGACATAGAATTGCAGAGTGGTGAGAGCTTTGGTTCCCAAAGGCTGCTACAAGAACTGTTAGTCTGAACTTGATGAAACTTTCTGCAGTCCCAGAAAAATAGGAGCTATTGGCAACCATTCTTTCTTGGGAAAAACCATTCTTTATTCTGTCAATATATCTTTTCATTTTTCTATTAAAATGCTCCTCCCCTCATTTTTTTAAGGAAAGGAAGCTAAAAGTAAAAAATTTAAAAATCTCTTATGTTTTCTTGATAGAAAAATCTGTCCCCTCCATCCCCCAGTTTTTTTCAGATCTATCTACTTGCCAAAATCTGAGAGTCTGGAATCTCTTGTAAAAAAACAAGGCATAACTTTGCCCAATAAAAAAAAATAGAGGACAAAAAAAAAAAGAAAGAAAGAAAGAAAGAAACACAGGCACCCAGAAACAGTTCAGAAAAGAAAAAAATGAAGAAAATAAAGTCTAGCCTTACTAAAAATGCAAATTAAAACAACATGCTTTTTTTGTTGGGAGTGCAATGAAATTGGCACTTATATCCACTAATGGGAATGTGAAATAATACAATATAATTGAGGGTCAGTTTTGTAGTATGTTTTAAATTTATTAAATGTGTGTACAATAGCCCACCCCTTACCTGCAGTTTTGCTTTCCACGGTGTCAGTTAACACACCCAGTCAACAGGGTCCAAAAAATATTAAATGGAAATAAACAATTCATAAGTTTTAAATTGTGCACCATTCTGAGTAGTGCGATGGCATACTGGGCCATGCTGCCCTGTCCTGCCCGTGACGTGAATCAGCCCTTTGTCCAGCATGTCCACGCTGCGTGTGCTACCTACCTGCTACTCACTTAGTAGCTGTCTAGGTTAGTAGATCATTTGTCAGAGAGAGTCCAGATTCACAGCATTTTTATTATGAGTGTTCTGTTTTACTATTAGTTGTTATTGTTAATCTCCTACTGTGCCTAATTTATAAATTAAATTTTATCATAGGTATGTTTGAATAGGAAAAAACATAGTGTCTATAGGGCTCAGTGCTCTCTACTATTTCAGGCATCCCCTGGGATCTTGGAACATATCCCCTGAGGGTAAGGGGAGAATGCTGTACACTCTGGCCCAGCAATCCTACTTCCTGGAATTATTCTAGGAAATAATTACAAATATGCACAAAGACAAAAATGTTCGTAGGATCTTATATCAAAAAATAGAAATAGCTTAAAAATCAAAGGGATTGATTAAATATATATGGCATATGAATTAATTGTATATATTATAGCCATTAAAAAACCAGTTGCAGAAGAATTTTGATGTCAGAAAAATGTTAATGGTATATAGTTAAGTAATGAAAGCAGATTTCACCCTGGCTGAGTATCTCAGCTGGTAAGAGCATCCTCCCAATACGCCACGGTGGCTGGTTATATCCCTGCTCTGGGCATATGCAAGAATCAACCAATGAATGCATAAATAAGTGGAAAATGAATCCATGTTTTATTCTCTATCTTTCTTTCCCTACCTCTCTCTCCAAAATAAATTAAAAAATAAATAAAAATAAAGGCAGATTTCAAAACCATATGAATGTACAGGATGATTCTGGTTTTGTAAAAATAAATTGTATTAATGTATTAATAGAAGTAAGTTTTTGTTTTGCCTTTCTGTATTTTACAACTTCCTACAATTTTTTAAGTGGGATCTTGGAGACAGAGGAATTCTCAGTTTGAGCTGAGAAATCACTGTTTAGTAGCTGTGCAAATTGGAACATGTTACTATACTTGTCATCTAGGCTCTAGAATTCTGAGGGGAAAATAGAGGTTTTAATGTTGCTGTCTATGGGTGGATGGTATTCTGAGTAGTTTACATGCATTTTGGTTATTTTTTATTTTCTGTTATGACCTGTACTGCTTATAATTGAAAAATTAAAGTAAATCTTAACTATAAATAAATTTAAACATTTTAAGTCAAAGTAGTATGGAAGAATGAAATAAGATAGTTAATATAGGGAGAATATTAATATATATACTCCTAAACTGTTTACTGTGTTTGTCTGCGGGACGTGAGATTGGGTCGAAGATAGGGAGGAGCTTCCATTTTTTAACTAAATAATCTGCTGTATTATTTGAAGTTTTTGTGTTTTTCAAACTAATATAGCACTTTTGTAATAATACTTAAACATTAGTACATGCCCTTCTTCCCCACTCTCTATCTTTTACGCAACTGTATTTTCCTTCATAGCTCCTCTCACCTTCTGACCTCTTTCTTTCCTTCTTTCATGACAGTATCTCACAAGAGCAGACACTTAGTTTTACCCACTGACGCGTTCCTACCATGTGACATTGTGCTCGGCCTGTACTAGATTCTCAATATATATAGAATTAGTGAATCTACAAAGAAACTATTTCAGTGACGTCACATGATTGTTACTCAATTAATATTTATAAATGATTTTTCTAAGGTCACGTAGATATTTAGTGTCCAAATCTGAACCTCCGATTCTCCCAGTCCAGAGATGTTTATTTTGCAGCATGCTGCCTCCCTAAAAGTAACTTGTCTTCGCTTTTAACCAATTCTCTGAGAGCTGCAGTGAGATTCTGCTTTATATTTCCAAAGTGTGCCTGTGACCCTATAAATATACTATCATTTCCAGTGGGACACTGTCGGTGTTTAAAACAACAAAATCCCGCTTTATCCTAGAATTTTTCTCTTTGGTTACATACCACAGGAAGCTGTTTATTGCATTTTTATGAACAAATACCCCTGGTCCCCCTTCTCCTCCCATTCAGTACAGCAGGTTTAGGGTTTCTCAAACACATAAGTGAATTACTACAAATATTGGAAGGCATGTTGATTTTTGGTAACCTCAGATTTAAATATCTTTGAGATGCTAATGAAGTCTAAGTTTTGTTTCCTACAGGAACCTTCCAGCTTCCATGAAAAGAAAAATTTAATGTCTATGTGTATTTACTTGGGTACTAGGAGGAGAGTATAAATCATTTAACACTCTTTACACTGCCAAATCTGGGATTATAGTAAAGATATGTTTACTTCCTTTCATCTTTTCTTCCTCAAAAGCTTGTATGATGCACTTGATAGGTATAAGCTACTGCTTAAACACCAGGACAAAAATAAATAAATAAATGTATTGATCTTGCCCTCAAGCCCAGTAGGATATAAACGTTAAAAATACAAACACACACACATACACGGACATATACAGGGTGAGGCAAAAGTAGGTTTATAGTTCATATGGGAAATAATACAATAATAAATAATAACATAAGAATAAACTGTCATGTACTCAAAACTGTAAACCTACTTTTGCCCTATTATACACACACATACACACACACGCATTTTAAAAACAAACTGACTTGGGATCCATTATTTTAGATTTAATTTCAGATTTAATACTCTCACTTGTTTATTTTCTATTAATCATTCTGTTCTTTCTCACCCTGAGTTTTCTTGGAGTCCTAGCTGTGTTGAATGAATGACAAGGAAGGCTCTTTGTTAGTGGAAGAGGTTTTTCTCATCTAAGTCTACTCCTTCCTCCAAGTGTGCTCTGTGCCTCCTTTTTACTGAATTATTCCTTTCTGTATCTTCAACTTTTCCCTCTCTACCTTACTCAAGCCCTCAGTGACTGATCTGGCTCAGTATTAGCCATCCCTAGTCAATCCCTAGACTGATCCTTTCAAACACAGACAAGCAGATAGAGGTAAAGAACACAGTTCAGACAGAACATTTTAAGCAAAAGAATAATAGGAGCATGACTCTGCCTTTACCACCAAAAGCTCTGGAACTCCTACGAAGAGCAATCTGCATCCCAAACCTCATTAAAAACAATTCTGTAAGCACTTACTATGGGAGGGGGGTGGATATAAAATAATATATTGAGAATTTACAGTGTATGCCAGATACTGTCCTAATTGCTTTATATACATTAATTCACCTAATTCTGCCAAAAACTGAGGTAGAAGTACTATTATTCTCTATTTGCAGACAAAGAAACAGAGGCACAGTAAGGTGAAGCAAGTGGCAGAAACAGGATTCAAACCTAAGGAGTCTAACTTTACAGTCTGTCCATTTTACTATACTATAACCTTAGTGATAAGCCTTGTTAAAGAATTATTCCCAAGGTGATTTAGGAGACAAGAGAGAGGCACCTTGCTCAGCAAAGTAGAATTGCCAGGGCTTAGATGTCAATTGCTGATGGACATGGAAGAAGAAAAAGAAGAGAGCCCAGAGTGGATGATGGGATCAACCATCTAGATAAGGAATACAAGGGTAGATGGAGGAGGAGACGGTTTTAGGAGTCAATAAATAACATCCTTTCTCCTCCCCTCAGTTCAGAACCAATGAGATACAAATGCAAGAGTCAGGCAAAGGAGACCAAAACATAACCTCTTTTGTTGTTGTTGTTGTTGTTGTTGTTGTTGTTGTTAAGTTGATAGTTACTGTGCCTTCAGAGGTGTTGTCCTGCGGGCTCACTAATGCTTTACCCTTAATTAAACAGATTTACCCACCCGGTCCCAGAAGCTGCTGGACAGCAGAAAATAAACTCTTCCTGTTTTTTGGTTTCAGACTTGAACAAGCTGGTTGCAAAAGAAGGAATTCAGAAGGCACAAGGGGCACTTTCCCACTTCTTTCTATCACCTTCCAGCCAGCAGTCAGCCCACTGGCCAGGAATATTCCTCTAGCAGAAAAGTCCCCTTATGGGCACCTCAAGAATAGGGGATACAATGATGGGAGAAACCGAGAGAGGCTGTTAAAACACAACAAACTTCAATTTTGAGATAAGGTCTGAGGATCTTATGTATAACATGACTATAGTTGACAACACCATTGTATAACTGAAATCTGCTAAGAGAGTAGAACTTCAATGTTCTCACACCCCGCCCCCCGAAATCATGTCATATTATAAACTTTAAATATCTTGCAATTTTGTCAATTGTACCTCAACAAAACTGAGAGGAAAGCATAATTGGGAATAGGGCCTCTCCTCAACAACTTTGAAAACTTATGTTGTGGACTAAACAAGTATTAGTTCTTGAGATAAGTGAAAAATAGAATCTCAAATAATCAAAGGAAAAGGAAGAAATTCCGATTTTTACACAGAGGGGAGAGAAAAACAGAAAAATAGAATCCCCCAAATATTAGAACAATCTACAAGTAAATCCTGGTACAGGGAATTCATTATGGTTATATCTTTACATGCTCTTTGGGAATAGCAAACAGCAATTATGCAGCAGAAAGATGTGTTTACAAGTTGCTTTCAAGAAATTCCTAGAAATACATTGTAGGTACCTGAAGTCATTTAGCAACCATTTATTAATGCCAACTTTGTTCAAGAGACTATGCTACAACTGGGATATAATGCTAAATAAAACACAAATTATGCCTTGAAGCTCCCAGGCTCATGGTGAAAGCAAGTGTAGAAATAATTACAATGCAGTGAGCTAAAGGCTAATAGGAATATATACAGAATGCTTTTAGAGTGATTATGTTGACAGACTCCAGTAAGGTTCTAGAAAAAGGAAGAATTTGGTTGTATTGGATGGAGAACAGGGATTCTATGGAATATCATTTGAAAGCATTAGGCCTGAAGGAAGGGAACATTTTACTTGGGCTGAATCTGGCCCTCTACTAGGTTTCTCCAGCTAATCAATCTCCAGCTAACCATAATCCAGCCCCTGCGACCGCAGCTCCAAGAATAACGTCCCTCCTCATGGGCTGCATGGCTCTTCCGCTTTGGTTCCATTAAAGAGCTGAACCTTTGGATATATATGTAATTAACTTAGCTTTTCAATGGATAGTGATTATAGTTACTAATATTTGGAAACATAACTAAACCTTAAGGTGTAAAAGCAAGAAATTTAACAAAAGTAATAGCTCTGCAGTGTCCTTCTCCCCATCACTTTTTCCTCACATATAACATATTTTCCTTCTGTTTTTTTTCTCTTCCCTCTGTATAAATATCTGAATTTCTTTTCTTTTGATTATTCTCTTCTGCTTTATCTTCCACTCCTGTCTTTTAACTTATTCAAAATACAGAATTAAAGTACCTTTTAAAGTATACTTGTACTTATTGTAAAGCATGATCATTATAATTAAAGTGCTATGTTTACTGTTTCTACTTTTTAAAACAGATTAATTTGAACCTATTGTTATTATGAATAAATTAAGTAGCTTCCTCTGTAATTGGTTTTCCATTGTGCCCATCTCCCATCTCACTTTCTTACCAAGATACCATAGTAATGCTGAGATAACAACTATTATACTTGATTTTTTTTCTAACTGCAACAATGCTAGGAAGTCTTGCTAGTTCACACAGCACTTTCCATGCCCAAAGTCCCATACAACTAACCATAATATTTCACAAAGACCTAGTTTTTTGTTTTTAATGAAAATATATGCAAGTATAGTGGTGTTACTAAGAATAGCATGGAAGGGATTTTTCATTCCTAAAATCTTTATTCTTTCATCTGACTATTTACCCTTCCTTAGTCTTAACTAGAGACCTAGGCAAATACATTCCCCTTTCAAGCCAGATTCTTGTCCCCAAGGCTTTCCTAGAGAGGAATTTTACAGCTGTCCCAGTACAGTTGTATAACATAAATTTGCAAAAGCATGATCTTAGGAAAATAATAGATTGGAAGGGTGGTTACAAAAGAAGTCTTCTGTTTACAAAGGATTTACTTCACAATGTTTTAAAAGAACAGGTCTCCTTTAGTAATTTGCAAATTATTTGAATTTTTCAGAAATACATCTTCTAGGTAAATAAAATGATCTTTCCCCCCTTTGTCTGATCTAGATGAGAACACCGTAATGCTGCACCTCACAGCTCTCAGTCTGTTTGCCTCCATTATAATAGCAACTGGAAGAAGGGACCCCAGTCAGGGGAACAGGAGCTTCCCTCAGTGCCACCACATCACTCCACTGCAAGTATTGCCTATCTCTAAAGTAGGGCCGCAGATATGTCACTTGCTCTAAGTGAAAGAGAAAATGATAAGGAAGATGACTTTACATCATTGACTTTACGGAAAGAAGAAAATGATAAGGAGGACAAGTTTGAAGACGCCTATGAAATTATCCCTGCAGCAACAACAATGAATCTAATGTCTTCCCTGGAAGAATGCACAACGGGATTGTATTTATTTCTAAATAACAGATTCTCAGATGCTATAAATCTCATTCACCCATGGTCGAAAAGCAGCATTTACCATGCCCTAATTTATAGTATCATTATGGTTGTCAAAGCCGTTTTGACTTTTGAGCCACAGGATATAGAGGTTGGGATGACTGCTACAAAGGAAGCTTTGAGAACCTGTAACAATTTCCGAAGAAAAGCTAGGATGGTAAGTTTTTCTCGTCTAGTGAGTAAACATGGAATAAAGTCTGTCAAAGAAGAGGAATTGCATGCAGAAGTCTGCTATGCTGAGTGTTTGATCTTGAAATCCACTGTAACATTTATACAGGATGAGAGTATACTTGGTTTTCTTAAAAGTGGGATCAGCCTTGGGTTAAGTCACCAAATATACAAAGACTGTCAACAAATATTAACACAGATACCTAACAAAGAAAGCAAAACCTACAGACACCTAGTTGGAGGAGTACAATTTGGTCTTGGAGCATTCAATTTGATGTTATCACTTGTGCCACCAAAGACACTTAAATTACTTGATATTGTTGGGTATTATGGTAACAAAGAGGTAGGCTTGTCTTTGCTTCATGAGAGTGCATCTGAATCCCATATAAATAACATCTTAAGTATTTTGACTCTACTCTTCTACTACAATTATATCTGTGTAGCTTTTGGTGTTGAAAGGGATCACACTTCTCCACTAGAGGACCTCTTCCTGATCTACCTCCAGAAATTTCCAAAGTGTGTCATACTTAAATTTTTTCATGCACGTTTTCATATGCTGAAAGGAAAATTTGAAAATGCACAGTTAATATTAGAGGAGTGCATTTTTATTCAGAATGAATGGAAGCAGCTTAATCACCTCTGTTACTGGGAACTCATGTGGTGCCACATTTTTCTGCAGGATTGGAAGCAGGCTTACCACTATGCCGATCAGTTATTTCAAAACAGCAAGTGGTCCAAAGCAATGTATTCATACAGTAAAGCTATACTACTGGCTTTGCTTCCTTCTGAATTTGCTAAATCAGTAAGCGAGGACATGAACTCTCACTTTATAAAAGTGGATAGCCTGAGAATCAAATTTTTAGGAACTTCTGTGCCAATAGAAAAGTTTGTTGCTGAGAAGGGTCGGCGCTACGGTACTACTACAGGCTGGTTTACAGCACAGCCCCTTCTGGAATTCGTTTATGCCTGGAGTGGTTTCCGAATCATGAGCAAAAAACTACAACTTATTTCCTGCTGGCTATCAATAATTAACAAAGGAGAAGACCTCTTACAAGAAAATCCAAATAAAGAGTATGGCACAGATGACATAAGTTTGCTAAATTTATTGAAAGGTCTATGTCTGAAATATTTAGGTGAATATTCGATGGCTGAGCAGTACTTTATTCGTGTCATTCAAAATGAGAAATTGTTAAAATATGACCACTATTTGGTGCCATATACTTACTATGAACTGGGAATTCTATACTATCTGAAAGGAGATTATGTCAGTGCAACAAAAAACCTAGACAACATAAAACACTACAAAGACTATTCCATGGAAGCCCGATTACAGTTTAGGGCTCATGTAGCTCTTGAACAAATAGCTAAAGAAAAGTGATTCAGCCACAAAGTCTTGTTTTATTTACTATGAGCGAAGTATTCTACAGCCAGCAAGGTAATTAACAGGTAGGAAATAATTTCTTTGTGGAAGAAATCCAAAAAGGCACCTGCTGAGAATCCGACTGGTAACAAGAAAGAAATTACTTTCTCTCTTTCTTTCTCCATATCTATAAAATGGAATGTCTTAGACTGGCAAATGGAGTGATTTGCATTCTTGAAAAAGAAAAGGCAAATGATGTACATTATGAAAGATATTCTCTTAGATTGTTATTAATTTATTAATCATGTCAAACATTTAAAAAAACTCAAATATTTTTAACATCTCATTAGATAATGTTTATAACTGGTAAATAAAACAGGGAAAGTAGCTTCACTAGGAATCCCAGTGCCCTGTAAATGTTTTTATTTAACTACTAAGAGAAGGAAAAAAGTTTGCCTTACTGACACTTCAAAACAATGATGAACTGAAGAGCACACTCTGAATGGTTTTCCCTCATATACAGTAATTTTTATTGGCTTTTTGTACAAGAGAAGATATTCGCCCCCTGTGTGCTCAGTGGTATATTTCACCTTTTTTTCATTAGGAAGCTCAAATATGGGGCTATAACTTACTGGAAGATAGAAAAGAAAGAGTCCCCCCATACACACACACACACACACACACACACACACACACACACCCCACAAAACTCTTTGAAGATAATTGGAGGAAGCCTAGAGGACAAATGCATTAGGTAGAAAAAAAGACAAGATGAGGCCATTGCAGGGAGAGTTTAATTACCACTAGCCCTCCCTTTAAAAAAAGAAGATTTTATTTATTTTTAGAGAGAGAGGAAGGTGGGGAGAAAGAAACATCGATGTGAGAGAGAAACATTGACTGGTTGCCTCTCATAAGTGCCTGACTGGGGACCACACCTGCAACCTAGACATGTGCCCTGACCAGGGTTCTACCTGGTGACCTGCTCTGTGCGATGATCCCCAACAAAGTGAGCCACACCGTCAGAGGTAGCCCTCCCTTTAGCTGCCCTCCCTGTAGCTGCCCTCCGTAAGGTGTAATTCCTATTAAGACCAGCTCTTTAATATCCTTGCATCTATCCTGTGTCATCGTTAGCAGGTTAATCTGAGAGCAAACAGTAGCTATAAGCATGAGGCCTGGTATTGTTTTACTTACCGTAGGGATGAAATCAGTCCCTAGTTTTTAGAGCATTAAGTCTGGCTGAGCGTACCTTCTGTGCGGTAGTCACCTGTGGAAAAGAAGTTGCGGGAAAGTTTGCTTTAGTAAAACACACGAGTGAAACACATTATCTTAATGCTTTGGGTGTCCAAACAACCACTGGAGCACATCGTGGGACTATATTTCAGATTTAGAAATGCTTAGGTTGAAAACATTAATTAAAAACAGAATTTTGCACCCTGGCAGGTGTGGCTCAGTGGATTGAGTGCCGGCCTGAAAACCAAAGGGTTGCCGGTTCAGTTCCCAATCAGGGCACATGCCTGGGTTGCAGGCCAGGTCTCAGTGGGGGGCACATGAGAGACAACTGCACATTGATGTTTCTCTCCCTCTCTTTCACCCTCCCTTACCCTCCGTCTAAAAATAAGTAAATAAAATCTTTAAAAAACAAAAAACAGACTTTTGCCCTGGCTGGTGTGGCTCAGTGGATTGAGCATCGGCCTGCAATCTGAAGGGTTGTCAGTTCAGTTCTCAGTCAGGGCACATGCCTGGGTTGTGGGGCCAGGAGCCCAGTTGGGGGTGTGCAAGAAGCAACAAGTCATTGTTTCTCTTGTACATCGATGTTTCTCTCTCCCCATCTCCCACCGCCACCTTATCCTCCTCTAAAAATAAATAACATTCTTTTTAAAAAATAGACTTTTAGGTGCACAACCATACTTGAGTTATTTGCCATTATTTAATAATGATGGTGCTATATATCCTCTCTTAACAGAGGGCAGGCCCTGGCCTGACTGCCTGGATTTGTATTCGAGCACTGTCATGAACTAGCTGTGTGGCCTTGGACCTCTGTGCCTCTCAGTTTCCTTAGCTGTGAAATTGGGGTATGAACACCCTGGCTGGTGTAGCTCAGTGGATTGAGCATGGGCCAGTGAAGCAAAGGGTCACCAGTTCAATTCCCAGTCAGGGCACATGCCTGGGTTGCAGGCCAGGTCCCCAGTAGGGGACACATGAGAGGCAACCACACATTGATGTTTCTCTCCCACTCTTTCTCCTTCCCTTCTCCTCTCTCTAAAAATAAATAAATAAATAAAATCTTTAAAAAAAAAGAAATTGGGATAATAATAGTTTCTATGTCATGGTTTTCCTATATTAATTAAGACTGAGTTAATATACATTTATTATCACCGCTGCTAGTAATAATAATAATACCTTGTTCTTTAGTGAAGAGGATTTAAATTACTTTCTTGGAAAAAGCAAAGGTTCCTTTGTTACCTGCTTTGCCAGTCTAAAATTTGATCTTTTACCTTGCTTTTTCTATTTTTAGTGTATCTTGGTCACTTATGAAATTAGTAACTCTCTGCCTAAATTATGATTTTGTGTTTTGTTCTAGTTTCTAACAACGAATAGCAAATTTATTAATTGGTTGAACAAATATATGTTGAATGCCTACTATATGCAGGCACTGAGCAGGGTCCTGAGGATATAAAGATAAAGCATGTTTTCTCTCCTGAGGACTTTATTAGGGAGGCAAGTTAGAAAAAGATTTTGTTGGGGGTAGAAACAGTTAAAGAAGGTGCTTTAACAGACAGGAGTTTATTTGTTCCAAACAAAAGAAATCTGATGGTAGGTAGTTCAGGTCTGGTCTGGCTCTTTTTATCTTGTGTTTTTCTGCTTGGCACATAGGTTTTCCTATGCATATTTCCTTATGGTACAAAGAGGCTGCCTCACATACAGGCCTTATGTCCAAGCCAGGCAAGCTGGAGGAGAAATGGTTGAGGACAAAAAAGGCTTTCTCTTTCTTAGGAGGTTTTGCCTTTTTATTTCAGAAGAGATGGCCTTCCTAAGAATATCCATGTATATATTTATGGCCTGTAATAGCCCTATGGCTACTTCTACCTACAAGGAAGCTGAGAATGAGTTCTAGCTTTTAAGCCTCATTAATTAGGAGGTTGTGAGAAAGGATTTTAGTTCAATGAACCAGTCTGCAGTTACTGTCCAAACACATATGTAAATAACAATAAGCTAGAAAATGGTATCAGAGGGGTACAGTTAAAGGAGACAAGGTAATAATGAGATCAAGGAAAAAAAAAAACTCTCTGCAGATCTAACATTTTGTCAATCTTGTGATTGACATGTCCTTGGTGAAGCTGCTACCCACAGTGCAGGTTCTGGCCTTTAAAGGGCCCACGGGTTGACTAGACACAATTGAGGCTGATTTTTACCAAACTCACTACAGATTAAGGTATAATTTACTCTGTTAACTTATTTATTTATAGCAGAGATTATTCTGGCATTGCAAACTCAATTTCCTATAGGGGCCAGGCAAGCAATATAAACATGAAAGAGCCAAGTGCAAAACAATAAAAGTGGGAACTAGTTGTGAAGAAGAGAGAGCACACCTATCTAAAAGCTTACACATTGTAAAGAAATGTAATACTGCAGACATTAAACCAAACTGCATGTCCTGATATGACCGCTGGCCCCTAGTCTGTGACTTCTGGTCTGTTCCTTTCCATTGACTAGGAAGTACTCATGTTTCTGTCTCAAGAATCATCTCTCCTGATAAATCATGTACCTAGAAAACCAGGAAGGAATCACAGGCAGCATGGTGAGAGGCAGTAAGGAATCAGACTATAGAGAGAACAATATACTTTCAGGAATATCTGTTCCAGGCCAGGGGGAGATATAATGAAGTATCCACTCGTCACTGTATGGCTACATCTCTGGAAAGTCTCTGTCTTCCAGACCCAGAGTCTCTGAGATATATCTCTCAACCCTTTGCTTGCTCACCTTCTCTTATGCCTTCTGCTGTCAACCCTGAGCTGCTGAATGTCTCAGCAGGGTTCAATAAATTAAGTTTTCATCTACTAATATACCATCCCATTCCAGCCCTGCTTCCAGAAAATGCAACCAGATCACTCAGTTTGGAATTACCAGTCATCCCACTGGAAGGATAAAGTCAGCCCCACTTGCTATTGTGGCACCATTTGCCTAGCAGGCCTGTGACCTCGTTAAACACAACTGCTATTTTATTCTTCTAAGCTTATGTCCCCAGGACTGGAATGTACTAGAAAGCAAAAACAGAACTAACCTCCCTATAGCCACAGGCAGAAGGTAACATCACAACAAACTGCAGCCTCCTTTTATAACGCCCCCAACAGCCCAGGGGCCACACAACAGCAACCCCCACCCCACCTTTTTTGAATCCAGTTGTAATCCAATAAAAGCTCAAAGCCCCCACCCCTCAGTGCTGGTGGGTCTCTCCACTGCATGCCCTTCTCTTTTCTTGGAAAGTGAATAAAGAGTACTCTCTACACTTTCTTCTCTTTGTGAATGAATCCAGTCACAGCCCACATCACTGAGCACCCTAACACCCACATTCTTTCGTTACCCACATTAGAGATGATCTCTTTGTGCAGATGAATCACAGATCTAGTCACATCCATTTTATTTAACATTTAGGGTTGGTTTATCAGAGCTTGGAGAGGGTACCTCAGTGTTGCCTCCTGTGCCGTAAACACAGAGTGCTATTGAAACATTTTTTTTTCCCATGGAGAAATTTTCTTATTTTTTGTAGTAAATGTAAATGTAGTAAATGTAATAACTATTTGGAGGCCTGATAGCCTGAAAAAATGAAGAGGAAGACAAGGAGTTATACATGAAAAAAAGAACAAAGAATTTCTGTGAAAGACCTAGTACCAAAGGCCTTCTCAACATGCCCTTGCCCCAATCAATCACTAAATCCTGTTGATTTCTGCTTTGAAATATTTGTTGAATCTACTCCATGTTTTTTTTTCTCTTTTTCATTTCCACTGCTATCAGCTTAGGCGAGGACTTGATTATTTACTGTCTGAACCACTGCACTAATTTTTAGGAACTCAGCAGTAGATTTCCATTTTTGTTCCAGGACAATTCCAGGGAAAAATAAAAATGGTTAACTTTTTTTTTTTCAAATCAACATAAAATTATGTAACATCTATATTCTTACCACTGACCTTGATTACCTCATTGAATAAGAGGAATGCAATGGAAAAAAGAAAAAAAAAAGGCCTTAGCTGGTGTGGCTCAGTGGATTGAGCGCCAGACTATGAAGCAAATGATTGCTGGTTTGAGTCCCAGTCAGGCCACATGCCTGGGTTGCAGGCCAGGTCCCCAGTAGGGGGCTTGCAAGAGGCAACCACAAATTGATGCTTCTCTCCTCTTTCTCCCTCCTTTCTCCTCTCTCTAAAAATAAAAATAAATTCAATCTTTAAAAAAAGGCACTGATTTGTAGCCATAAAGATGTTATCTGAGCATATTTGATAGGCAATGTACACAGTAGCAGTTTTGTAAATTTTCATACATTTGTTAAGCATGTTGGAGTTCACAAAGTCTGTTCCGCATTTTCACCCTAGGAAAACAATCCTATCTTCATTCTACTGCTAGGGAAATTAATCTTCCCTCTCTGAGGTGGTAAAATCTCCCCTCTGGGCAGGTCTGGCTGGGGAGGGCAGATAACTAGTTCATTTGGAGCTACTGCCTCCCATAAGCTGGATTTCCATTTGGAAAGTGGTTCTGGAATTTTTTTTTCCCCTAATACCACTACTTTGTTGAGTAGAGAGGCTACACTTTATACAGAGTTTCATGCTGCGTATGCTCCACACTTCCCTATTTTCCCCACATCCAGTTTCTCTGTATCCTTTCTTTTTTTTTTTTTTTAAAGAACATTTTATTTCTTTATCTTTAGAGGGGAAGGGAAGGGGGAGAGAAATATCAATGTATAGTTGCCTCTCGTGTGTCCCTTGCTGGGAACTGGCCTGCAACCCAGGCATGTGCCCTGACTGGGAATCGAACCACAATCCTTTGGTTCACAGGCCCACGCTCAATCCACTGAGCTACACCAGCCACGGCTCTGTATCCTTTCTAATACACCAATTTCATCATGTCATTCCATCACTCAAATTTTTCACATTCTCTTTGGTTTATTTATTCATTCATAAAATGAGTTAATGTTTGAAAGTTCTTAAAGTAATGCCCCTGGCACATACTGAGTGCTATATTACTGATTAAGATATAAAAATTCAGCCCTAGTTGGTGTGACTCAGTGGGTTGGGCATCGGCCTGCAAACCAAAAGGTCTCAGATTTGATCCCCAGTCAGAGTACTTGCTTGGGTTGCAAGTCAGGTCCCCAGTTGGAGGCATGTGAGAGGCAACCAATTGATATTTCTCTCTCACATCGATGTTTCTCTCCCTGATTTTCTCCCTCCTTTCCCTCTCTCTAAAAACAAATAAAATCTTTGAAAGAAAAAAAATATAAAAATTCAATTCAAATTGAGTACCACTTACAAATACCAGGCAATGCTCTGGAGGTGGGGTACACGGTAGTAAGTAAAACAGACATGGCTCCTGCCGTTAGAGGGAGTACGGGGCTTACTGAGTGACTGTGTGTGTCTCAGCCATGAGAATTTAGAGCTGAGAGGATCTTGGGTCATCTAGTCCCGCATTTTTACTTACAGATAAGAAAATTGAAATCTAAGAAGGCAAATAGATGACTTCCAAAGTCCTAAAGCTGGTATGAGCACAGTCAGCAGTGTGCAGGGACCAGCTTAAACTGGCAAAAAGAACGCACTGTTAAATTTCATACATTTTTGGAGCCTACTGTTAAATCATCAGTACCTCCAAGTCAGTCATGGTGGGAATCTTGCACCATAGAAATCAGCAAATTATTGCCTATAAATCAAATTCAAGCTCTGGTCAGGTGGCTCAGTTGCAGCATCCAACCAACTAACTGGTTTGGTCCCCAGTCAGAGTGCAAGGAAGAATCGACCAATGAACTCTTTCCCCAACCCATTCGCTATCCCTTCCAGGTAGAATGATGGCTTACTTGCTTACAAGTACAAGGAGACATCAACTCCCCAGAGACAAGATGCTTTTTAAATTAGGTTTTGAACTCCTGGTTCTTAACAGAAAGCATAGAATGTATAGGCACACAATATATGTTTGATGAATAAACATGGACATAAAAAAATAGATGCTTCTAGTGGATTCTATTTGTTCAGTAAGTGAAAAAGCCAGAATATTTAAAAACTCTTTGGCCAAAATGACAGGGACTATTTTTTTTTCTGATCTTGCCTTGCATAAAAATACAGTATTTTTATATACACTCCATCCCCACTCCATTTTTTTTTTTTTTTACTTACTTTTAAGACTACCCAACAGTACAAATTGAAATTTGGCATAGTTAAGTCCAGGCAAGCCAGGTTTATCTCTGCGGTTGATAAAGAACAGTGAACAATATAAGACTGTTGACAGTTTTGAAACTTTTTATTTTCTTCAGGGCATTCAAGAAACATTTCTTTTAAAAATGTTTCTCACTAAAGTTAAACTAACTGTACTCCATAATTTAAAATAGGCAATTTGGTATTGGCAGAGGAAAGGGTTAAGTGTGTGTGTGTGTGTAGGTCTGAGGGGGAGGCAGACCTTAGAAAGGAGATGGAGGAAGAGGGACTGGGAAGAGAGGGAGAAAAGTAGAGAATGTGAGAGAAGAGACACCAACTGGTATGAAGGACACAGCAGGGGGGCCAAGGGTAGGGGCTGTCTGAGGAAAGGAAGTGGCACCATCTCATCTCAGTGATGAGGGGCTTCAGGAGAGGTTCTTTCTGAGAACTTGTCTTAGGGAATTTGCATCAGCAGATGCTGAGAATGAGCATCTCAGCATCTTAGTTTAGTCAGGAGACTAAAGGGAGAGGGGAGAGAAGGGAGGAAAATTGCCCAGGCTCATCCTTATCACTTTAGAAGGGTAACTTAAGCTAAGCTTGAGGCTAGCTTATACTTGTAAAATTTTACAAGTATATACATATACTTGTAAAGTATGCATAATAATACATAATATATCATTACATTATAATATATTATATATACTTGTTATATATATATAATCAAAGGCAGAAGTCTTTCATTGTGCTTATAGACAGAAGGTTTAGAATGTAAATGACCAGTTGTTACAAAATGACCGGATTTTTGTGAGGTCACATGTTTTCCTTCACTCTGTAATAATAATTGGTATTTAAGTTAGCTCTTTGTAGTTTTAACTGACAAAATCTGATTTAATCCACTAAATCCACGTTAATATAAATAACCAATCATTCAATGAGTGGAGGTTGTGGGAACGATTTTTTTAAAAAATGATGACAAGAAACAGATTATATGGACTCAAATCCCAAATTGTAAGGGAAAAGCTGTTTCATTTTCAGTATTTTCTACATTTCGTGTTTTGTAAATCTTCCTTGGTGTTCACACTTGCAGGAAGTCAACATTTACCACCTTGTATCATTTTTCAAGATCACAATCCAGAAAAAACTCTGGACCATGCCAGGAGCAGACCAGACCAAGTATATAACCAGAAACCTGTGGTGGGAAAGGGTCTTTCGCACTTTCCAGTTGGGAGGGGAGATGTTCACAACGAGTCTTCCACTAGGTGGAATTCAACCCAACCCCGTGCTTTCCTCCCCAATTTCCGCACCTCCTGCAGGAGTGGAGCCAGGGCGCATTCTAAAGCGGCAGGCACCGTAATTGCCTTAGAAATACCTTCGCTCTGTCGCTTTCCTCCAAGCCACTGTCACCGCACACTTCCAGAGCTTTAGGCTTTACCTAGGGTTTCTGTGCTTTGAGTCCATGTCAAAAGTGGAATTCCATTTCTACTTCCAACGAGGACCTGGCAAGAGCATTTTCCCCTTTAAAAAAATGTTTTTTGAAATGCCCACCGTGGCAGTGGAGAGGATTGGCCCCAGCGAAGAAGAAAGCTTATCCTTATCACACAAATATTTCAGCTCCTGCCCACTCCCGCCTGTAACAGTCCAGGGTTCGCGACTCTCAGACCTCCAGCTGTGACTAAGGGCGAAGACTACAAAACCGGAATTCTGGGGGAAGGAAGTGACGCCACAGCGCAAAGCATGCTGGACGCAGGCGGGCTCTACTTGAGAACAGATTCCTGCCTCGCAGCGTGGTTGCCGAGTCCGAGGTGCTGCTAGCAGTTATAACGGGTACTTTTCGCGAATGTGAGGATGAAACGTTAAGTACCACCCGGTTTGAGCACGGCTCAGAGTACCATGCGGCTGCAGGCTAAGCCAAGAAGTCTGAGATCTAGAGCCGTAGCTGCTGCTGCTGCTTCGTTTTTACATCCTCCAAACAAACTGTAAGAGGACACAGAGACAAATCCAGGGGCCGGGCCTCTTCCTGGAGGCAGAGCCAAAGAGCGAGTGGGTGGGTATCTGAGTTTTCTTTTAAAGTTTTTGGTGTGGAGTGAGCAGCTTGGGTCGCAGGAGAGCACAGTTTACGGGTTTGAGCAGACCGGAGTTCAAAGCCAGAGGGAAGGCGATCTGGAATGGGCTTGAGGTGGAAGTGAGGTATCCCAGAGGAGTTACCGCAGACGGGGCCCCACGGCGACGCGGTGTCAGCCCCCTTAGCTTTCAGACTGAATAATAAATACTGTGTTAACTAATTTTCTGATATGGAACTTGAGACAAATCACAGATGATTTTCTAGGATGGAGATTAGGGGTAAGACATTTGCTTGGGTGGAACATACATATTTACCCAAAGTGGTGGTGGTTTTAAATCTCGCCAGATGGCAGCCATGAATGAATGGATGAAGAAAGGTCCCTTAGAATGGCAAGATTACATTTACAAAGAAGTCAGAGTGACAGCAAGTGAGAAGGAGTATAAAGGATGGGTTTTAACCACAGACCCAGTCTCTGCCAAGTGAGTATGGGTCCTGCTTCCCTGAAATCACGACACCCTTTTGTGCCACCTCTATGCCATATCCAAACTCAAAAGGCAGAAAATGAAAAGCTACCGTAATTATTCCCGTATAAGAATTTTATTGCCATGGAATCTAACTGCTCTAACTATGGAGTACCTTATCAGACCAAACAAGTTTGTAGAAATGAGATATTTTTCTTAATATATTTTATTGGAAAATTTCAAACATACACAAATGTAAAGAGAATGGTATAGCGCACAATATCTTACCCCTCCTTCCACATTTTTAAAGCCAATTGCAGGCATATAATTTTGTTCATAAATACTTCAATAAATCTCTTGGTAGAGAGTCTCTAATACATATAGGCACAATATTATAACATCTAACAAAAGAAATAAGGGTTTTAATATTTTAATAAGGATTTTAATATTAACACTAGCTAAATCCTAGTGTTCAGATTTGCCTGATGGTCTCAAAAGTATCTTTTTATATTGGTTTATCAATTTGGTTGATATGTCTCTTAAGTATCTTACTATGTAACTGCACTTTTTTTTTTTTTTAGTTTTCCAACTCCCTTATTTGTTGAAGAAATGGAGTCCTTTGATAGAACTGAACACATTCTGATTAGAGTTTCCAAGGCAGGGACCTGGAAATCTCTTTAACAAAGTTACTCCAGTTATTAGCATTGAACACATTCTGGATTGAGCTTATCGCATTATAATGATGTAGTTTAACATGTTTTTATCCTCTGTATTTCCTACAAACTGGTATTCATATCTAGAGGTTTGATTAGAATCAGATTTATTTTTGCAAGAGTACTTTAAAGGTGATACATGCACACACACACACACACACACACACACACTCACTTTTTATTTTGGAGTAGTTTTAGATTTATACCCATGTACCCAGCTTCCCTAATGTTAGCATCTTGTCAGAACTAAACATTTACATTAATTCAACTGTAATCTTTTGGATTTTTACTGGTTTTTCCACTGATGACCTTTTTCTGTTCCAGGATCCAATTAGGATCCCATATTACATTTAACCATGTCTTCTTAGTTTCCTCCCATCTGACAGTTTTTCAGGCTTTCCTTGTTTTTTATGACTTTGATTCATTTGAAGAGTACCAGTGAGGTACTTTGTAGAATGTCTCTCAATTTGGGTTTGTGTGATGTTTTCTCTTTAGTAGACTTGGGTTTGGGGAAGAGTACCACAGAAGTGATATTCCTTTCACATCACATCATACCATATATTGTATTTTATTTAGAATTTTTGCATTTGTATTTGTGAGATTAGCCTGTGGTCTTATTTTTTAATTAATTTATTTTTTAAAATTTTATTTATTTTTTAGAGAGAGGGGAGGGGAAGGAGAAAGAGGGAAACATCAATGTGTAGTTCTCTCAAGCGCCCCTACTGGGGACTTGGCCCACAACCCAGGCATGTATGCTGACTGGGAATCCAACCAGCTACCCTTTTCTTCAAAGTCTGGTGCTCAATCCGCTGAGCCACACCAGCCAGGGCGAAGGCATTCATAACTCTTTAAGTAATGCTTTTGCTGCTTCCCACAGTAATTAGCTTTAGGCTGGACAAAAAGTTTAGAGGTTTAGGACCCTCAATGAATGCTTGCTGAACCAGTGAAAACATGTGGTGAGAGGATTAATTTTAAATAGGGACTAGCATTCCCTGTTATTCTAGTGACCTGCGGGGTTGATGAGGCCTCTCATTCCATTGCTTCTGCCATAGTTTTATGGGCCTTTAGGCTTTTCTTTTGCAAATCTGCTCTGAACTTACTTTTCCTCCAAAGTATTGTCCTCGTGAACTTCCTTGAAGATGGCAGCATGTCTGTGACCGGCATTATGGGACATGCAGTGCGGACTGTTGAAACTGTGAATGAAGGGGACCATAGGGTAAGAGAGAAGCTGATGCATTTGTTCCTGTCTGGAGACTGCAAGGCATACAATCCTGAGGATTTGGAAAAGAAAAAGCACCACCTAAAGAAATGGCTTGAGAAGAACCACATCCCTGTCACTGAACAGGGAGATTCATCAAGAACTCTCTGTGTGGCTGGGGTCCTGACTATAGACCCACCATATGGTCCAGAAAACTGCAGCAGTTCTAATGAGATCATTCTGTCCCGTGTTCAGGATCTTATTCAAGGATATCTTGCAGCTTCCCAGTGAGAGGCCAAGAAGTATGGATGCACTGATCTGAGACTTCTTTTTTCCCTTCAAAAATGTTTTGAATGTTAAGGCCATCATAATACAGGACTTTAAAGGCACACATGTGTGGGTATAAGTTTTAATTTGTAGTTTTGATAAAATCAAAGATGTGGCTTATCAGTGCTAATAAATAAGTGAGCTGTGACAAGGATAACATATCACGTGCAGCAAAATTAGCACAGGGACATTAGAATTTTAAGTCTTTTGATGGGGCCATACTTCCATTTTCGTTAGGCAAGAAATGTATTTATAAAATGTATTAAGTCACTTGCACTGACTATATATGTATCTCTTTAAGTTTCTATTTTTATTTTTTAGTGTAATGATGAAACTTGGTTGAAACTTGAAAGTTTTGGCTATTGTTAAATATCGTAACACACAAGCCTTATAACTCTCAAAGCCTTTCAAGTGAGAACAGGCTGGTATCTCCGAGGGAAAACATTAAATGCGACGAGTATTCTGCAGCTGAGCCCAGCGCAGTTCCTTGGCCTGGTGGAGTACTCCCAGGCTTCTGACTCGGGCTGCTTTCTGCCTGGAGCTCCCACATGCCAGGTTAGGCTTCACGAAGCAGGGAGAGTACAGGAAGCATGCTTCGTTCCACCTGACCCGTGGAAGCCAGTCAGGGCCAGGACTCATGTGGAAGTGTCTGGCCTAGACAGGCACCTCAGATTATTAGTTTTGGGGTTTTTTTCAAGGGCACGTCTAGAGTGCTACAAGGTTGGGTTAGAACTCTGAGGCCCTAACTCACTAGGACAAGGGCCAACAAACTCTGGGCCCTTGGGACAAATCGGGCCTGCTGCCTCCATTTGTTCAGTTTCATGGGAACGCACAGACTAGTTTTTGTTTTATGTACAGCTGCTTCGGAGCCATTGGCAGAGTTGTGTATTGGGACAGAAATGATGTGGCTTACATATTTAAGAAAAATATGGCCCTTCACAGGGTCCTTCCCTCACAACTTTAAAGTTCCATGATCCTCAATGAAATTCAGTGCATAGCCTTTTCCCCCATTACCCTGGAATGTCTTTGCAAAGCAAATAGGGGAAGGGGAATAAAATTAAATTTAGCATAGGAACAATGCTGACAAAATGAGCACTTGAATAAACCATCTAGGAAATTATTCACAGTATCATTCGGGCTTGGTCCTTGGCCCAGGGACAGGTTCGAAGGTGTTGGTAGATTTGCTTGCTGCCCGACTTAATGAGATGGGGACAGAAACTGTTTCTTGGCCACTGAGTCTTCTGATTGTTTAAGCAATTTGCCTGACTGCTGACAAGGGTAAGTGATCTGGCTTGGCCTGGGAAGCCTGCCTGCTTAGGGAGTTGCCCCAGCCCCTGGTGCTGAGATTCTCCCCCAGGAGTCTAACTCAGCTGTTTTCAGATGCATCCTCTGGATCCAGAGGCCAAGGAGATTCCACCCCAAAGCTGGCTCTGCTCCCTGCCAGCTGGAGGCAGCAGCCAGGGCAGTCCCTGAACACGCTGGGTATCCAGAACACTTCAAAACAAAGGTGGTTAAGATTTTCACTGAGTACTTTTGGGTTCTCTTGGAGCAAAGTTTCCAACATTTGCACTGATTTCTTGCTATCCCATTGTTCACCTGATTTCCTAAATGTCTTCACCTTTTCCTAAAAAAGTTATTGCTGAAATAGGTTTTTTCCATGAATTAAATTTTTTAAAAAATTGTTAGAAATTTAAAACATTCACAATTATTGTATTTGATGAGAACTGGTTAAACTTTCATGATGCCTTGAAGCAGATTCTAGAATGCTAGAGTCAGGTAGGGGGTTACTATAATTCATGCTTACATTTTGGGAGAAATCAGAGCAGTGAAGGACTATAATTACATATAATTAATTGCTTCTACTGCCACATACAAGTGTTTTTTTAAACCACTTTATTGAGATACAATTAACATAAACGACTGTACATATTAAATGTATACAACTTGGTAGGTTGGAGAAACCACCAGTGTTTGCCATAAGCATACCCATCACCTCCATAAGTTTTCTGCCTTCATTACACAATTGGGTTTCATTGTTCAAATAAAGTTAAAGGATTTTTATTAAAAATTATTCTAGTACCCACACATGCTGTATATTTTGTATATTTCTTTTTTTAAAAAATTTTGAAAAGTTTTGTTTACTTTTAGAGGAAGGGAGAAAGAGGGAGAGAAACTTCAATGTGTGGTTGCCTCTTGTGTGCCCCCTACTGGAGACCTGGCCCAAACCCCAGGCATGTGCCCTGACTGGGAGTAGAACTGGTGACCCTCTGATTTGCAGGCCAGCACTCAATCTACTGAGCCACACCAGCCAGGGCTATATTTCGTATATTACTTTCTAATCCTGTAGTTTTTACCTAATTGTAATCAATGTGTTTAGTTTTTTAATTTTTGTTTTCATAATTATATTTAAGACAATATTCTATATTGTGCTGATAAACCATGCTTATTTACACATTCCTCTAAATTTTGACATGTTGACCTTTTTGCTATCATAGATTATGTTGCAAAGTATATCTTCATGAATGCATTTTCACTGCTATTATCAAAGACAATTTCAGTGCCTAGAAATGAAGTAGTTAAAGAGTATGAGCACATGTAAGTTTTTTCTTGTATTTTTAAATGGTTTGTGCTGCTTTCATTGACAAGAACAATAAGTACATATACAAATTTCATCAGACCCTTAGAATATTAACATTTTAGTTTTTGCTACTCAACATCAAATGGTATTTTAAAGTTGTTTTAATTTGTATTTCTTTGTTAGCATTTCCCCATGTGCTTCTTTATTTCCAGTTCGGGAACTGTTTGATTCATATCTTCATTTAAAAAATATTAACTTTTGCCATGGCTGGTATAGCTCAGAGGATTCAGTGCTGGCCTGTGAACCAAAGGGTCACTAGTTCAATTCCCAGTCAAGGCACATGCCTGGGTTGCTGGGCCAACTCCCCAGTCAGGGCCATGCGAGAGGCCACCATACATTAATGTTTCTCTCCCTTTCTCCTCTAAAAGTAAACAAAATATATGAAAAAATAACTTTCAAGAAGTTATTTCCCCTATATTCTCATTTGTTTCTTGTTTACTAATTTTTACTCAGATGGATACATGTCAATAAACACTGAAATTATAGCATACATACACTGCATTTTACTTATTTCTTTTTTTTAATTAAATTTTATTTTAATTGTTGTTCTTATACAGTTTTCTGTTTTCTACTCCCATCCCGTCCCTCCGCCCCAGCCCTCCCCAGCTCCCTCCCATTTCCACCCCCCCCAGCTTTTGTCCATATGTCTTTCATACTTGTTGCTCTATACTTATTTCGACATGTAAATTTACAGAATATTTGCAAGAACACAACAAATTCCCATATATCTTTTCCCCAGCAAATGTTAACATTGTACCACACTTGCATTTTCTGTGTGTATGAGTGTGTTCATTTTTTTCTGAACTGTTTGAGAGTAAATCATGGACACAATGAAAAAAATTAGTCCATTTTCCTAAATGACTGCAGGACAATCATTGAAATCAGGAAATTAACATTGACACAGTATGTGTTTTAATACGGATCTTGTCCAGATTTCACTGATTATCTCAGTGTCCTTTATAGCAAACAAAACAAAACACCTTTCTTTTTTTTCTTGGTCCATGTTTTGCATTCAGTTGTCATGTCCCTTTAGTTTCCTTTAATCTGGAATAGTTTCTAAGTCTTTGACTCATGAGGAGGACATGCTTGAATACAGGACAGTTATTTTGGGAATAACCGTCAATTTTTTTTTTTAATGCTTCATTTCGGTATGCACTGGAACACCCTGGAAGTGATAGTATGTTCTCAGTTCATCGTATCAGGAGGCACATGATGTTAATTTGTCCCATTTCTGGTGATGTTAACTGTGATCACATGGTTAAGGTGGTCTCTGTTAGATTTCCCCACTATGAAGTTATTTTTTTATTTTTTAAAATATTTTTTTAAATTTTAATTGTTCTTATACAGTTTTCTGTCTTCTACTCCCATCCCATCCCACCGCCCCAGCCCTCCCCATATTTTTTAATTTTTTTATTGTTCAAATACAGTTACCTTCATTTTCCCCCCATTATTCCCCCCCACCCCACCCTCGATCCTACCCCCTTAGGCTTTGTCCATGTGTCCTTTATATATGTTCCTTGACAAGCCTTCCTCTATTTCCCCCCATTATCCCTCTCCCCTCTACTGTCAGTTTGTTATTTCAATGTCTATGGTTATGTTTTGCTTTCTTGTTTTGTTGATTAGGTTCCACTTATAGGTGAGATCATATGGTATTTGTCTTTCACTGCCTGGCTTACTTCACTTGGTATAATGTTCTCCAGATCCATCCATGCTGTTGCGAAGGATAGGAGTTCTTTCTTTCTGCTGCATAGTATTCCATTGTGAAAATATACCAGTTTTTTGATCCATTCATTTATTAATGGGCACTCAGGTCACACCTAGCACTTGGCTATTGTAAATTGTGCTGCTATGAACATTGGGGTGCAGAGGTTCTTTTGAATTGGTGTTTCAGGATTCTTGGGATATAATCCCAGCAGTGCAAATGATGGGTCAAAAAAGCAGTTCCATTTTTAGTTTTCTGAGGAAATTCCAAACTTTTCCACACTGGCTGCACCAGTCTGCATTCCCACCAACAGTGCACTAGGGCTCCCTTTTCTCCACAACCTTGCCAGCACTTGTTTGTTGCTTTGTTTATGATGGCCATTCTGACCCATGTGAGGTGGTATCTCATTGTGGTTTTAATTTGCATCTCTCTGATGGCTAGTGATGCTGAGCATCCTTTCATATGTCTGTTTTTGTAATTAAAGGTATCTTCATACATATTTTTAAAAAGCTTTATTGAGATATTACTCACATACCATAATATTCATCCAGGTTAAGTGTATAACTCAGTGATTTTTGGTAAATTTAGAGTTATGCAGCCATCATCACAATCAATTTTTTAAAAACATTTCCATCATTTTATAACATCCCTTATCCTGTTTGTAGCCAATTCCCATTCCCATCCTCAGTCCCAGGCAACCACTCATCTCCTTTTTGTATCTATAGATCTGATTTTTCTGTACATTTCATATAAATGGAATCATACACATGTGGTCTTTGTATATGGCTTCTTTCACTTAAGTTCACTCACGTTGTAGCATGTATCAGTGGTTCCTTTTCATTCTTGATAATATTCCACTATGAATATACTATATTTTATTCATTCACCAGTTGATAGATATTGGGTTCTGTTTTTTTCTATTATGAATAATGCTGCTGTGAACATTTGTGACAAATCTTTTGTGGACATATATTTTCATTTCTCTTGGGCGAAAAACCTAGGAGTGGAATTGCTAGAGTACATGACAAATTTGTTTAACTTTTTTTAAGAAACTACCAAATTGTTTTCCAGTGTGGCTACACCATTTTACATACCATCAGCAAGGTATGAGGGTTTCAGTTTCTCTGCGTCCTCACCAGCACTTACATTGTGTGTGGTTCCAGTGCTTATGAGGTAGTAGTATCCTGTCATAGTTTTAATTTGCATTTCCATAATGACTAATGATATTGAGCATCTTTCCATGTGCTTGTTAAGCCATTTGTACATCCTCTTTGCTGAGATGTTTACTCAAAGAATTTGCCGATTTAAAAAAGGAGCTGTCTACTTGAGTTCTTTATATACTTAAATACAAGTGCTTTATCAGATATGATTTGCAAACATTTTCTCCCAGTCTGTTGTTTTGTATTTTTTAAATTGTTTTTGAATAATTGGCATAATTTTTAAAAAATTGTAATTACAATTTATCAAAAACTTTTTTATAGGTCATGATTTTGGTGTCATAGCTGGGAGAAATCATTGCCTAACTCAAGGTCACAAAGACTGTTTTCTTTTAAACATTTTAATTAAATCTTAAACTTACGTTTATGTTCCATTTTGAGTTAATTTTTGTGTATGGTGTGAGGCAAGGGTCTAAATTCATCTTTTTGCACGAGGATACTGAAATATTACACTACTGTTTGTTGAAAAGACTTTCTTCATTGAACTGTCCTGGCATTTTTGTTGAAGATCAGTTGATCGTAAGTTTTAGGAGTTTATTTCTGGAATAACAGTTGTGTTTTGTTGCCCTATATGTGCTGGTAACACATTGTATTAATAATTTACTACAGCTTTACAGTAAAATTTTCTGTCTATACATGTAAGTCCTCCACCTTTGATCTTTTAAAAGACTGCTCGACTATTCTGGCTCCTGTGCAGCCCCACATACGTTTTGGAAAAGCCTATCAATTTCTGGAAAAAAAATTAACTGTGGGATTTTGATAGGGATTGTGTTGAATCTGTAGATCAACTGGAGGAGAGTTATCCTAATATTGAGTCTTTCATTCCACGAACTAGAATTCTCTTCATTTATTTATCTTTAGTTTTCTTATAACAATGTTTTATAGTTTTTAATGCACAAGACTTATATTTCTAATGTTAAATTTACTCTGAGGCATTTTTATCCTATTTGTATACAGAATTGTTTTCTTAATTTTATTTTAAGATTTTATTTACTTAATGATTTATTTATGATTAAATAAATAAATAAAGGGAAGGGAAGGAAACATGGATGCACGAGAGAAACATCAATCAGTCACCTCCTGCTGGCCCCCAACTCCGGGGACCTGGCCTGCAGCCCAGGCATGTGCCCAAACTGGGAAGTGAACGGGCAACCTTTTTGTTCGCAGAACAACACCCAACCTACTGAGCCACACTAGTCAGGGCTCTTATTTTCATTTTAAAATTACTGATTGCTAATATATAGAAATAGTTGATTTTTGTATAGTGATCTTGTTTCCCACAGACTTGCTGAACTCATTTCTATACGCATACTTTTGATTTCCTCTTCCTTTACTTAACATTACCCAAATACATTTTGAAGAGGGAGTGGGTCATACATTTATTTCTTACAGCTTCTTCTTTGGTAATAAATATATGCAGGAGTTGCTCAGAAGGCTTAGAGAAGCATGCCTAATTACTGAGGTAAGATGAGACTCTCAAAAAGCAGAATTAAGGGAAACAAAGGGAAAAATAAACAAATGGGGCTACATTGGATTAAGATGCTTTTGCACAGCCAAGGAAACCATCAGCAAAATGAAAAGGGAACCCAAACTGTTTTCCAATGATACATCGGACAAGGGTTTGACCTCCAAAATATATAAAGAACTCATAGGACTCAACACGAGGAAGACAAATAATCCAATTAAAAAATGGTCAAAGGACATGAATAGACACTTCTCCAAGGAGGAGATAGCCCACAGACAGACATATGAAAAAATTCTCAACATCACTAGCCATCAGAGAGATGCAAACTAAAATCACAAGATATCACCTCACACCTGTGAGAATGGCAACATTCAGAGGCTCTTACAGGGCAACAATGGGAACATGAGGCTCATGTTCCTGATTGAATTTATTCAAGCAAACTTTTCTATTCTGTTTTTCCTGTGTCCTTGCTTATCTTTGTATCCTGACTTCCTAGGGTGACTGGCACACAGCACCTGTTTAAAGTAAGTTGTTTAGATTGAAATTATTAGCATAAACGTGGGAGGAATTTCTGCAGCCACAATCTGGGTCTCCAACTAGACCTGTAGCACACACTAGTTATAAGCTGGACAGTCTGCCTCTTGTTACTGATCAGATTTCATGCTTCAATTTATCCAGTCTTAGCCAGGCGTACTGTAGAAAAGGATGGTATGAAGATTTATGGGCCAGAAATAATGGGGACAGCTGGAGTTTAAATGGGACAGTGCACAGGTGAATTTCAGAGACAGAAGGTGGTGTTAACAGAAACGTCTACAATTACAGACTGTTTTGTGCTGGGTCTGTAATCAGTGGATTAGTTTCCTCCTCAAATGGGATAGTCCCTTGGTGCCCACTGTATAGCATGGCCCTGATTTGTGAAGACATCTGTCTTCTAAAGAACGTAACACATCTTTGACATTCAATCTGGTAATCTTACCAATAATGAAGTTATAGTTCCTAATAAGGCTTCATGTGAAATTTAAACGTTTTACAGCCATACTCCCATGCACTCCCCTTTTAAGCCTATTTGTGTTTTAGTATATTGGCCAAAGTCCACTAGGTTGGACTCTGTTAACATAACCCAAAGATAAAGTAAGGGTGTGTGTCTCTGTGTGTGCATTTTAAACATTTAACATGGGCCCAAGTATGAGAACTTGAGTTTTGAAGTGGAAAGTGTTAGCACTATTAGTATCAAATACAAGTCGTATCTTTGAAAGGCATGTTCTAACTTATTTTCACATTTTCAAAATGTGATTTTTTTAAAAAAACTAGAATCTTTTTTAAACTTAAAAAGATGTTACTTATTTATTTTTAGAGAGGGGAGAGAGGGAGAACTAAAGGGAGAGAAACTGACTGGTTTCCTCCTGCACGCCCCAACTGGGGACCTGATCTGCAACCCAGGCACGTACCCTTAAGTGGGAATCGAATCTGTGACCTTTTAGTTCCCAGGCTGACGCTCAATCCACTGAGCCACACCAGCCAGGGCTCAAAATAAGTGTTTTAAAAAAACAAAACTTAGTGGAAGGACATATTTTTAAAGTAAAGATATCCCTATCTATGCATAGCTTTTCCCATTTGTATATATAATTTTCTCAAATTCTTAAGTACTCTATTTTTGATAACATGTATTTATAAGGTCTTATTCCTATAGTACATGTTTATTAGAGTTGAGATATATATATATATATATTTTAATAGCTTGAGTTTTTAAAAAATTGATTTTAGAGAAGGGAAAGGAGAGAGAGAGGGAGAGAAACATTAATGGCTGCCTCTGATATGTGCCCTGACCAGGGACTGAATCCCCAACCCAGGCGTGTGCACTGACTGGGAATTAAACTGGTGACCTTTCACTTTTGTGGGATGACGCCCAACCCACTGACTCACACTGGTCAGGGCTATAACCTCTTAGGGATATTTTTAAACCATTGGCTCGAAAGAAAAGGGAGTATTTACTATACGCCTACAAATTTACAGGCTTTGTGCTTTGACACATTATTTAAACTGCTCAGGGAATAGAATGGGAGGGTAAAGACCAAAGTTCACAACTTGTCAGGGAGTCTGAGTTGTAATATTCAGATATGAGCTCAAGGGGAACGAAGGCAAAGCTAATGCTTTGTCGACTGATGACCACCACTGTAAGAATGTTTAGCTCTTCCAATTTTCTGAGAACTTCTCGGTTAGAAATAGTACAAAACAGTGCTGCAGACTAATTTTGTAGCAAGTACTTTATTAATATTCTTCTCTAACTAGAATCCAGTAAAAGTAAAACAAATACTTAAGAAAACATTTACAGAGTTCTCCATGAAGTTAACATTAAATGCTGACCATCTTGTTGGGGCTTAGAAATCCACCTTCACACTGAAGTTATCTACTGCATTTTGATCTTTAATCACAAAGGAGTAACCTTTTTTCATATTCCATAATTTTAATAGTTTTGGGGTGAGGATCTTATTCCATGCCCTCAGCCAAGGCCTCAACCTTTTTGTCATCCTGGTACGTCTGTAAAATGACAGGATTTGTGCATTTGTACGTGGCTGCAGGTAACCAGCCCACGAACGGCTTCCCTGAGGGGAGCAATTTCTCAGCACTCTGAGTGGGAGGGTCTGCCGGTCACTATCTCCCAGCTGTGCGGTCTGGGCAAACTTGTGTTAAAAGTCCCCACGGCTCTAGCTAGGGCAGCGTGAGCTCCATTATAGCACCGAGAGTCAAGACTGGTTTTAAAAAACTTTTTTGGAGCGTTATGGGAGTCTTCTCTTTCATTTCTCTTTAATGTCCCAGCCTAGTTGCCTCTGTAACATGAGCCTTGTTTCAATGGCAAGTCAGGACCTGGATACTGTACATGCTATGCATATGTATGTTTTTTTATTTAAAGTGATACAAATTAATGCCTTGAAACAAACACTTCAGAGTCTAAGCTCCAACTGCACTGAAGCTTGATGCACTTGATAAATACACTTGATAAAGATCATTCTGGACAGTCTAAGAGGTTTCCTGGAACCTTAACTGTAATAATATCTTAAAAAGTGAACACCCTTCGCTGAGGTGGTTTTTCCTGATGAGTTTGAATTCTGTCTATGGTATGAAACCTGTAGTGACTGTCTACCTGAGGGCTAGGCAAACACAAGAATATTTCTTCCACTCAGTTCTTTGGGATTCTTCCTGGCCACACTGATAACTGTCCAGGGAAAATGTAAATGTATGCCTATTTTTTCAAAATGCTAGTGCCCCATTAACCGAAGTGGTGGCTGAAAATAAGCCATCTCATGCAAGGTATTTCTGCGGCTGCAAATCTGACTAGTGAGGCAGCCTTTTCTGCCTCAACCGTGCCCCCTCTGTGCAGAGAACAACACTCGAAGTCGTTACCCTTTGGTAATGTGAAATGTGGCCATTAGACCCGGGTGAGTGCCTGAGAGAGAGTAAAGACTGCTTGCTAAATGGAAAACCTAAAGGAGAATAAAGACTGTTCCGCTTTTAAGAATCAGAGTGTTATGGATAAGACCAGCTCGCATTTCGATAATAAACAAGAGCTCATTAAGTTTGTTTTTTAAGGCTTACCTTGAATGAGTAAAAATAAAAATCCCTCACAAATCAAGTTTACTCTGTAGCCAATAGCCTAAAATGAAATTTTAATTTTTCTTGCTCACATGATTTTTTTTTCTTCTGTTCTGACTTCTCTCAGTTGAGCCTGTATGACAGAAAAAACAATCAGTATTTCTCCTCGTGCCCCTAATCTCACTTCAGTAAAAAGCAGGAGAAAAATAATACACAGATTAAAGCAGAATTGTATTACACATTCACTTTTGTGTTATCAGGCATATTTCATCATTCATTCTGGGACAGTCACAGGGAAACAGACAGGCAAGTTCCTTCTCAGACCGTCTTACCACGACACTCCGAATTGTGCTGGGAGTGCCCACGGCTTTGCTACCAACTCTCAGTCTGGAGATTTCCCTAAGGGTCTGGGGCGCTCGGCTGCCTGAGCGGTGCGGCCCCGGGCTCCTCCGTCAGGGCCGGCCCAGCACGGAGCTTTAGTCTGAGGTAGCAGTGCTGCCGGTACCCCCCAGGCGGACATGGAGCAGGGAGTAGCGAGCACTCTCCTAAGACTGGTCTTTACTGCGTGGTGACAAGTTTCACAATCGTGCTGATGATCCGGGATCCTCGAGGACATGTACACAGATCGATGCTGGGGTTTTTAATCTTATCCTGGAGGAGCTGGTCAAGTTCGCAGCGCAGTTCCTTTACTAATTCCGCCACCTAAGATGAAAGTTGCAACGTGAGCGGTGCTTGGGCCAACAGAGGAGGGAAGGCTGTTAAAGGAAATGCCTTACGAGTATGATTCTAGATTTCTGGTCTTAATCTTAACTTCGTTAGTGGGGGTGGGTGGGTGGTGGAAACAAAACACACTTTCATTCTGAAAGTGCTTCTAAAATTTCTTGATGCGACAACAGGAACATTCACTCAGTGTTGGTTCTGTAATGTACTAAATGAGGTCTCATGTAAAAAGTCTCCGTTATCACATCTCATTTAAAGAAAAGATTAAAGCTGGATGAATGGCTTTTATGTCGTGTTCTCCACATTAAAGCATGGTCAGCTTTTATAACTTGCTCCAAAGAAGAAAGTAGGAAGATGGAGAATTGAAAATGGTGGATACTAAACCAAAAAGTCTCTTAGCTTTGGGATACATGCTACGCTTGTGGGGAGGAATAACTCTGTTTTTACGCCATTTTGGTTATGCGGATGTTGCGGTGGTCTTCCTGACTTCTGCTTTGCCCCTCCCCCATGGTTTGGCTCTTGTGCAGTTTGGACCCTGATCCACATCCTACAGGCTCACGCACAAGCCCTGGCCTGGGGCAGGGCTCTGGTAATGTCGGCCTTAGAGTCCATGACATTCCTTTGGCCACGAGAACTGACTGAGGAAGAGGAGGTCTGTTGGAGCTGTAGTAAAGGTTTTGGTCTCCCCTTCTAAACACCACGCTGCACAGAAGGCGGGCCGGGTGCTGCTGCAGCCACCTTGCTACCACCGGGTCATAGAGCTGCTGAATTAAGTCAGCCTGGCCTGGCATACTTGACCTGTATGTGCTGCCCTGTACGGCCCAACATGGCAGCCACTAGTCACACGCAGCTAATCTAATGACCACACGAACTGTGGCTGGTCCAAAGCGAGATGTGCTGGGAGGGTAAAATACACTCCAGGTTTTGAAGAATTAGTATGAAAAGAGAATATTAAAAATCTCAATAAATTTTTATATTGATTACATATTGAAATAAAACCTCTTAGATGTATTAGGTTAAATAATATATGTTAAGATTAATCTTACCTCTTTTTACTTTTTTAAATGTGGCTAACAGAAAAATTAAAATTACATAGTGGCTCACATATTTCTATTAAACTGTGCAGCTTTAGACTTTACAGTTAAATACACCAGTAAATTCCCCTTAATGTTTGACTTGTTGTTTCTGCTTCTTGAAACATAACATTTCTAACGGATGCAACTGTTAAACTGAATTTTTATTTCTTACACATATACTCTCCCTTAAATGTTTTCTACAGACTCTACATAGTGCATAACTGAGCAACCTAAGAATAAAAGAATTCTGATCCATTACCTTTTTTGTGTTGTTGTTAATGATAATGGTAGAATCAGGGTTATTTTTAATTTATTTTTGCTCATCTATCTTTTCTGATTTTTCTTTGGTGAACACATTATTTGCATTACATTCATGAAGACTGAACACCTCCCTCACTGCTTCAGTCTCGAACCTTTCACACCAGCCCATCCTGAGCTTCCCCTCCCAGTACACTGCCCGGGGAGTCTTACCAATAAGGCTCCACCCCTGGCCTCACTTCAGCCTCAGTCTTTCTTAGTGGCTCACTGCACTCATTCTTCACTGTTAATCAGTTCTGCTGTCCATGGTCCCTGAAGGAATGCCTTGTATTTCATATCATCGAAGCCCTCCATGGCTTGATCCGCATAGGACAGATCCGTTTAGCCCTTACCTGATGGGAAGCAGCTGCAAAACGAATCCAGCCATCATCCAAGGAGACAATGAACTCTCCCTTTTGAAGCTGCACATTCACTTGGCCGCCTCCGAACAAGACCAGCGGGTACACAGACACCATGCTGCAGTCTCGGATGAACACCCGGCTGGTTTTGATCTTCTCGTGGTACAGCAGGTAGGGGCTGTCGAAGTGTCTGACCTGGAGCATAAAACCTCAGATGATGACAGTGATGTCAATGGCAAAATGAGGGGACCTCCACTAGCCCCACGGACTTAAATACCATCTGTCAGTGACTCGGCTGTACTTTTCCCGAGCTGCAGACTTGTACATGCAACCACCCACTTGAAATCATCAGTGAATATCTAATAAGCACGTCAAACTTCTTATGTGCAAAGGAAATCTTGACTTTTACCCTCTGTGCAGGGTTAACCATCTCAGTAAATGATGCTGCCATTCACCCGCTTGCTCAAGCCCTGAATGTAGTAGCCACCCTTGATTGTTCTTTTCCCCTCACTCCATCTGCACCATCACTAAGTCCCGCTGCTCTATGTTCAAAACACATAATGACCGACACATTCTCACTGCTCCTCCAGCCACCCGCCTGTACAAACCACCATCGTCTCGTACGGAGCATGCAGTGGCTTCCTAAGTGCTCGTCCTGCCTCTCTTTCTGCATCTTAGTTTCTTTTCCACACGGCAACCAGAGATCTTTTAGGACCATGAATCCAGTTAGGGCTCAAAATCCTCCAATGATTTCCCAAAGACAAAGCCTCAAATCCTTCCCATGGCTGACACGATCCCCCCCCGACCTGACTGCTGGCCGCTTGTCCCACCCCACCCACCACCCTTGCCCCTAGTGGTTCTGTTCCACTTGCACCGGCCGCCTTCTCACATTTCCTGGAGCACACCAAACGTGCACCCCTCTCGTGGTCTTCACACTTACTTTCTCTGCTGGGATGTTCTCTCTTTAGATATCTGCATGGCTTGCCCTTCATTGCTTTCAGGATTTTGCTCCTCAGTTCTTCCCTGACCACTCTCTGTAAAACAGCCCCTCTCCTGTCTCCCTCAATCTCTGTTTTATTTTTCTTTTAACATTTGTTACCAAGCTGAGACTGTTTACTTATCTCCTGCCTGTCTTCCCCACTGGAATGTGTGCTCCCTGAGGGCAGAGATCTCATCTGGCTAGCTCGTCACTGCCTCACTGCGGTACAACGGCACCTGGCACACAGCAGGTGCTGTGGACACCGACTAGACGCACCAATGACCTGCGTCTGTTGCATGTCAGCACACTCAGAAGAGGGGGAGTAGAGCACGCTTGGGCCTCTAGTTCCTAACTACATGCAGCTGAGAGGGCAGATGACCCCGCGGTCCTCAAACTTCTGAGCTTAACGAAGCAGCTCCTCTCCATGCTTCGCCGACACTTGACTATGTGGTTTCAGGGGCTTACCAGCCTGAACACTTCACAATCTTCCATTCTCCTTTCTTGCTTTTCTCCTAAAAGCTTCACCAAGCACCAGCTTTCAGCTAGGCATCATGCTAGATATCAAGAATGTAAAGCGAATACAGTTCCTATCTTTAGGAACCTCACAGTTCCATGAGGGAGACACACCATAAACCGGGTGAGTAGGAGCCTGCTGGGGAATGAGAGTGTCATTCCAGGCACAGAGAACTGTGAGTCCTGTGTCATGGCCTCTGGGACATTGCTGGTACTCCCGCACTGACGGAGTACACAGCATGACAAAAGGACAGAGCTGAGGGGAAGATGGTGGAAGAAGGGGCCAGACGTGAAAGATCATACGAGAGCCTGCAGATGCCAGACATGAGTGTTAAGCAAGGGAAGGACCTGCTCAAATGTATGTTTTGTAAAGATAATTCTGGCAGCTGTAGTATAAAAGGTGGGAGAGAGAAAAAGCATCAGAAGTCAGAACAGTAATTCAGGCACAAAAGAAAGGTTTGAGGTTTAACGGAAGAAAAGGGCAGTGGGGATGAGAGGAGCAGGCAAATCTGAGACATGGCAACAGGTGGAACTGTTGGGACCTGGTGCCCGACTGGACTGGAGCAAGGACAAAAGAAGCAGGGTCTCTGTCACTCCTGGGTTCCGATGTGGATGGTGCCAGTCCAGGACAAGGAACACAGAAAGAGAAGAGTGAACAAGGAGATAATGCGTTTGATTTTTCAGCTTTTAAGTGTGAGGTGACTGGAAGGCATCCAGCTCAGAGAAAACCCCAGGACTGGAGCGGGAGATCTGGGGGGTCTGCGGCAGCATGAAGGTCACCGCCGGGACACGATGCTGGGGTCTGGTTGTGCAGGAAGAGTTTGTATGCCATGGTGAGAAAATAAGGACTAAGGGCAGAATCTCGTTTCAGAGCAACGGAGATACAGGAGAATGATTAGAGAAATAGAGGAGGGTAATCAGAGAGACAGAAGAAAGTGATTCTGTAGAGGCAAAAAACATCAAAAATAGCTTTAAGAGGGAGGTCAGCCATGTCAGATACTACATGAGAGCCAAGTATGATGAGGACCAGGGGAATGAACGTTCACTGGATGTGACAAGCCTGAGGTTCTCATGACTTCCGATGAGTTCGGTGGAGTGGTGGAGGCAGAGGCGGAAGGCAGTAGGCGGGAGGAGGAATGAGAGCTGGGGGTGTGGCATCAGCTAGTATAGGTCACTGCCTCTCAAGGCACGGATTCTGTGATGCCAAGAAACAATTTTATGAATTGACTGAGAAGTCCAAATTGATGGTCACGAAACAGTCACGGGGAAGAACTACATAAGAAATATAGTTAATACTACTGTCGTAACTGTGTGTGGTGCCAGGTGGGTACGGGAAATACCAGGGGGAGCACTTTGTAAAGTATGTGATTGTCTAACCACTACGTTGCACACGTGAAACTAATATGAAATAATAGTGAATGTTCATGCTTACTCAACCTCCCCCAGGCCAGTGGTGCTGCTGGGGACAGCAAGTGACAGAGCACAATCTGGCTGACTTTAAGGGACATGTTCCTCACCCCACCTGCCACCTGTAAAGAATAAGTACAGGACTTCTGGCCAGGATGAAGGCATAGGTAGACACACTGTGCCTCCTTGCACAACCAAAATTAAGGACAACAAAAATTTAGAAACAAAAAACCAACAGCACTGACAGAAAATTGAACTGTATGGAAGTCCAACAACCATTCACCCAGACTGGTAAGAGGGGCATAGTCGGTGGCCAGCAGAGAGGGGTCACAGCAGGACAAAGCAGTGGTTGGCTGTACTGGGCATACAGGCAGTGGCTGGCAGACCCTGGGCCCAGGGTGGCATCGGGCAGGCCCAGTGCGGTGCGCAAGGTGGCTGGCTGACCGCCGTCACACATTCATGTGCAGATAAACCAGGCGAAAACAGGGAGTGAGACAGGCCGCACAACCCAGGGCCCCAGCGCCAGGAAATAAAGCCTCAAAACACCCATTGAAAACACCAGTGGGGGTTGCGGTGCCAGGAGAGACTCCTAGTCTCACAGGAAAGTACATTGGAGAGACCCTCAGTGTCCTAGAACATACACAAGCCAACCTACCCGGGAATTAGCACCAGAAGGGCCCAATTTGCTCCAGAAAAGCAGCGGAAGGGACTAAAACCTGAGAGAGTTGGAGCAAATGCCATTGTTCCCTCTCTGACCCCTCCTCCACATACAGCGTCACAACCCAGTGACTGGGTTGCCCCGCCCTGGTGAACACCTAAGGCTCCGCCCCTCATAGGTAACAGGCATGACCAAAAAAAAAAAAAAAAAAGAAAGAAAGAAAAGAAATGGCTCAAACGGAAGAACAGATCAAAATCCCAGAGCAAATACATCTAAGTGACCAAGAGATAGCCAACCTATCAAATGCACAGTTCAAAGCACTGGTGATCAGGATGCTCACAGAATTGGTTGAATTTGGTTGCAAATTAGATGAAGAAAATGAAGGCTACACTAAGTGAAATGAAGGAAAACACACAGGGAACCAATAGTGATGGGAGAAAAACTGGGACTCAAATCAATGGAGTGGATCAGAAGGAAGAAAGAAACAACCAAACAGAAAAGAATGAAGAAACAGGAATTCAAAAAAAAAAATGAGGAGAGGCTTAGGAACTTCCAGGACATCTTTAAACATTCCAACATCTGAATTATAAGGGTACCAAAAGGGGAAGAGGAAGAGCAACAAGTGGAAAAGTTATTTGAACAAATAATGAAGGAGAACTTCCCCAATCTGGCAAAGGAAATAGACTTCCAGGAAGTCCAGGAAGCTCAGAGAGTCCCAAAGAAGTTGGACCCAAGGAGGAACACACCAAGGCACATTATAGTTACATTACCCAAGATTAAAATGAAGGAGAGAATTCTAGAAGCAGCAAGGGATAAAGGCAGAGTCACCTACAAAGGAGTTCCCATCAGACTGTCAGCTGATTTCTCAAAAGAGACCTTACAGCCAAGAAGGTGCTGGAAAGAAGTATTCCAAGTCATGAAAGTCAAGGACCTACATCCAAGATTGCTCTATCCAGCAAAGCTGTCATTTAGAATGGAAGGGAAGATAAAGCGCTTCTCAGATAAGGTCAAGTTAAAGGAGTTCATCATCACCAAGCCCTTATTATATGAAATGTTAAAGGGGCTTATCTAAGAAAAAGAAGGTAAAAAATATCAACAGTAAAAAGGCAGCAAAGTCACATTAATTAACTGTGGTTAATTAACTTTTGTTTTAGGTATGCTTACACCTAAAACAAAAGCAAACTAAGCAAACAACTACAACAGGAACAGAACCACAGAAATGGAGATCACATGGAGGGTTAGCAACAGGGGAGTGGGAGGAGGAGAGAGGGGAAAAGGCACAGAGAATAAGTAGCATAGACAGAAGGTAGAAAATAGACAGGGGGAGGGTAAGAATAGTGTGGGAAAAGTAGAAGCTAAAGAACTTATGACACATGGACATGAACTAAAGGGGGGGAATGTGGGTGTGAGAGGGTGTGCAGGGTGGAGGGGAATGAGGGGGGGAATGGGACAACTGTAATAGCATAATCAATAAAGTATATTATAAAAAAAGAATAAGTACACCCTGCCGTTCTCACCTGATAGTTCACTGATGAAGGGTGAATGTGTACGTATCCATCGTTCTTGGTGACAAACTTCAGCTCATCTGATTTTGGCTGCATTCTGACAGCCCCTGTACTGGTCTTCTGAAATTTACCTTCTGGGCTTTTCACCTAAACAACAGGTGTTTGTAAAAATAGATGAAAATACGCACCAGCCACGTGGGGCCCTGGCTGATGTGTCAGGTCTACACCAATGACTAGGTGCAGAGAGCCAGCTGGCAACACCGGACCAGGAATCTGCTACAATCCCAACCTCAACCCCATGTTTCCAAATGGATTTCTTTCAAACAGCATGAAAAAATTCTATGAATGAACAGATTATTTCATTTGAAAGAAAATTGAACAGCTTATGTACATACACATATACATGAATTATGCTTACTGTATAAATAACATATTAGAAAAAAAGATTTCCTGTAATCATTTAATTAAGAAATAACTAGCATTAGTATTTGGTAAATATAATTTGTTTTCTCTGCTAGTGTTATGTATATACATGTAGAAAAGCATAAATACTATATAAATATCCCTATGTACTGAAACTAATCTAGGATTGTTTTCTATAATACACTTTTTAAACTTAATAGATTGAGAACTTTTCCAAGTTTTAAAATATTTTCCTAAAACATAATTCTTAATGGCAATATAGTACCTTGTTGTAATGATCTATTATAATTTAACCAATAAATTCCCTACTACTAGAATTTTAAATAGCTCATTCTAACAGTTTATAATTGCAAACATTTCCCTAGATGTATCTTTATGCATATATGCAATTATTTTCTAATAATAAATCCTTAGAAATGATTTATCTAGAAAGGGTGTATCAATTTTATTCCTACCAAGAATTAGAGTATTTGTTTTTAGGGGCTTATGACAGTATTATAATTTAAAAAATCTGCAATATCATAACCACCCCAAACCCATAATTTACCGTACATTTACTCTTGGTGTTGTACATTCCATGGGTTTGGGCAAATGTATGACACCTATCAACCATATGGTATCATGCAGTATTTTCATTGCCCTAGAAATCTGCTCTATTCACCCCCCACCAACCCCTGATTTTATTTATATTATCTCCATAGTTTTGTTTCAAATTATCTTTCTGGGGGAGGGCCCTGACTGGGGGATTGAAACTGCAAAATTGGCTCTAACCAAGCGAGCCCAGCCAGAGCCCACATGATTTTTTTTTATTCCCACCCAAGGACATTTTTTCCTAAAGATTTTATCTATTTATTTTTAGAGAGAGGGGTCAGGAGGGAGAAAGAGAGGGAGAGAAATACCGATGTGAGAGAAACATTGATCAGTTGCCTCTCACATGCACCTGACTGGGGACTGAACCCACAACCCAGGCGTGTGGCCTGACTGGGAACCAAACCATCAACCTTTCACTCAGCAGGATGATACCCAACCAACTGAGCCACACTGGTCGGGGCCCAAGGACACTTGTTCATTGCTTTTTAGAGAGAGAGAGAAACATCAATGTGAGAAAGCAGCATCTACTGGTTGCCTCCTGAACGTGGTGCCTGGACCAGGGATCTTAGGGGCCAGACCTGGGACCAAACCCACAACCTAGGCATATGCCCACGACTTTCCGGTTATGCGATGACACTCCAACCAACTGAGCCAGGGCCCAAATGATTTCTTTTAGAGTAAATTTCAAATGATTTGAAAAGTATGTAAATACTAAGTAGAAAATTAACCATAAGTTAATCAGTGGATGTCAACTGAGCTTTTAACAAAAAGTTAAAAGAGAAATAATTCGGTATTCTTAACAAATTCAAATTTTAAGGTGACAAGGGACTGAATAATTAAAACTTGGGTAAAAACCTTAAAAGGGGGTTTTCAGAAGAGGGGCACAGGTGGTCCCATGGCAAAGCACTGACTTGTTTGATTTTGTTCGTAACTAATTTTAGTCCAGGTTAGAGGGCATAAGAGAAAATGTAGTAGAATCAAGTTTCTATCTAACACAGAAAGTTAGTTATGCACAGGTTGGCTGAGAAAGTGACACACATGTCCATTTTAGTTCTTGGAATGTCACAGTGTGTTAGAAGGATTAATGGAGCAACCCATTTTATACAATAAATGTTCTTGAACAATGTATCTAAACAGATTTAAGGAATTAAAGAATTAGAAAAGCAAACTAAGTTTAAAAGGCTTTGTGTGTGTTTGTGTAAGTATCTTTATGATGATTAGTGTGTATGAACTAACTTATATCCGTTGGCTACAAATCAAACAAGTAGTGGGAGAATCCAGGAAAAATGCTTTGTTACCTGCACTACATTTGGATACAGAGCAGCACACAGCATTGCTGATATCAGCTTGGGGTTCTCAGCATTTGAATTTGCCTGTAAGAGAAATGCAGCATTAATTTTACAAGTAATGTGGCTACTTTTGTCTGTGCCCTGGAATTGACCATTATATTTCATTTATTTTCTATCTTAAAACAAACAAAAGTATTTAACTTCTATCCCTGTGCTAGAAAAATTACTTTTTTCTCAGTGAAAAGTAAACCTGTTAGAACACATTCACACAGGACCCACTCCAAGATGCCCACAATGACTCTTTCCAGATTTCTACAAAGCAATTATGAAGCCAGTGTTCTTGAGGGGAGAGATTGTGGTTCATGAGATGTTCACGATCTCCAAAAAGGACTAACTTCACTTAGAATGGAGTGGCAGCAGGTTCATCTGGAAGAAGTACCCTTCCTATAGTTCGGTGGTCCCCAACCTTTTGGCATCAGGGACTGGTTTCATGGAAGATAATTTTTCCATAGACTTTTTTTGGGGGGAGGATGGCTTTATAGCCTGCCCCCAGATGCAACTTAATTGTCACTTGCCACTCACGGATAGGGTTTTGATGAGAGTCTGCAATGGATTTATTACGGTCTCTGTGCAGTCGAGCCGCTCTGCTAATGATGACTGGTATCTGCAGGTGCTCCCGGTGCTAGCATCCCCGCCTCAGCTCCACCTCAGATCATCAGGCATTAGATCCTCATAACGAGTCCGAATCCGTAACCCAGATGCCTCGCATGCGCAGTTCACAGCAGGGTTCTCGCTCCTCTGAGAACCTAATGCTGCTGCTGATCTGACAGGAGGCGGAGCTCGGGTGGTAATGCAGCTGTAAGTACAGACCAAGCTTTGCTGGCTTGCCTGCGGCTCACCTCCTGCTCTGCAACCTGGTTTCTAACAGGTCATAGACTGGTACTAGTCTGTGGCCCAGGGGGGTGGGGACCAGACCCTACTATAGTTATACAAAAGACTATCCTTGGTTGTGAAAAGTCTGGTCTGATTTAAGACATTGTTGGAAAGTCTACTCTACCTCCTATGGACTTAATCAAGAACCAATGTGAAATTTAAAAAACAAAGACAGGGGCAACAATTAACAGAAAAACCCTTCTGTTTTTATGAGTATTAGCTAACACTTATTTGTGGGAAGAGGAAACCAAGAATACCACAAACCTACTGCTCAGAGGGCTTACATGAAGGATGCCTATAAGTGTTCCTGAGTTAAAATACTATTCATGTGCTAATTAAGAGAAATAAGAACTAACTCCACACTCTTTACCTCTTCTCCCGTGGCTTCCAGGATGCCATCTCCTCCTAGGGCCCTTTTTTCTATCTCCCTGGCTCGGAGTCCCTCCTTCACAAAGCCTATATCTGACAACAGTTCAGTGAACTGTCGTTTGAGGCTGGCCATTTCCTAAAAGAAGAGGAAGAAATCTTTAAGCAGAGGCACCGACAGATCAAAGGTAAGTACAGACAATCTTATGATGATGAAGGAGACAAAAATGCATTCCTTCAGTGGGCAGAAATGAGGCTCATGTGGGTTCATCAAACAGGCCCTTTCCAAAAAGGCAGCTGACCCATGTGCAAACTGGCAGAGGGTGAAACAGTTACACAGAAATTCACAAATGCGAAAAACTCAACGGTCATTTATTTACCTCTAGACCACATTTCTAAAATCATGTTCACTGGATTCTGGGTAGGTCTGATTCTCCTGAAAATTCTTAGGACAGCGAAGAAATGTATTTTACTTTGGAGTTCTGACTCCAGGCGCTGAGACCCTGTCTAGTTTTTCCTGCCTGCATTTCTGCTCAGGTGCCCTCAGCATCTCACCTGAGCCCAGAGTGGTCAGTTCTGCATTCATGTTCCAGAACATCCACCCCAGAACTTCCCTCTTTCTCTTACCTTGAGATCTTGCTGGCTCACATCTTTTCCTAGAAATAGGGACATTATTAAGTGGCTTAGAGTTAGACACCCCTTTTTGTAGCTGAGCACAAGAATAAGAAAGAAAAGCCCAAACTTCTTTCACTTCTGGCTTCTGTTCAAATATAGGCTGTATATCAGACAATAGAGAAGGAGATAAAGAAATCAAAGGAAATGAAAGCTAAGCAACACTATTCTGTCTTTTGATGACAATTTAAGTATTTTCTTGGCATGGCTCAAGTACATATGGATAACATGACAAAATACAACTAGGAGTTAAATATAGCATGAATAAATACATGCTTTTAACTGACATCTGAATAAAAATACTGTAGTCTAAGCTGGAGTTTAGTGAATAGAGGGAACTCTGATGGACCTCATAGAGCACAGCAAAATCTACATATATCCTGAAGAAAAATAAATGTTTAGTGAAAAATATAATTTAAAAGAAAGATAATTTTACACTTAAAAATTCTTTTTTTAAAAAAGATTTTATTTATTTTCAGAGAAAAGGGAAGGGAGGAAGAGAGGGACACAAACATCAGTGTGTGGGTGCCTCTTGCTTGCCCCCTACTGGGGACCTGGCCCACAAACCAGGAATGTGCCCTGACTGGGGATCAAACTGGTGATATTTAGGCTCGAAGGCTGGTGTTCAATCCACTGAGCCACACCAGCCAGGGCTATACTTACAAATCTTAATGGCTTGAGGAAATATTTATTATTGCTTTTCACATATAAAACACCCTTTAGATTAGTGGTTTTCAATGCTTCCTACATACTTGAATCATTTGGTCAAACCAACAACAGTGACCATAAACAGATCCCAAGGCCCCACCCCTCGAGATCCAGATGTAAGTGACAGGGGTGGAACCTGGGCATTTTTACTTTTTTTAAAGCCCCCTTAGGTGAATCTAATGTGCAGCCAGGATTGAAAACTCATTGCTTTCGATGTACTTAGAATAACGCTAGAGGCTTTGTCTTCACTGAGGACCTCTAAAGGCAGAGGAGGCTGAAGGCAAATACTGGGATGCATGCAATCGGTCAACGAATCTCTACTGGGCATCAACTGTGTGCAGGCACTGTTCTGGGCACTGGGGACCCAGTCCTGAACAAGGCAGGTAAGGTCTCGGCCCTGCTGGAGCTTCTGGGACAGAGAGAGTCATAAATAATGCCAGATCCTCCTAAGTACTAGGAACATTAACTTTGTGTTCTACTCCAGGGCAGTTTTTAATACGGAACTCCCCCCCCCCCCCCACCGCCCCCCAAATCCCAGACTTTTCGAGTAAAACAGATGCTTTGCCAAGATGTGCACTATCAGCACCTGGCTTCTTCTCCCACTAGGGAAGGGGCCTAGAACACTGTCACAACAGAGGACACAGCCCCGTCGGTTACTACACAATGGATGATAACCTTTCTCTTTCCTGTGTACTTATTATTGATACAGTAGCTTCTGATGGGCATAAGAAAAACTAGCAAAGAAAATCTGGTTCAGTGTTCATTCTTTAGTTTTGGGGAGAGGATAAGTGGTTAGGGGTGGTCGGAGACCATTTTGAGAATTTGCTGAAAGCTATGACTACCTTCTCCTGGAATAAGGCACATGTGTAGAGCATATGATTTTGTATACAATGTCAGGGGTTTACAGATCCAGGTTAAGAATGCCTGGTAAAATTACTGAAAAAACTTGGAAGAATAAAGTCAGCGCCATTTGCTATCTGGCACCATTTGCTGAGAAGGCCTATGACCTTGTTAAACATGAGTGCTGATTTACTCTTCTGCGCTTATGTCCCCAGGACTGGAAATTACGAAAGCAGGAACAGAACTGACTAACCTCGCCCTACACCGCTCGCTCGCAGGCAGAAGATAACATCAGAACAAGCTGCAGCCTCCTGTTACAACGCCCCCAACAGCCCAGGGGCCACACAATAGCAACCTCCCACCTTTTTTGAACCCAACTGTAATCCAATAAAAGCTCAAAGCCCCCACCCCTCAGTGCTGGTGGGTCTCTCCATACCATGCCCCTCTCCTTTTCTGGAGAGTAAATGAAGACTTTACTCTCTACCTTCTTCTTTTTGTGAATTCTTTCACAGCCAGCAGCCACCCTGACTGACTTCCAGTACACAGTTTTTCACAAAAAACCTTTTAGAGTGCCCAGAGTCCCCTAACCTCCATATATGCGTAAATAAACATAGGTTCACTGAACAGAGGAAAAATCGGTCAGCTAAAAGGTTAGCTCAGAAGGCCTGATGTCATACATAGTTCAGGAGTCTGTTTCACACAGCTGCTAAAGCTAAGAATATTCCAGAAATGACATTTTCAATGTCAAGGCAGGACAAGCAAGAAAACGTTGCAACACCCTCTGCTGCGCTGCTACAACAGAAAATGAATGAAAACAAATTGTCAGAGAAAGGACTCACCTGAAGAACTCTTCCTGACAAGAAGTTTTGTCTGCAGTAATTGTAACTTGTACGCATACCTTCTTTCACACTTAGCTGCCACCCCTAAATTTTGGAGAAAATCAAAATGAACTTCCTCTGTGTTTAGCGCCAACTCTGGAAATAAACCTCAGCTATTAGGTTATATATATATACTTACCTTGTATGCTCGTAGGAGGGCCAGATAATCACTGTTTGCGAATGCAAATTCTAACTTCTTCTGGTTAGCTTCCTCTTTCTTATCCCAGGGAGACACCTAAATGGGGAACACCAGGTTTGAAGGACACAATTGACCTCAGGTTTCACATGGGCTTCCCAAGGCTGAGGCCAGGTGCCCTGGGAAGCTTTGTGTGGAACAAAGAGAACTCATTGGGTAGCTGATTAACGGCAATCATGGTGGTCAAGGGCAAGCTACCACCTATTTGTCCTTATGAGTTTCTGCCCAACTAAATAAGCTCTACTGGCTCTTTTAGCTCCCAGTAGCAAGATGACATCAAAGACCCATTCCTTCTAAAAGCTAGATCTAAAATCTAAGTTTAACATTGCAGTATCTTTATTTTACAGACTCTTATATTTTATACTTGAGCCTCCTTTACTTCTATAGCCATAACTAATACTTTCTTCCTACTCTTCATAATGCTTACTGGTCCTCCTTTCCCTACGAATCTGTAAAATTAGCTGAGAACTTAACCTTCAGTGCTTCCTCCCACCCCCCACGCACTTGCACTAAAGACGTCAGCATGAGCTGCGGTGCGCCTCGTAACAAGGCAAAACCAGGCCCTAGCTAAAACGCTGCTAAAAATCATTTTACACCCACTGGTGCTTCCCTCTAGTTCTTGTATAAACACCTTCATAGCTAACACCTTCCTTTTTAGGAGGGCCAGTGGGAAAAGGATTGCATTTGGGAGATTAACATATTATAACCCGGCAAAGGACAGGGGCTCAGTTTAGACTAAGGATGACGTCAATATTTCTAATGAACATCAGTTATTTCTAACATTTCTGTATTCCAATAAAACAACAGTCAGTGAGAGGTTTATTTAGATGTTTGAGACGGAGGTCCTACTCACAACTACAGTGACCTATTATCCCTGAGCAAGCTACATCTCCTATTTTGGTCCTTGTTTTTGTCATTTATTGTTAAATGAAGGGGCTGAACTAAATCTTGCAGATCTGTGTTGCTTACAATTCCATGAAGTATAACATTAAAACTGAAGGAAATGGCCACATTCATCTGCTCCTCTATCTCTCGGAGATGAGCTGTGGTGAAAATAAGGCAGAGGGACACTACCCAACAAGAGCAGGATATCCATTCCCAAGTCCTCATAAAATACTCTCCATACAGACTATATGCTTGGTCATAATTCAGAGCTCAATACATTTTGAAGGACTGAAGTAATATAAAGTATGTTTTCTGACCATAATAGAATGAAATAAGAACTCAATAGTGGGAAAAAAATTGGGAAATTCATAATTATGTGGAAATTAAAGAACAAATGCCTAAATAACCAATGGGTCACAGAAGAACTAGAAAGGAAAATCAGAAAATACTTAAGATGAATGAAAATGAAGATACAACATACCAAAATTATGAAATGTGGCTAAACCAGTCCTTAGAGGAAAATTTATAGCTGTAAGTGTCTATATTAGAAAAAGAAAGATCTCAAATCAATATCCTAACCTCCTACCTTAAGACACTAGAAAAAGAAGAGCAAACTAAAGGTAAAGCAAATGGAATGAAGGAAATAAAAACAAGGAGAAATTAATAAAACAGAATAAAAAAATAGGGGAATCAATTATATCAAAAGTTAGTTGTCTAGAAAGATCAGTAAAATTGACAAACCTTTAGCTAACTTGACCAGAAAATAAAGAGAGAAGGTTCAAATTACTAGAATCAGAAATGAGCCCTGGCTGGTGTGGCTCAGTGGACTGAGTGCGGGCCTGCGAGCCAGGGGGCTGCCACTTCGATCCCCAGTCAGGGCACAAGCCCTGTTGGCAGGCCAGGTCCTCAGCAGGGGGCATACAAGAGGCAACCACACACCGATGTTTCTGCACTCCCTTTCCCTGTCTCTAAAAATAAATAGATAAATCTTAAAAAAAGAAATGAAAGGGGCCATTACTACCAACCTCTAAGAAATAAAAGGTCTGGTGATTGCTGGGGGAGGGGAGTATAAGGGGACTAAATGGCAATGGAAAAAATATATAACAAAGATTATATTTAAAAAAAGAAATAAAAGGTCTATAAAGAAATAAAGAAATAAGAAATAAATAAATAAATAAATAAATAAATAAAGAAATAAAAGGTCTATAAAGAAAACTATGAATAACTATATGTTAATGAGTTAGATAACTTAGATGAAATAGACAAATGCCTAGAAAAATACAAACCATTAACACTAACTCAAAAAGAAATAGACAGTCTGAAGAGACTTATAACAAGTGAAGAGACTGGATTAGCAATCAAAAACTACCCAAAGAAAAGCCTGCATGGCCGCACCACCGGATGCTACCAAACATTTAAAGAATTAATACCGATTCCTCATAAATTCTTCAAAAAGCAAAACAAACAGAAGAATGATTTTATGTGGCCGGTATTACTGATACCAAAGCCAGAAAAAGACATTACAAGAAAAAGAAAAATTATAGAGCAGTATCTATTCTAAATACAGATATGAAAATCCTCAACAAAATAAAAAAAGGACAAACTGGAGGACTCAAACTTTCTGATTTCAAAACTAACTACAAAACTAGAGCAATCAAGACAGTGTGATACTCAAAAGAATAAAATTGAAAATTTTAATACTTTCAAGAATAAAATTGAAAAATTTAATATCTAGAAATAAACCCATGTACCTATGGTCAACTGATTTTTGACAAGCATGCTAAATGCATTCAACAGGGAAGGATAGTCTTTTCAACAAATGGTGCTGGGACGACTGAATCACACACAAAAGAATGAAGTTGGATTCTCACCTCGCACCATGCACAGCAATGAACTCAAAATGGACCAATGACCGTAATGTAAGAGTTAAAACTATAAAGTTCTTAGAAGAAAACAGAGGGATGAATCTTTATGCCTTTGAATTTGGGAATGGATTTCTCACTAAGGCAACAAAACAATTAGATAAACTGGACTTTGTCAAAATTAAAAACTTTTGTGTTTCAAAGGATATATTGATTGTTAAAAAGGTAACCCACTGAATGGGAGAAAGTATTTGCAAATCATTTATCTAATAAGGGACTTGTATCCAGAATATATATTGAACTCTAACAACTCAATAATGAAAAAAACAAATAACCCACTTAGAAAATGGGCAAAAGATCTGAGTAGACATTTCTTGAAAGACAAAACAGAAACAGCCCATGAGCAAATTAAAAGATCTTTAATAGTGTTAGCCATAATGAAAATACAAATGAAAACCATAAATTCACACCCCTTGAGATGGTTATAATGAAAAAGTCAGAGAACAACAAGAGCTGACGAGGATGCAGAGAAACTGCAACCTTGATGAAAGGCTGATGGAATGTAATACGCAGCTACTCGGAAAGGGTCTGGAAATTCCTAAGTCAAATACAGAGTTACCATTTAAGCCAGTAATTTCACTCCTAGGTGACCCACGACAACTGGAAACACAGGTCCACATAAAAACTTACGAGCGAATGCTTACAGCCAGAGGTGGAAACAACCATAAATGTCCATCAAGTACTGATGCAAAAACAAAATGTGGTATTATCCATACAAAAGAATATTACTTGTTCATAAAAGGAATGAAGTACTGATAAATGCTGTAACAAAGATGAATCTTAAAAGCATTATGCAAAAACAAACAAAACAAAACAAACAAAAAAAAGCATTATGCTAAGTGAAAAAGCCGGTCACAAAAGGCCATATATTACATTATTTCTTCAGGAGAAAATTCCGGAAGAGGCAAATCTATGAAGACAGAAAGTAGGCTGGTGGCTGCCCAGGCCTGGCGTGGATAGGGGGATTGGAAGGGAACTGGGGAGTAAAAGCTATGGGGTCTCCGTATGAGGTGACAAAACATTCTAAGACTGACTACGGTGATGAATGCATAGCGCTAAAAACTATTGAACTGTACACTTTGTTCACTCTGGATTAATTACGTTTCAATAAAACGGTTTTTAAAAAAGTGGTCCACTGTATTTTATTGCCTGTTAAAATCTTGCAGGGCACCTTTTACTTGGTTGCATTTTCAAATTTTTCTATAATGAGCAACTATAGTAGATATAATAAAAAACATAATCAATTTAGATTATTTTAGTAAGTTGGATCTCCAGTTCTCAATCTTTATTTGGGGCATGGATTTATTTGAGGATCTGATAAAAGTTAGAGACAGTATCCCCTGAAAAATTCACAAACAACATACGAGAACATTTTTAAGGGGCTCAAATAACCCTGCAGCCCCCCGGGTCCCATAGAGACCAATGGCTTCCGTTTAGATGCATGTTGTTTACTTACAAAAGGAGACTTAAAAGCCAAACTGGCAGCAATGGTGAGAGCAGGATCCAAACAGCGGAAGATAGACCCAAACAGCATCAGTTTGCCGATTCTCACATCCACGGGCAGAGAGGCCAAGTGATACCCTAGGGGGGTCAGTTTTTCATCCGGAGTTAATGCTCCCAAGTCTCGTAATCGTATTTTTGAGGCACGAAGAGAATCAGGGTGCGGTGGTTCAATGAGCCGAGAGAACACAGACTGGAGAGTATGAGTGCTAAACATCTCTAAAATTTTAATTCTGGAAAAAAATAATTTGTCAATTTTATTTGTGGTGGAATCACACCAAGGAGTAAGCTTCTTTCTTGAATGAAAATAATGTATAATTTTCTAGATATATGCTTTCATAAACCAAACAAAAATTTTAAACCAAAATTAAAAATTTTTTTAAATCTCTTATACCTTCTTATGCGCCAGCAATAAATTGCAGAAACACTTTCAGGTCCTGAAACTCACTGAGATTCAGAATACAATTCTCTCTATAAATTTTCAAAATGCTTCTTTCCATACAGTGGGATCAAATCAGGAAATAAATCCACTTATTCTCTTTCCCACATCTAAAATTGTACAGTAGCCCTGGCTGGTATAGCTCAGTGGATTGAATGTGGGCCTGTGAACCAAAGGGTCGCCGGTTCGATTCCCAGTCAGGGCACATGCCTGGGTTGCAGGCCATGTCCCCCGTTTGGGGCATGTGAGAGGCAACTACACACTGATGTTTCTCTCCCTCTCTTTCTCCTTCCCTTCTCTAAAAATAAATAAATAAAATCTTAAAAAATAAATAAAAATAAAATCACACAGTAATTGTTTAGAAAAATCAATCTGCATTGTGTCCTGCCTTTTGACATCTCTTGAAAAGCTATTGTTTGTTTTCAGAAGAGGAAAATCTAATATGTATAAAATTTATTTCACTTGTACAGGGGTGGGCAAAAGTAGGTTTACGGTTGTGAGTAGATGAAACAGTTTATTTTTTGTATTATTATTTATTTATCATTGTTGAACTTCCCTATTTTATTATTTCCGCACGAACAACTATAAACCTACTTTTGCCAACCCCTGTATGTCCTTTTTAAGCTGTGAACCCATAAACATACAATGGTACATATTTACTAATATGTACATATTTGGTATCTAGCTTTCTTCTACTTAAATCGCGTAGATGTTTCACTTTAACACATGCCTTGATAGTAATCCACTTACTTAAATTTTAAATGGCAAAAAGAAAAAAAAAGAACCACGTTGGCCTATATAATTTACCTATTTCCTCACTGTTGCATTTGAGTTGTTTTTAAATCATATATGCTACATACATTTCCCCTTCTCTCATCCTCCTTCAAGGGTCAATCAACCTCTGAAGCTCTCAAACCCCTCACTGCTCTTCATTTGCTCTGCTACTGCCTGAGTCCAGAGCACCTGTGTGCCCAGTTTCTTCAGACCCGACCAGGAGCACCTGAAAACAGGGACTGTGTCTTGTATCCTACAGTATCCCTTGTGCATATCCCAAGCCCTGGAAAGTAACACTCTTAAAATAAATCTGCTGAATAGAAAAAGAGCTGTAACATCCTTGCACAAGTAACTTTCTTTGCGTTATTATTTAATGGGCACATTTCCTGAAGGTGACGACTGGGTCAAAGGGCATGTATAGTTTTAGAATCATTGTTTAATACCAAGTGAATTTTCAGAAAGGCTGAACCAGCTTCAAACATTGAGTTTGATCATTAATTTATTAAATTCCATTTTATCATATTTATTTTTATTCGCTCATCTGGCAAATAATGGTGTTTTCAAGCAGTTTTTGTTCAGTTTGCTCTGACTGATAATGAAGCTATAGATTTTTCCCTGTGATGACTTATTAATATTGGTGGTAACTCTAACTTATTTCTTGGTAAGTTAGAGTACTTTTATGACTTACAAATATATACTTACAGTCTATTTTAGGGCCATCCTCTGCAACGTAAGGGATCTTTATGTGCATAAAGTTAAAGGAACGGTAAAGGCAAAACTGAAAAGCTCTTTCTTTGTCCACTTTTTTAAAGGATTTATTTATTTTTAAAGAGAGGGGAAGGGAAGGAGAAAGAGAGGGAGAGAAACATTGATGTGAGAGAGAAATACTGATCAGTTGCCTCTCATATGTGCCCCAGCCAGGGACTGAACCTGCAACTCAGCCATATGCTCTGAATGGGAAATTGAACCAGGGACCCTTCGCCTTGCAGGATGATGCCCAACCAACTGAGCCACACTGGTCAGGGCTCTCTGTACACTTTTAGAAAAATGTCTCTTACTAAGAAAAAGCAAACGTGGATGTACCTTAGACAGAGCTGTTCCAATGGCACCCTTTGTATTTCCGGTAGCTGCTGCTTTAAAAGCTGGTGACTGAAGTGGTGGCTAGTGAATAAATGGAAGCAGACCCCAGAGGCAACACGACCTGCTCGGCCTTTTCTTTGCAGAGCATTGGCTTGAGACACAAATGTGTCCTCTAGACTTTCCATCCCTTTGCTGGCATCATATCTATAAAGAAAAAGAAATGTAAAAAAGTTAATTTCTAAAAACATGGTCAAGACTTTATTTAGCACGGACAGGCAAGATGGACCACCTGAGACGGACACAGGGTCCTCAGTGTTCTGTGACAGCTGAGTCCCTGGTGGAAGCATAGGGCTAATTTAAATGGAATCAAATGCCCCTAGGTACAGTTTCTTTTTCTTTTTAAAAAAATTCTTTCTCATGTTTATTTCCGACAAAAATTATATGCATTTAAGGCATAGTATGTGATGTTTTGACATATGTAGACACTGTGAAATGATTGCCAATATGAAACTAATTGACACATATCAACTCTTTTTCATTCAATCACATACAAAGCATACAAAAAAAGGGAGGAAAACTAGTTAATTACTTCCAAGATAGAACTTTAAACTTTCTATCCCTGTTTGACTTTAAGATTATGGTCCAGCTATACACTCACTCGTATATCCACAGTTTTCATGCAGTACTTTTGCTTTCCATGCAGTACTTTTTATAACAGTAATCCATGCGGTTTAACAGCATTAGCTATTCAGAGCTGTGTCACTCTAACTAAGGCACCTTTAGCTCCGCCCTCATATCGCCCAAAGAGAATACCTCTTTTCTTTCATTTTCCCAGAATCGATGACATAGACAACATCATCGATGGTTATGGAGGTCTCAGCAATGTTGGTGGAGATTATTATCTTAGTTACACCCACGGGAGGCTTTATAAACACAGCCTGCTGTTCTTCGCTGGACAAAGACGAATGGAGGGGGTGAACGACACATCTGAAAGGCAACCGACGCACATTAGTGTTCGAGCATAAAGCGCTGAAACTGGATTCCAGTGGGTGAGTTCCTAGTCACCGATCACACCGAGTATCAGCAGCTTCCCCACCACCTGTCCTCAGGGCCCAGTTCTTCTGAGTGGGAAGGTTCCTTCCGATTCTATAAAGTATTTAGTCAGTTCTATGAACTAAAAACCTGCATCGACTTGGGAATGCTGGAGTGTAATTGAGTAGTAAATAATCAAGAGGACTAAAATAGGGGACATTCTACAAGTAGCAGGACTAGAACACACTAACCAGCAAAGAACCATGCGTTCCCTACCTTTAAATCCAGAGAAAGGGAAGCAGAGACAGTGATGCACACTAAGAAATTTCATTCTTATATTTCTAGGGAGTGTTCATCCATCAAGCAGTTGTCCATTCAATAGGAAGGGACAATGTTTCTTGCTCCCAGAATATTGAAAATTATTTTTTTCTAAAAATGGTAGCATTTCTCTGTTGTTACTAATATTGGCTTCTCCCATCCCTTGTGTCTGGCAACTGAAATGACATGCAATTTTGCTGAGTCACTGAGCTAAAAGAAATATTTTTATTGAATGGAATGGGAATGACTGATTCCCTGGAACAGACAGGTTTGTCTATTTCCAGCTGGCATAAACAAACGTATTCTTGAGGAGTGACACCAGAATCTAAAGAGGGTGATGCCTGTTAAAAAGACCTTGCTAGTTGCTCATCTTTGAGTAGAATTGCAATAGATGACTGAGGATATAGGAAGCAATTAACTTACCGATTACTACGTCTGTTGTTGAAAAGAGAATTAGACTGTAATTGTTCATAAAGCATTTTGATTTCTGCCAGTCCCGGTAGAAATACAAGTATAGCACCTGGGTATATAAAAATAATCAATCTAATAGATTCTGAAAAGGAAAAACTAAGAAATTATAAAGCTATTTTAAATGAAGAAATGTAATCTGAGATTTTTCACTTTCAACTTTTCAAAAATTTAAAATTTTTCAAAAATTAAAAAAAAAGATTTTTATTTATTTATTTATTTATTTCTAGAGAGAGGGGAAGGGAGGGAGAAAGAGAGAGAAACATTGATGTGTGGCTGCCTCTCATACACCCCCTACTGGGGAACTGGCCTGTGACCCAAGAATGTGCCTGACTGGGAATCGAACCAGCAACCTTTGGGTTGCAGGCGAGCGCTCAATCCAGGGCCTCAATTTTCTTTGTACAGTCCCCAATGATTTAATAGATAAGAACCTTTTAAAATACATTTTCTGACTTAATGACTACCAAATGAATAGGATATTATCTTTCTCTAACAGGGAAAACAGAAGTGTGGGAAAATATAATGCCGTAAGTTACACAAGCATCACCAGCAGAGCTCTAAACATTTTAGTGCTTAAAGGGACTCTGTAACCTGGCCAGGTCACAGGTTAACAAGAGCGGAGCACGGACACAAACTTATCCATGCTCTTTCCACTACACACTGCGTGCTCCTCCCTATTAAAATGCCACATTTAAGAGAGGTAATATAATCTATAAGGAGGGAAGAAAATATTGTCTATATTTTTGTATGCCATCTGATCTGTCTTGCCCTCGTAGCTTGGCCGTATGCATCAGGGATATCTCTAATACTCACAAATTTATCACAGACTCCCTAAACACTACATCTACTTGGCTTTCAATGCAGTGATTTTCTAATATTTCTTTTTGCCTATTATTCTTGATTTTTTTCAATAATCTTTTCTTTTATGAAATAAGATATTAAGTCTGGTGATAATGCATTAACCAACATTAATGACTTGCCAAGAGATCAGAAACAAGGCAGTTTAATATTTTTATGTGGTTCACACAACTCTACAAATTACCACATAATGGTTAAAGTCTAAGCCAGTGATTTTCAGCTGGTGTGCTATAAGGATTTTTAAAGAATGCAATACCTGACTATTTAGTCAGGGGTACTGACTTCTTTTCACTCAGATTGTCAAACAGAAAAATGACAAGAGCCAACGCAAAAGCCATCCATTGTAAATGCCCTGTCTTGAACCGTAAATATATAGGTCATAAAGACAGCTGCATTTTATTGGTCATGTTGCATAATAAGGCTGCATCTGATTGGCTAATTCTTGGTATCAGAAATCCTTATATATAAGTACAGGCACTTGATTTTTTAAAAAGTCACTTTGGAGTAAAAAAGTGTAGGTAATTACTTTTATTATTATTTTTGTAAATCAACCAAAATTATACTTATTTTTTTTGTCAGATTGACAAAACATGTATTTTTTGGTGTGCCACGGAACTTTAGTAATTAATTTACAGGTCCCACAAGATGAAAAAGGCTGAAACCCGCTGGTCTAAGCAGAGAGGGGCAGCCATTCCCTTCTCTCTAAGGCACTGTGGAATGAGCACATAATGTCGCTGTTTGGTCTATTACTCAGCCTGGTGACCACTCAACACTGACTGCACCTATTCATGTGACAAATACGGACTCCGTCCCTAAACCTTCCAGGCACTAGTTCAGGGTCTGAGGAAGACAATGGTGCACAAGAAATCCTGTGCTGCGGTTTGCAGGTGGGCACTCAGTCCACTGAGCCACACCAGCCGGGGTAGAAATCCTGTTCTTAAGGCACTTAACATTCTACTGAGGGAGACTGGCAGTAAGCAGCACTTGTAGTTTCGGCTACTGTTACGTGCTGTAACGAAAATGAAAATCATTTTGGATATCATAACGGAGTAGGGAGGGCAAGACAACAGATAGGGTAGCCGGAGAAGACTTCTCTCTGAGGAAAAGACGTGACAAAACCCTGAATGACACGAAGGATTCAGAAGACCTGGGCCATTCATTCCGGGGACGAGGGGCTGCAGGTGAAGTGAAGAAGCCCCGGGGGCGGGCAGCCAGCGCGGAGGGGAAAGCAGTGACTGCTGCGCGCTGTGGCAGCAGTAGTGCGAACAGTGATAGCAATAGTGGTGACGGTAATTATAAATGTTCTCATTATTATTAGGGGTAGTGTCTGCTTGGCATTAACTATACGCCAGGCACTGTGCTAAGTGCTTTACATATGGTTTCTTTTACTGGAGACAGCTTTACTTAAGAGGATTTATTAGTGTCCTCATTCTACAAACAAGAAAACTGAGGCACAGAAAAAAAACAACAAGCACTTTACCCAGGTTACGGAGTTCCTGGGCCGGGACGTTTATCAGGCTCTAAAGCTGTTGTCCTAACCCCAGGGCCCTGTGGCCTCCGGGTGCAGAGCCTTCAGGGGACGGCTGGCCTCCCCTTTACCCAGGGACTGCGTGTGTGGTATGTGGATGGTCAGGCCTTCTTTTCAGCTTTTTCCCTTTGGGACTCTGTATTATAAACGTCTTTTTGTTTGGTGACAGCAAGGGTGCAGAGTGAAAAAAGTGGGTGAACCTCAAAAGGTAAAAGGTAAAATTTCCCCCCAAAAGCCTAACAAGCAACTTTAGACACAACTGGGGTAAAAGGTTGGGCGAGGCCAGGGCTCCAGGAAGGGAGGATGTGCCCAGTGCCCGGGGTCCCCGTAAGCAAGCTCCCTTCCCTTCTGCCATCTGACACATAAATGAAGACAACAAGCAGTTACCTGGGGGGTAGGAGTGCTTTCCATCTACAATCCATTCTAACAAGGCTTCTATTAATTCAAGGTTAACCTTTTCAAAATCCATGACGGACATCGTTTTGATGACTGATTTGCTAACCCCTGAAAGAAAGGTAAAAATCAGAAGGATAATTATACCTTATTAAAGACAATACGCCTGTGAACTAGAGGTGAGTGAGTTGATGTGATTTGGTAACACAGATGTTTACACTTAATGTACGAAATGAACTTTTTCTTTCAGTTTCTCAGAACATGCATACCCACTCTCAAAGCACTTTTGCTTGAACAGCCACCCAAAGAGCAGGCTCCTAACCCCTGCTGGGAAGGCCCAAGTAGGCCACTCTCCCCTCCTTCCTTCCCCTTTCATCCATCGCACACTTGTTGACAATTTCAGTCCTAGAAATAAAATTTAAAGTCAAACCCATTTTAGAAACCCCTTCCAGATTCAATCAAGGCACGAGTCAGGTCAGACCGAAGTCCAGGAAACATTAACCTGTGGAAATCAGTGCACAGAAACCACAACTTCCACCAGCACCTTTATTAACGGTGATTCTTAACCTTTCAGTTCATTTGAGAAAATGATAAAAGTTACGAATCTTCCCAGAAAAATACATGTGACTTGAATGGCTTCACCAACATCTCTGAAGTCCATCCACAGACTTTCAGGTGAAGGGTCTGCGATTTCCTTCTAATGTATCCAAGGCCTGGTAAAATGGACAGTTCTTGGGGTTGTACCGTAAGCCCCAGCCAGGTCTTTGAAAAGGAATAGCATATTCCTGGGGAGACAAGCTCCCCACAGACTGCTGCCCTTTCTTCTTGGGTCCTCCTGAGTCCATCACTCTAAAAATAGCCTAACAGGAACAAAATAACTCCAACAGATAGCAAGAAAGAGAAGCCTCCTATATTAATGTTGAAAAGTTTGAAGAAGGAAAAAAGTTTCTAAACAATTTTTCTGGCAGAGCAAACCCTACATTTGTCAAACACAAAGAGAAAGGAATAGGCTATGCAAATAAGGGTGTGGTTGGGTGTGGGAGGCAGAGAAGGAATCATTTCTGTTTGTCAGGATTCCACATAGCCAGACTTTTCAAAAAGCAGAAGGATCAACCAACTGAAAAAAGAGGAAGAGAAGTGAAAATCATTAATTTTTTTTAAATATTGCAAGCAACACTGTGGCAGATGATCAAACCCGTCTCACGTAATTTGAGCTTGCTACAGCAACAGAGTCTAACCTATGCCGGCTCTCTCTCCTCCATGACACAAGCCGTTATACAGACTTAGTGTAAAATAAAATAAAAGAATTTTTTTAATACTTTGGCAGTTTTTACTAATCAATTATATATTTTAAAGGACTGTTATTTTTTTAAACTAGAAAAAGTTTTAAAAATTGAGCCTGGGGACATTGTTTAATTTTCTGAAAAGTGCGAAGGGCACCGAGATCAACGAGATCAAGTCTGTCTGTCTCTCTGAGTCTCTAAGAGGGGAGGGAGGCTCAGAGAAGCTAAGCAGCAGCCCAGCACCACACAGAAGCTAGCGGCAAAGCTAGGTTTTCTGACCCAACCCTGCCATCCTCCTTCCTTAGAAAGGAATTCTCAGAAGTGCGTTCTGGGCTGTGGTTACCGCTATGCTTGAAATTAGAAAGGCACTGCTTAGATCCAGTCATAGCTCTTAATTTCAAAAGAAAAACCAAAAGGATTTTCCCCATCCCATAATTTAATAGAATAAGGAAATGGGAATTGTCAGCTGTTATAATGTACAGAAAGAACACAAACTTTTGAGTCAAACATTTTAATTAGAATCACAAATGTGCGCCTACTAGCTGGGCACTAGGCCGTGGATCTGTATTATCTCATTCAATCCCCAAATAACTCCATTTTATAGATAAGGGAACTGAGGTACAGCGAGGACAAGAAACGTGGCTCCAGACCATATCTGCCTGTCCTTCTAAACAGCAGAACCACAGCTACTGCCCTAATTCCCTGATGACTGCCATTCCCTATGCAGAACTGGGAAGAGAGTCTTGGGGGGAAGGAGAAAAAGGAAACCTCACTTGTCCCTTCTCCTACTGAAGAAGGGATCGGGGTGGCAGCCCAGGGAACCGAGGGCAGGACAAGCAGCTGAGACCTGTCTCTGGTCTAGGATTTGAGGAAGAAAGCGAAAGCAGTAGCCCTGGGGTTTCTATGGGTTCAGCCCAGCTTCCACATGCAGAAGACTGCATAGGAACAAGGAACAGCTGGGTGGGGTCTGGCACGGGAGGAGGGAGCGCCTAACGACACAGCACACAGAAATGCTCAGCACAGGGTGGGCCCTCGAAATATGTTATTTGAAAAGGCCATGAATAATGCTAAAACTAGAGGGTAAGAATCTGAGGATATTATAGGATATTTAAAAAGTCTCAAACGTCTCTCCACAAATAATTATTAACTATAAAGGGAATAAATAAAAACTACAAAGGGGAAAAACCTAGCCGATATCACCTCAAAGGTGATCAAAGTTAATATCGCCAATTAGAGGACAAACCAACATCACGTATTTCTGATATACTGAGAAGGACTCAACATTGTTTCTGTGGTTTTCTGACCCAAAATGCATCACCTAAAGTGAGTCATAGGGAAACATTAGACAAACCAAATGGAGAAACATTCTATAAAACTGGCCCAAACTCGTAAAAAAAAAAAGTCAAGGTCATAAATAAAAGTGAAGGCTAGGGAATTCTAGATCAGAAAAATTAAAGGCGCATGACAACTACATACAATATATAATCCTGGGTTGGATCCTGGACCAGGAAAAAATAGCAATAAAGGACATTATTGAGGTAACTGGCAAAATCAGAACATGGACTGTGGATTAACTGACAGTGTTAGTTAAATGTCTTCATTCTGATTATGTCCTGTGCTTATGTAGGAGAATGTTCTTGTTCTTAGGAAACACATACTGAAATATTAGGGATTATGCAGCATCATATCTGCAATATACTTTCAAAAAATTCAGGAAAAATATATACAGAACAAATGACAAAACAAATGAAGCAAAATAACAACAATTGGTGAACTGGGGTAAAGGATATATGAGTTCATTGTACAAGTATAGTCTTACAAAATTATAGTCTTACTTTAATTTTGAATTTGAAATCATATAAAAATAAAAAATGATAAACTGACAGCCATCAGAGGAGAGGGCAGAGGGGGGCCAAATGAAAGAGGGGGAAGGAATTAGCCAAAGAACATATATGCATAACCCATGGACACAGACAAGAGTGTGGTGAGGGTCGCAGGGGAGGGGAGGTGGGCTGGGTGAAAGTGGGCAGAATGGGGACATCTGTAATAGTGTCAATAATAAAAATAAAGACATTAAAAAAATCCAAAATGCTCAAGAATATAATTTAAATTTTACTACCTCCCAATTTTCTATAATAAACACATTTCCTTTAAAATCAGAAAAAAAACCCACTGACAAACAGAATAACAATTACAATCCAATACCCACTGGAACTGCTTTAAGTGTAAGGTTGCTCTGATGAATTAAAGACAATGTAAGAGCCACAATTCGGGGGTATTCTTCTTCAGGATCACAGCGGGGCAAAAATCTTCAGCTGGCCCTTGAACAACACAGGGGTTGGGGGTGCCAATACCCCTGGCACTGTCAAAACTCCACTTACAACTTTTGACCCCACCGAAACTTAAGTACTAACAGCCTATTGCTGACAAGAAGCCAAACTGATATCAGTGGGTAACATATATTTTGTATGCTCTATGTATTAAAAAAACACTATTCAGAAAGCCATAGGGAAGAGAAAATACATACAGTATTTACTTTTAAAAATATACACACAAGTGGACTCATAGTTCGAACTCGTGTTGTTAGCGGTCAACTGTGGTCATCTCGGCGCCACCCTAATACCCCCCAGGAAGCACACTACCTTTATAGCGGGCCAGCAGCTGCCTGAAATCCAACTGCTGGTCCGGCACGGCGTCCTTCACGGAGTCCTGATCCTGGAGGTGAAGGGACAGCCTCAGGTCTTCCTCCACTTCTTCGAATGCAGTCCTGCTGCGCCTTGCTCTAAGCCTCTCCTTTGACATCTGTTTCAGGGAGCGCACGTAGGGGCTTCCATCCTGTAACACGTACCTGAGGAAGGCGGACAGAGGGATGTGTCTGCGTGTCTGGGGTCTGCAGGTGAACGGAAATATTCATCTGTTTTACGTGCTCATTCAGCACGATGCTGCTGTTTCTAATCCAGGGTTCTGGTGGGGAACACACTGCGGTGCTTTCGGCTGTACTTTAAGGTAATTCTGGAGGCAGCGAGTTTGAAAAAGTCAGAGAATAAAGACAGGTAAACTACTGAGAGATGACTTCCCCACAGTCACATTCAACGGAAGTGCAAAAGGGCCCATAAGACAACAGTTTCAGAAAGCTCTCTAAGTACGTATTGCACACTAACGTCTGAGAGCCAGTTTCTGGATTTTGGGTTTGGGTGTGGTGCCATGAAATAAATACAGAATCACAGCGGGGGTTTAGAAGGAATGGAAGGAGCAGGGAGAAGGAGAAAAGTTCTGAGCTGAGTGTTCGGTGCCAGACATCAAGGGGCTTTCAGTCTGGAGCCCAGGCTTCAGGAATGACGATGCTGACCGGGGAGTCCCTGGCAGAGATGACAGCGGCAACCACGCGAGTCTAAGGGAGCTAAGGAAGAGTTTAACGGTGAGGAGACACAATGCCAGGATAGAGCCCTGGGGACTCTTCAAGGTTAAAGAGTAGCAGGAAGATGCAGGGCTCTCAGAGGAGAAAAAATCTGTACCTAACAGACATCACTACATGCCACCCAGGACTAAAATTATATAGACACCTTAACATCAAACCATACTGCAACTTCTTGAGGGCAGAATGATGAACATAATAATAGCTAACATTTATAAAGCACTTGCTATGTACCTACCAGTCGAAACACTTGGCAAAAATTAACTCCAAGAATTAATTCGTTATCCTCATAACAACCCTGTGAAAGCAGCTACTGTTAATACACCCATTTTACACATGATGAAACCGAGTCACAGAGAGAATAAGGTACCGATGTTACCTTAGTAAGCAGAGGGATTTAAATATTGGCAGTCTGTCTACAGAATCAGTACTTTTTTTCAAAGATCAAATTCTCCATACATTTGGTCCTTCTGAGTTTGTTCAAATCAACTTTATTTTTCGAGCAGGTTTAGGTTCACAGCAACACTGAGCAGAAGTAACAGAGATCTCCCATAGGCCACCATCTCCCCCACACATGCACAGCCTCCCCTGCTGACAGCACCCCTCCAGAATGCCACTGGTTACCAGTGATGACCCTGCACTGACACTCAGGATCACCTGAAGTCCGCACTCTACACTGGGGTCCCAGGGTCGGTGCTCCTAACCACAGCACGGCCTGCACATCGCAGGTAATCTGTACAATATTTGCTGCAAGGGCAATATGAAATCCTCAAATGGAAACATCAGAAGAAAAACTAACACATTTATTAGTACCCTGGCACTCTGAGGTAAAATAATAATTCTATTTTCAAAGACTTCCACCAAACCTTAATTAATGTCTTCCTTACCTTGTCACAGCAATTGCATCTTCCAGAAAAAACTGATCAACAGGAAATGTACGACCTGAAAAGACAAAATAGAAAATTAGAAAAAAGAAAAAAAAAAAAAAAAGCCTCAGAATACCTGTCAACTATCTTGAAATAGTTTATATATGCAAAATTCTCTTAAAACAAAGCTTGGCATAATAAGGTAGTATTTGTTTTGTGGTCTTAAAATTATAAAATAAAAAAAGCTTTTAATGATAGAAATGGTAAGGCACAGGCTTCGGTTAGTGAAGAAAAAAACCATGTAAGTGAAAAGATGACCATTTGCTAATAAAACTTCCTACCTTTAAAAAAAAATTTGTTACGCTTTATCCATCCTACCCACTTCCCCCACAGGGAACCTTTAAATATTCAACAAGTGTACTCCAGATCAAGCATATAATTTCTCCTTCAACTCTATTGTCAATATTCTCTATACCTAGAACAAACATGACTATTTTATTCATCCGTTAGTGCTTCTGCATTGACCCTTGGCAATCAATTGCAGAAGGATAAACCAGAGCCCAGGGCGATAACTTAATCCCACAGTGAGACCGCAAAAGCACCAAAGGAAGACACGGGCTACCCAACTTCACTTTCTTTCAGAATGGACCAATATCCAGAAATGTAGCGAATCCGCAATGAACGAATGTGTGCTACACAGATATAACTTACTTCTTTATGACAGATTACCACCATCCCCTCAATTTTTAGGTTAAACATAATGGAATGCTAGAAACCCTAATAACCTAGACTTTTCAAAGCAACACATACAAAATGAAAATCTCCCAAATGGACATAATGTTGCCTCTTTATTGATTTCATTGTATGGTTATAATTTTATTTGTTACAAACTAATCACTTCTCTGAAGAAAACAACTAATACCTATCAATTTATATTTCAATTTAACAAAATAATTTCATTTGCTTATTAGAACAATACACATTTAATGATGCATTTTAATCACCTGGTATAGTAATGACTGGGCAGGCATTGAAATATTCTGAAAAGAGCTCAGCATTTAAAGTTGCACTCATCAGAATAACTTGGAGAGTTGGTCTCTGCATCACAATGTCCTTCAAAACTAGCAGCAAGAAGTCACTAGAGGAAATAAAAGAAACACCTGAGGATCTAACAAGTTCAATGAAATTGATATATTTTGAGCACAGAATGTGTAAGACCTATGTCACAACAATAATAACATTCATAGAGAGATGTGTCATGTTCCTAGCTGTGAGGACTTAATATTAAAAAGATGTCAGCCCTGGCTGGTGTGGCTACGTAGAGTGAGCATCAGCCTGCGAATCGAAAGGTCACCAGCTCGATTCCCAGCAAGGACACATGCCTGGACCAGGTCCCCAGATGGGGGCCCATGAGAGGCAACTGATCAATGTTTCTCTCCCTCTCTCCCTCCCTCCCTCCTTTCCCCTCTTTCTAAAAATAAATAAAATCTTTTTAAAAAAGAGATAGTATAGTAGCAATCAAAATACCAACAGGATTATTTCACTGCATTGGTTAATTCTATTTCTTAACATCTATTATGCACATAGAGAGGCATACACAAAGATTTCCATTACGGCACTATTTGTAGTGGAAACTACCTAAATGTCCACCAAGAAACGGTTAATTATAACAATATCACCCATTCTGTGGAATAACGTGAGAATTCTGACATGACAATGTTAGTGAATAAAACCTAAGTTGTAGAATGATAGGTACTGTAACACAGCAATTCTCAACTGGTCTCCCTGCTTCAGCCCTTGTCCCCGGAAATCTATTCTCAGTAGACCAGTAATTCTGTTCAAATGAATCTGTGCTACCTTCTGCGACCTCTTACTGATGTCCTCACTAACAAGGCACTATGTGACATGATCTGGACCCCCCACCACTTATTCCCACTGCTCCCCCTCTAATTCACTTGGCTCCAGCCATACTGTCCTCCTTGCTGGCTGTCCTTGAGGCATGGACCTCAGGTCCTTTGCACACGTTATTAATCTGCCCGGAAGTCACAGAGGTAGCGCCTTCACCTCCCTCAAGTCTTTACTCAAAAGATACCTTCCTTTTCAGTCAGGCCTTCCACAGCCTCCATATTTAAATTTTCAAATGCTCCCCTCCCTTGCATTTCATGTTCCCTTTACTCTTCTCAGCACTTATCTGTGTATTTTACTGATTTATCTTGCTTATTGTTGGGTGCCCCTACTAGAATATAAGACGTATAAGGACAGGGAGTTTAGTTATTGAGTTTACTACGCCAGTATCTACAATAATGCCTGGGACACAGTAGGTCCTATTTAAATATTTGTTGACTTACTAAATGAATACATCATTTGTGTAAGAAAAAAGGCCAGGAAAGAAACTATTTCTAACAAAGTAAAAATATATCCATGCATAGAAGGTCATATTATCAATCTAATTATGGTAATTATCTCTGGGGACAGGACTGGGAATGGCTTGGAAGTGTTAAGGGGGGCTTTCACCTTATCCGTATTGTTTGAATTTTTAATGAGAACATATTGTACTCCTTAGTTCTCCTTAATTAAATGAGCTAATTTAGTTCTATTTGTAATTATTTTTGTTTCTTTTTCAGATAAAAGGAAAATAATATAACAACAGGCAAAGGTTTAAGCAATTTATGGTACATCCATACTTTAGAATTTCCTTATGCAATTATTAATAATAATTTTCAAATACAGTCCATGCTATTAGATCAAAAGCGTCACAGAAAACCATTAATCCCAGCTGTCTTTGGGGGGACACATCTCTCTTTACCTCATCGCTCCCCCAACTCCCAATACACTGCTGTAAGAAAACAGACCAAAATTGTAACATGCAATTAGTAATTTTACAGGGGAAATTACTTTTTCTTGACGTTTCTTTAACATTTTCTAAGTGTTTTAGAATAATCATGTTATCTCTATCAGGAAATGTATTAAAATTTTAAACTAATACAACTGTAAACTTTTTCTATATTCAACCTGTTTATTTACTTTTAAATTAAAAAAAATTATTGATTAGAGAGAGAGAAGGAGGAGAGAGAGAGAAAAACCATCAATTTGTTGTTATGCTCTATCTAATAAACTGGGTTACCTGGCCAGGGCTATTTTTTAAAAACTGATTTTAGAGAGGGAGAGGAAAAGACAGAGAAATTCATCAATTTGTTGTTCCACTTTATGCATTCATTGGTTGAATCTCGTATGCACTCTGACCAAGGATCGAACCTTGGCATACTGAGACAATGCTCTAACCAACTGAGCTACCTGACCAGAGCCCTACACTCAACTTTTAATCTTGGCTATGTTTTTACTGATCTTGGTTCCTAGATCACTAGTTTCTGTTTTTTTTCAATCTGAGCTAGCAAATATTCCCCTTTCTCTTGTAATTTGTACAGTCCTTACCCAGGCTCTGTAATACTAAAAACACTAAGACAGCACAGGTTCATCACTAAGAGTCATCTGTTAGATGGACGCCATCTAATTAGAGATACTTAACACCTCCTGGCGTCACGCTGAGCTGGGCACTGTGCTTAGTGGCAGTAACAGGTGTAACGCATGCTGTAGCTGATGGACTGGCCGCTTTGGGCTTCATTTGGTCATTCATTGTCTTGACATTCATGCCTATTTTTATGGAGCCTGTATTAAGTGCTTCTGTCTCTGGTATGTAATTTCTCTTTATTCAGATGTAAATATATTTTAAATTTTAACTGTTGATATATCATTAGTGTTTTATAAAAATCTTTTGAGAACAGTACTGCAGCCAGGAAGCAAATCCAGTATCTATGCTCATTTCTCTGAGGTTGTGGGAGAATAAACGTTACGAAACACAAAGCTATCCATTATATTCAAAATCAAACTGGATATAATTGCCCCTGAAATTTTCAATTTATTTTTATAAAATAATTATTTAAATATTATTAGTCTGGTTGAATGTTTTCATTTCCTTTTGTTCAGTGATTCTCTTAAAAAAAATTCATCTTTCAAATCTTCATTTAAACATTTAGCTGCAAAATGACCCTACTTAACATTTCTTCTAACCACTGTTTTCTGGAGTCTCTATAACATTATTTGCCCCTCAAAGATTCTTGGCGTTTTGTTTAAAATCATTTAAAATTTATTATTGTCTTATTCTAGGAATTTTTTCTTTTTTAGAAAAATGTTTTATTTTAGAGAAAGGGTAAGGGAGTGAGAAAAGAGAGGGAGAGAAACACTGATGTGAGAGAGAAACACTAATCAGTAGCCTCTCCCCAACCAGGGATGGAACCCCCAACTTGGGCATATGCCCTGACTAGGAATTGAACCCTCGACCCTTAGGTTTATGGGATGATGCTCTGACCAACCGAGCCACACCAGCCCGGGTTCCCACTAGTTTTTTTACTGCTATAGAGCATGATCCACATGACAAAATACGATAAATGCCATTTATTTACCTGGCCCTTCCTTTTAAAATATGGAGAATTTTGATTTAATACCTCAACCCTTTAATGTTTTCTAATTCCATTTAAATAAAGTCCAAATGCTTTATCATCCATGATGTATAAGGCCCTGGCATATCTGCCCCCTGCTTTTCCCACCTGCCACTTCTCCTGTCATTTACCACATACTAGCTGCACGGGTACCCTCCAGTTTCTAGACTCCCAGTGAAGCCCCTCCCACTGCCGTTCTCACAAATACTGGCCTTGCCCCCATCTGTCACATAGGACTCCTTGTAGTTCAAGTTTAATTTAAATGTCATCTTTTCAGACATATGACCCCTGGCTATCTTCTGGGCCTGTCCCCAAAACACAACATCCCATTTATTCCTCCATAGTACTTGTTCCAACTTGTAATTATTTATTTGTTTACTTGTTCATTTGTTTTTCCTACCAAACCATGAGATAAAGAACAATATACACTTGTTCACTATTGAATCCCCAGCAATTAACAGATCACTTGGCATTTAATACAGGCTCTGTAAACATATGAATGGATGTCAGGGTTGCATGAATGACTGAATGAAGTCCACACTGGCCAATCCATCAGCTACAGCATGCATCACACCTGCTACTCCTGCTGGGTATAGCGCCCAGCTCCACATGACACCAGGAGGGTGTTACCTCTTATTACATGATGTTCATGAAACAGGATGACTTTTAGTGATGAACATGGGTTCTTCTAGCATTTTTAGTATTACAGACCCTAGAGACCAGGAAAGCAATTCCTCTTTATAACTTAGGCCTTCTCTTGGCAAGTTACCCTGTACTAACTCTAAGAAACTGAATTGGAAGCAGAATAAAATTTTCTCTGCCATGCCTTCATTTGATGTTTGTGGCTATTCATTTGGAAAATCTTTGTTTTACCTTTCTAAAAATTTAAAAATTTTAATATATTTATTTTTTTAAATTTATTTATTTTGAGAGAGAGGGGAAAGAAGGGAAAAGAGAGGGAGAGAAACATTGATGCACAAGAGCAACATAGATTGGTTGCCTCTTATACTCCCCCAATGGGCAACCTGGCCCGCAACCCAGGCATGTGCCCTGACTGGGAATTGAACCGGCAACCTTTTGGTTCACAGGCCGGCGCTCAAGGTACTCAATCCACTCAATCCACTGCGCTACACCAGCCTTGGGGCTACATTTATTTATTTTTAAATATTTTATTTTATTTACTTTTAGAGAGAAGTGGAAGGGAGGGAGAAAGAGGGAGAAAGATCGACGTGAGAGATTGCCTCTCGTACTCTCCTCAACCTGGAATGAAACTGGCGACCTTTGACTGTGTGGGACGATGCCCAACCCAGCTGGGCCACACCGGTCCGGGTGGTTTTACCTTTCTTCTGTCCTCTCATGAACTTCATCAACAATGATGTGGGTGACTCCTTGGAGAGCTGTATCTCCTTCCAGCCTCCTCAGCAGCACTCCTGTGGTGCAGTATAACAGCCTGGTGGTTGAGGACTTCCATGTGGAGGAACATAAAAAGCATTCATGAAATTTTGAAAAAAGGAAACACTTCCTGGCAAAGCCATTTTGAGTAGATAGGGATAAAGAATATTGGAAACAATAGCAGTTCCATTTAATATTAAATGATACTGAGTGCAGTCAGTTTCTTGCTGGTGACTACAATAAAGACTTTTCTACTTCATATCAATATCTTAAGGTTAAGACTCATAAAAAGCATTCAGAAAGTATTATAAAACATGAAGACAAGAGTGAGTGATAAAATCAATTCTGAGCTTGTCCATTTCTTATTCAGTTAAACAGATTAGTTCCCAGGTTTAAGAGCAAAACAGCACTTACTAGACCACTTGTGCCGATAAAGAGTAAAATGTCTTTATAGAGGAAATTAATTACATCCAAGTAAGAGTTCTTATACCAAAATATTTCTGAAAGGACTTCTGAGTACATTCCAAATTTCCCATGAATCTCCAGACACCAAGAACTATTTCTTTATACTTGAAAACTAAGTTTCTGTTACCAGGAAATAACAAACCTTGACACTCTCCAACCGGATCTGGTACCCCACAGTCAGGCCCACTCTTTCTGCTCTCTCTTTAGCCACACGTTCAGCCACAGAGATTGCGGAGATTCGCCGGGGCTGGGTACAGATGATGTTGGCCACCTTCTCTGGTGGTCCGTGCAGAGAATCGTCCAGTATAAACTGTGGAATCTGTGTGGTCTTCCCACATCTGTATGCCAAAACAAATAAGTCCTAAAATGAGAGTCTGCAAGTGCTAGTTAACTAAAGAAGAAATCATATGCAATGAGGAATGACAGAAAGTTAATTAGAATAAAAGTTGTTCAGCTTCATCTACTTCTAAACCTACCTACTACTGACTTATTACCTAAAGCTTGTAACTTCTAGGAATTTGCACTCATTATCAGGATGATCAAAAAATAGTTTACAATCATTGTAAAACTGGGACTATTGAATAGAAATTAGATTAAGGTCTATAAATGCTTCTAGGGATGTGAACTCTACATACGGCTCCTAAAGAAACAAGAGTATTGTCTTAAGATTTTTAAAATACTCTGTATTTTTTTCCTTTGATGTGTATTATTGACTTGGCTATAGGTAAACTGACGTTAATAAGGTAAGAAACTGCAAGATACAGAGTGAATACCACAGATAAGTTAGTCTGGGCACAAATGGAATTATTAAATTGAAACACTTGAATAGATAACAAAATTATGCCTATGACTTGACCCTTGCTAAATAGGTTCCAATAACATATAGAGAGTGTGAAACGGAAAAATAACGTGCCCTAGGTTGTTCTTATTATTTGGAAGATAAAAAGTTTTCAAGATAAATGTTCTGAAACTATCCTTTACATTTTAAAATGGGCCTTGTTAAAAGCCTTTAGCTAAACTTTTTGTCTTAAAATTACCTCAAGGCAGAGGTGTACAATGTCTATAAATTCCTAGATGTATTTCCGAGTTTCATTTTTGTTTTTTGTAATTTGGCTCCATTGGCTATAGATGCTGCAGCATTAGTTCTTGTGAAATATTATTTAATATTTCATAGGAAAAAGTGCAAATAACACCAACTACTGGCTTTTCAAAAGTAGAACTGGCAATGGCAACCGGGGTACATACCATATTTACAGATGAACGTTGCATTACAAATAAACTGCATTCTTACCCAGTCATACCACTTATAACAAGTACTTGGTGCTTGCTCAACAATTTAAGAATAGTTTCTCTTTCTTCCCAAGCAGGGAGTGATTGTCTTTCTTGCAGAATTGACTGGAACTGTCTGCAAGTCTAATAAAATAAAAGGTATCAGTTGGGTTACTTTGAATGGCCTTTCCCAAAGGAATGTAAAAACCCATAGTTAGGCCCACCCTCTCCTCTTTAGCAATTTATTCAGGGGAAGAAATCACGGATTTGTGGGGGTGGATACTGACGACTTCAGTCAGAAGGCTGCTCAGAGGATCAGCCAGAATCAGTTGAGGAATCTATGTGGTTTTCCTAATCAGAATAAATTGAAAGACCTTATAAGAGAAATAAACCCTCCTGCTTAGTACTTATCTAGCTCTTCCTAGCAAGAGTTTTTACACCAGCACTGTCGAATGCAACTTTTTGTGTTGATGGAAATGTTCTATATTTGCACTGGCTACACGTAGCTACTAACACTTTATTTACTGTGGCCAGTACTCCTGAGGAAATGAATATTTTATTTAATTTTAATTAATTTCAATTTAAATAGCCACACATGACTAGAAGCTACTATATTGGACAGCACATTTCTACACAGTATCAGATTTTTACCCAAATCAGGAACACTAAGACCACTCATTAAAGGGTTCTTTTTGGCCAACCATCACATCTGTGCAACTCAGCCTGACATCTAATGCAATGTTACACAGTACTGCACATCAAAAGTATGGATGTATTTTTGAAAAATGTAAGAAATTTATACCAACATCATTTTCTGCATATAATTTTATGCACCAATTTGTCACCTCCAAACACAGTGAACAAAATGAACATGCAATTTTTTGTTTGTACCATCTTACTACTTATGGTGTGATTTTCTACTCATTTTGACATTCTACAGGTACTGTGCTATATATGAGATAGTTTTAGACTGTATCAGAATCAGAATCACAGAACTTTAGAACTGGAAGGGGCCTTAAATAGCATCTCTCATCCAATCCCTAGATTGGTTAAGCCACTCCCATTTGTCCTGCATCCAACTCTGCCTTCACAGTTCATTTCAGGTTCTTTTAAAATAATCTTCCTGTAAATGGGGTACAAATAACAAGGGCTTTGGAAACAGAGAGAATGAGCTTAGACGTCTATGTTGCAACTTACTGGCTATGTGACTTAGTGCAAGTTACTTATTCCGTGGGCCTTTAGAATGGGTGAAAGTCCCTCCTTACCCTTCTTCTTTTTCCCAGTGATTTCTCTAACATAAGCTGAGGTATTAATTTTCCTTCCACTTAACCAGACTGTCTGTCATCCTACCAAAGCCACAAGACTCTGAGAATACTTGGTATACACGTGTGTATTCCATTGTCACCAGTTATTGGATTTGCCAAAACTATCCAGAACATGTGCCCAAGTTTGCTGTGGCATGCAGAAATTTTGACCACTCCGTAAAAGAGAACCAAAAGTATACTGGGAAGGGTAGCCAGAGCTTCCCAATTCCTCATCCCTCCATCCATAACATCAGGGAGGCAATGCTGGCCATTCTCAGAATACCCTACCTGTTTTATTCGGAACTGCTTGCAGATTTTAGCATTTTCAGCATGTACTGATTTTGCCTGCCAGTCATATCTTTTGGAAATCTTTTTCTTAAGGTTCACATAGCTTTCATTCTCCACTACAACTGGTGCAGGACCTTCATCCTCATCTGTCTCCTCCTCAGGCTCTGATTCTTTTTCAACTTGAAGGGGATAAAAGGAAACATTTTCGATACGGAGCCCTTTCTTTATCAAAGGGGGAAAGTCACTATCTAACAAAGTAACAACAAAATCATAAGATAGAGAAAAAGTTAAAGCTTGAATAAAGCAGGTTCATTCATTTCAATACTACTACTTCTGCTAAAGAACTTAAAACGCATCTTCAATCAAATTTTTATCAAGCATATGTGGCTACTGTTAAAAACTAAATTAAATTAAAAACAAAGAAGAGAAAATCATGGCATAACCCAGTAGCCTCTTTACATTCAGGAATTAACTGAAATTTTCAACTATTTGCAAATGTACCTAAAATGCCATGGCACAAAACAACCTATCAAATAATGAATCAATAAACAAAACGTGGTTTATGTTCCTATAACAGACTATTATTCAACAATAAAAAGGAATGGAGTCCTGATACATGCTACAACATGAATGAACTTGAAAACAAGTGAAAGAAGTGAATCACAAAGAGCTGCCTATTGTATGAATCTATTTCTATGAAGTGCCCAGAACAGGCAAATCCACAGAGACAGAATAGAGGTCCGTGGCATCAGGAATTGGGAGAAAGAGAAATAAGAAGTGACTGCTAACAGATACAGGGTTTCTTTACGGGGTGATGACAATGTTGTGGGATTAGACAGTGGTTATAGTTGCACAACTCTGTGAATATACTAAAAACCATTTAATTGTATACTTATTTTAAAGGTGAATTTTATGGTATATAAATTGTATCTCAATAAAGCTGCCATTTTCTGTAAAGTTCACAGCCCACAATGTCATTTCTCAAGGAATCCATGTGAAGCCCAGGGCTAGCCAAGTGGCAAGTGCGCAAACCCAGACACCAGTCAGCACCCTGTCTCAGTGCCACTTTACTGTTCTCGACGTATTCACATTTACTGTATTTTGCTGTGTATAATGTGCATTTTGACCAAATTTTTGAGGGAAAAATAAAGACATGCATTATACATGGGTAGTACTAATTCCATATCTATATAAATGTTTTTAATTCTTTTATATGCTTACACATTAAAAGTATAACTCTAGAAAGTAATAATGATATCTGTATGCAAAATAATACCCTGGAATGTGATAATTGGTTTTGTTTCTAAATATAAATAAATTAAAAAAATTGAATCAAATTATTAAAATTAAAGATTTTTTTCCTGAAAGTTTGGGCCAAAGACATGGGTGCGCATTATACACTGGAGCGCATTAAACATGGCAAAATATGGTACCTAGGAACTCTTGTGAAACAATGAAAACTCAATTCTCTGAGAAAAAGATAGCAACAAAAAAGAGAGGATCCTTTGGCGAACTAAAGGGTATTTACTTGTAGTGTTAAGAATTGCCCAGCAAACCAGAAACCTGCACAAGCATTTGTTTGAGAATTTAGGGGTTCATAAAGATAGCCTACTCCAATGAGTTTTGGGAGTCTAGTGTACTAAAAGCAGGAAGGTATGAATAGTGGTATAGAAAGAAAAGTATCTCTAGAAACTAATTTGAAAGTAATCCCATATAAAGTATCAGAAATATACAAATAAAATCAAGTGAAATAAATGAAACAGATTTTCTGGGACGATGCTATAAGTTTCCTCTAACCCTCAACTGCTAAAGTGACACATCACTTCAAACTTTTCAATTCAGGGAGCCCCATCGCAGTGACAAAACTGCACCGCACAATTAAAGTCAGGCCACAGTTCAGGGGTTCTTACCCCTTTGTGCCCACGGACTTCCCTAAGGTCACCGTGACAGCCTAGAACAGCCCTCAGAACCTCTGACTTTGTTAACCCATCATTCTGAATGCCGCGATCCCAACCCCAAAACGCCCTCCATGGGATCAATGCCTTACATACCTTCTGGAGTTTGACTTGAAGCAATAGAATTACTTGGAATCACTGGTTTACGACAGACAGGATTATTTATTCTGGTTCCAGAGGATACCGGCAGAAAGTTCCCTGGAGGGACACTGTACTTGTGATGGGTATTTGTTAGTAAATTGACTATTTCTGATTCTTCCTCTAAAAGGGTAATCAAAGAATATACAACAGGTTCTGAAGTTTCTGCAGATGACAAGGCCTTGCTATAAAGGAACTCAGAAATATGTAAACGACAAGCCAGAGGTAGATTCTCATTGGTGGAATAAAATGCCACGAGGGGAGCTTCATAGGGGTATTTGTGGTCTTTAGAAAATCGAATTTCAAGTTCATATAAAAAAGATGCATCTTCATCAGCATTAAGATGAGAATCATCTACACTTCTTTCCACTCTTCCAACAATTTGATTGGGGGGCACTTCATGTTTGAATTTGCATTTTGACCCAAATTTACAATTTCCTTTGAGGTAAAATTTACAGATTTCAACTGAAGTCTCCTGTATATTTTTGGTACTTTCCTTTTGCTTGGATTTGCAGAATTTACTTGTCAAATACTCCAGCTCCAACCCAATGGTCCAGACTCTGTTCTGAATTCTTTCTATGAATTTTTCTCCACAGATTGACTTGAGAGCAAATGCTTCTTCCTGTCGTTGTTCCACACACTCTTTCATGCTTATACGGGCGACTGCCTCAGAGATCTTCATCCTCGCTCCGAATGTCTCAGAGAAACACTGGGTGAGCAGATGTTCTAGGGATGCCCCCACATCTCCATCACAAACCCTCAGGGCTGCTTGACAGCGTTCAGTGTTGAAACCATACCTGCCAAGTGTGAAATAGGAGTAATATCAAATAACAGAAGTGAAATTCATTTAAATACACTTATGGGAAGTTATAACTATATCTAGGCAGGGGTTTTTTTTGAAAAAGAGTATTTGATAATACTAATTCCTCCTTAATTTCCCTAACCCTAAAAGAGGGAATATTAGGCATATCAGGCACTTCTGGAACCCATACAACAGGAAAGTACTCCTAGGGGGACAGAGTTTATAATATGCTTTCCATTTCCTCAAATTCTCCCCCACATCCTATAAATGTTGAAAGCAATCACCTGGAAAGTTTTTGCACCGCAAATGTCGAAACTGTAAATTCTGGATTATGAGGCTCCACTAGGCCTGAGCCGGCACATTCCGAAGGATCGGAGTCAGGAATGAGGGAAGCTTCTCGTCCCGCCAACCAGTACTGGGCCTCATCACACTCAAGCTCATCCTCTTCCTCCTCCCCAGAAATGCTTCTTCTGGGAAAAGTAACATTTTCATGTATTATATATTAATTTCTACTTACTTCAAAGAAAAAAACTTAGCAAGAATCTAAGAATTTAATTTAAAAAGCTAGAAGACAGGATTCTGACCACTATTCTGTCACTGGTTTAATCTTATTCACTCATTAATTTGTATTTCAGCAATTAACATTTATCAGGTATTTACTGCATGCAAAGTATTATGTTAAGCGTTTTGTATGCATTACCTCTTTTAAAATTTTCTCAATAACCCAAAGAGACACTACTGGAATCTCCATTTTTCAGATGACCAACTAAAATTTAGAGAGGATTAGTAATTGCCAAAGGTTACACAGTAAAGAGAAACTAGAAATTTTAACTGAGACAGTCTCACCCCAGAGCCTGTATGCTTAACTATAAAGTCTTGGCTATCTTCTCCTCTTCTTATTCATAAAAACCAGCCCTAAGTTTTTGCTTTGTTGTATAACCACCTTTCCTAAATCTAAGACAGATAAGAGATTTGTAGATAGGATGGAAATTGAGCTGCTCATGACTGACACTCATTAATTCTGGCGAGTAGAAAGAATTAACCTCTTTAACCGAAATCACACAGCAAAATAACCAAGAGTAAAAGTTGACAGGCAGAAGGTTACAAGTAGTGTAGTCTTCAGACTTCATCGGATCAACTCAGTATTTGCTCCTAGAACCATACTTCTACTTGTTCACTACGAGGTTTTATTTAGAAGGATGTCAATAAAGCAATTACTGAATCCATATTAGCATCGTCCTAGAACAGAGATTTTCAAGTGGTGTGCCGCAAGAATTTTTAAAACCTGCAGTACCTGACTACTTGGTCAGGGGCACTGATCTCTTTTCCCTTAAATTGTCAAATAAAAAAATAACAACAGCCAACACAACAATAGCTGTCTGGTGTGAATCAAAATTATACCTATATTTTCTATCAGATCAGCAAAAACCGTATTTTTTGGTGTGTCATAGAATTTTAGCAATTAGTTTATATGTGCTATGAGATGAAAAAGGTTAAAAATTGCTGTCCTAGGAAAAAAATAAAGATGAAAAGGCAATCTGTACTACTGCTCACAGATACTGTAAAACAAACTCACTTTAAAACTGTTGCTGAATAATTCTTCTTGCATTTCTCTTAGCTCACGTTCAACTAGCTATATGGCCACAACAGGACCAGTGCTGACACCGCATTTAAAGGACACCCAGGATCTTCACTGTATGTGAAGATGCCAATACATCTTCCTTAATAAAATAATTTACTCAAATAAAATAATTTACTCAGATCCAGCATCTGCATCTTGTTCTTGCAGGTCTCGGAGAAGAGCTTTCACTTTCTCTTGGTTCTCAGAGGTCATGTGTAGAGTCTGTAAGGGCACCTTGGCTTTGGGCTTCCATTTGGGGTGTGCCTCTCCTTTTCTTACACTACTGTTGCCAGGTCTGCAAAGGACAGAAGAAGAAAATTACCTGTTTACCTGTATTCAGAGTTGTTACACTCTCCTCAAAGTCCCCAAATGAGTACAACACAAACTAGATTGTCAAGTATCTTAGAAGAGATGACAACGAATGGGAAGAGGTTCTCTATTTTCTACAGTCCTCACCGGACTTCACTACGTTGGAGCTGCTGCAAAAAACACCAATGAGATTCTCAACCATTAAAACTGGCTTCAGTAACTCAAGATCCCTCTGGAAAAAGCCCTCTGCACTAGAGAACTTTCTAGAGAAATACGCTGCACATGAAAAGTGTGTATTGCATTCTGTTTTAGGTAGCCAGCCTGAGAACAACCAAGAGTTCCATTTTACTCATTAATATTTACAAGTTAACACTCGGGCTATTTTTCAAATACTTACCTAAATTATTTTCTGATTATAAAAAAAGTAATACATGTTCACTGTAAAAAGGTAAAGAACAAAAAGAAAACCGAGGTCATCCTAATTCACATTATCTTTTTTGTATACATTAAAAAAATTGTATAGCATATATAATCTTTTAAAATTCGCTTTATTTCCCTATCAAAATAAAGATGGCATTTCCCCCTAAAATTAAGTATTCTCCTACAAAATAATTTAAAATAGTTATATAAAGATACAGATGTACTAAAATTTATTTTGCAAACCTTGCGTTATTGGAATTTAGATTTTAAAGGACTCTTTAATATTTAAAACATAAATTCTAAGGTTTAATTTTATTCACTTAGTTTTTTTTTGTTTGGCATGTTTCATTACAAATTTTCACAACTCTAGGGAAATGGAAGACATGTTCTCCATATTTACAATGCAAAACATTACTGAGACTTTGAGAAGAACCATACATTTACACTTGTAAAACTGGGGAGCAAAGGAGAAAGTAGAGTTGACTGTGGTTTTTAACTACTTAGTTGCAACCTTTGAAAAGAAATGTTAGCCAAAATCCATCATTTCCACTAACTTTTTGCTTGAAAAAAATTTTAACCTACAAAAAATAAACACCTTTTACCTAGATTGACTAGTTCTTAACATTTTTCATACAGATATGTACATGCACACTTATCACTTCTCTTCCTTTGTCCACACACACATATGCCTATATACACGAGGTCTGTCCAGAAGGTATCCAGTCACATAACATAAAAATAGAGACATTTATCAAGGAAGATACAAAAAACACCGTACAAAGGACAATGAAGCCTCAGTCCCCATCAAAGTAGGCACTTTAGGACCTCACACAGTTCTCCCAATTGCCAACAGCTGCCCCATCATATTTTCCTGAATCTCACTGATGATAGGAAATCTCTTTCCTTTCAAAGATATTTTAGTTTTGGGAAAAGCCAGAGGTTGCAGGACACCAATGTGGGCTGTAAAGGAACTGAGTCACCTGGGTGATCTGACGTTTTGCCAAAAAAACTGCATGAGACATGATAAACGAGTGGGCACGTTGCTGTGACGAAGCGCCAATCATCAATTGCCTATAGCTGTGGCCTTCTGAATCATCCAGTTTCCGTGGAGGAATGTTCGAGTTTAACACAAAGTTTGATGCCAATTTGTTGCTCTACTCATTCAGTCGTTTTGAATGTGATGGTCACACAGGAAACATGCTCACTCAACGGGATCTACCGCCCCCACTGACTAGTACAGTGAAGTTGTCATTGTTCACACATGTGTGTTCCAGTCCACTCTCCTTGGCTGCCAAGCTACACCGATGTCACACAAACTGTTCTCGTTATGTTAACAATGGCTGGACTTTTTCTGGACAGACCTTGCATGCCTTCCTTTCTCTCCACGTGTGCGCACAGGCATATACTGCTGAACCACGTGACTGTAAGATGCAGCTATCACATTCACACAATACTTCAGCATGTATTTCCTAAGAATAGAGATCTACTCTCGTATAACCATAATGCTATTATTACTCACAAGTATTTTATATTGAGATGGTAGCATCTGATATATAATCCATGTTCAAAGTTCCTAATTGCCCTAATTATATCCTCTATAGGTTTTTTGATTTAGTACCTAATTATTTTCAAACTCCTTTAATTGGGAACAGTTCCCTCACTTATTTCCTGACATTGACATTTTGAGGCACTCAGGTCAGCTGTCTTGTATAAATTCTCACAATTTGGATTTGCCTGATTGTTTCCTCATAATTAGCAAAAAAGACAGGGGAGGGGGAACCCCCACACACTCCTATCTCATCCGCCACTTATTTGTGTACCCATATACTCTGCCTTCTTTCCTGTTACGAAGGATAAACCATCCTCCAACATCAGTCCCTCTGTTTGTCCAGTGCACCCCGATCTCTGTCATCTCCTCAGGGAAATATCCCAGCTCTGAATCCCCTCTCTACATCTTCAGTTCCTTGTTCTCCCCTGCATCACTCCCATCAGCATGCACACAGGCTAGGTAGAGCATGTCTACCATCTTAAAAAATAACAAACCGACCAAAGCCTCCCTTTGATGGCAAATCCCCCTCAAGCTATAGCCCTTTCTCCTTCATCCCCTGTTCAACAGAGCAGCGGTCCCCAGCCTTTTGGGCACCAGGGACTGGTTTCTTGGAAGACAATTTTTCCAGGGACCAGAGGAAGGGGGATGGTTTGGGGATGATTCAAGCACATCACATTCCAGTTCACCTCCTGCTGTGCGGCCTGGTTCCTAACAGGCCCCAATCAGTACAGGCCTGCTGGTCTGCCACTGGAGGTTGGGGACCCTGCTTTAGAGCAAAACTCCTCAAAAGGCACATCTAAATCATTGTCTTTGTCTCCACTCTCTTTCTGTTTCACTCGGAAATGCACTCTGATCAGGGTTTGTTCCCTACCAACTACTGCACACCAAAGAGCTCTGGCCAAGGTTGCCATGCTATCCGCATTGCCAAACCCATTGGACAACTGTCAGGGCACGTTTTTCCTGACCTACCAGAAGCAATTTTTTAAACAACTGAATATGCTCTTAAGTATCCAATCCAATCAGACTGGATAATCCCCTTTAAACCACTTTTATTTCTTGACTTCCAGAAAACATGACTTTAGTTTTCCTTCTACTTCACTGGAAACTCTTTCTCAGTCCTTTGATTCCCCTTACCTCTCTCAGCTCTCAAGCCTGGAGTTCCAGGGCTCAAAGTTCAGACCTCTACCTGTGGTCTAGCTCATCCATTCTCATACTTTCAAAAGCATTTATTTATAGGACACTCACATATTTATTTCTCTCCCCTAGGTCTTTTTCATGAACTCCAGACATATACGAAGTTGTCTACGACATCTCCACTTGGAGAGTACCTCCTTACTGGTCTCTCTGGCTCTAACCCATGCCCTCTAGGCTCTTCTCCACACAGCACACTGAGTCGGGGCTCCTGAGTACGGCTGCGCAGACTCTACGCTGTGCACAGGCTCGTGGCAGAGGTGGGAGGAGGACAGCAAGAGCTAACATCCAGCCCATGCTGTGCTCCCCAAGTCAGGCATCCTGAGGCTACAACTGCTCAGAGAAAAGGGCACCAATATTTAATTCACATAAAGGTATATACTGAATAGCAGCAACTCTGGCCAGAGTGACTGATGCCACACACCCTTGCCTTAAACCCTGCCAATGACTTCCCATCCTACTAAAAACAAAAGCCAAAGTCCTTACTATGGCCTATAAAGCCCTACAAAGTGTAGTCTTTCAGGTCTAACTGTTTGTCCCTCACCTTTTTACTCATCCACTCTAGCTGCGGGCTTCCCTGCCATTTCCCGAACCTTTCAAGCACACTCCTGGCTTAGGGACTTTGCACTCGCTGTTCCCTCAGCCTTGAATGTTCTTTCCTCCGCTAGCTTCACAGCTCACTCCTTCATTTCTTTCTTGTCCCTGCTGAAACGACACCTTAGTAGGGAAGCTTTCTCTGAACTGTGTATAATATAGCAACTATTTTAAATACCAGCAACCTATTTTGGTATTTTTTTATCACTGCTACCTCCTTTGTTTTTCTCCGGAGCACTTACCACCTGACATAGTATACATTTATTTATGGTCTTTATATCTCAAACATTCTCCCATGAAGACAAGAACAAGATCTGATTCATTGCTGTAATTCTAATTCCTAAAATAGTACCTGGTGCATAGCAGGCACTCAGTCAGTATCTGCTGCATGAATGAACGCCTAAGACTGCAAGAACCTGTACTGTCTGTTTTCAAAAAGAATGAAAATGCATCCAGCTCAGAAATTGGGTTCTTAAGCCAGCAGCTAAGGTGAAAATATAGTTTAAAATTACTCTGGGCCCTGGCTGGTGTAGCTCAGTGGATTGAGCGCAGGCCTGCAAACCAAAGGATCGCGGTTTAATTCCCAGTCAGGGCACACGCCTGGGTTGCCGGCCAGTTCCCAGCAGGGGACACACGAGAGGCAACCACACATTGATATTTCTCTCCCTCTCTCCTTCCCTTCCCCTCTGAAGTTAAAATAAATAAAAATCTAAAAAAAAAATTACTCTGGAAGATTCCTTAAGATGCTGTCAAATCTGAGACTGCTATATTCTCTTAGTATGTCCAAATTGGCCATTTATCTTCTAGAATGAAAAAAATGTAGATTTTCTTGTTGAATAGCAGATGAAGTATTTGGTTATGTTAGGCATTATAAATGGAAAACATATTTAAACACTAAAATCACATGCCCGGTGCATCTGAGGCTTGAACTCCAAGAAACACTTGGAAACCGAGTCTGACAGAGGGAATGGCAGATTCTTCTCCTCTTATCTTGCTCACTGTGGGGCCCAGACTCATTTCGTGGCAAGTTTAAACTATTTAAATGCTTATCCGTTTTTCTTTTTTTCCTGAATGCACAAAGTTCAATTAATTTACATTAAAAGTTTGAGAGTTGTTCCCTTAAAAAAGTGTGTGTGTGTACCTTTAAAGAAACCTCTCCATCCCTAAAAACTCCAGTGGAAAGCTCACAATGTAGTTTGAGTGGCAATTACAATTTTACATCTGTATTGCATGGCATGCAGCAGTAAATCTTTCCTTTCATTAAATATTCATTAGAATTACCAGGATTTACTCATTATTTAAAAGGTGAATATGAGAGAAGCCTGGATATGATGTCTGTCACTGGTCATAGCATGAAGCGCCAGTGAAGATTTGGTCAATCTGGTTGAAAAACAGATAATTCACTGATTAGAAAGACAGTACAATTAGGTCACATATTGGGACCCGTAAACCAAAAAGCCTAAGGAATACTTAAAATAATTTCCATCACTTTCACCATTTCCTAGTAACACTGGTTACAGTAAGAGCAGTACACTCAATTCACAGGGTCACGTGAAAGTTAAAGTTAACTTCATATTCTGAACTTCCAAAAAGAAAAGGCTATTATTTGCCATCATGCCTTTAAAATATATTATAAAGAGGGGGACCACCGCAAAGTTTTAAGAGGAACAATGAACTTGGCCTGAATCACTTGGCATTTCTTCCCCCTTCCCTTAGCTGTCTGTATAGATTAGGAATCAATAGTTTCTATATTTGAACATTCAGAGAGCAAAATACCTGGCTGAGTGCCTCGATTCACTGAAGATACAAAAGTCATCACCATCATCCCAAATTCTACTGGAGGCCTTTCTATTGCCACCACTGCCACCACCACCGCTGCCACCCCCGTGAGATTTACTGGTGTGACTCCTGCCTCCTCTTCCTCCTCTAGAAGACCCTTTTCCACTTCCTTTGCCTGGCTTGCCTTTTCTTCTTACTGAAGAGCTCATTTTCACCTGCAAGAGAAAAAAGTATGACAGGCATCATAAAACCAGACAAGTATAATAATTCTTTGTTTTTGAAGTTAGGGATACGGCCTATTTTAAAGGAATGAAGGAAAAATGCACATTTTAAAAGGGCCAGTTTAAGGAAAGTATGGATAAGTTGCTTCACAAAATATTTATAAGCACATCCCCATCAGGACTGATATTTAGTGAGTTTCTCTGACACAGATTTCCTAACCAGGGATGTGCATCAGAAACACATGGAGAAGTTTCGAAACACATACCTAGTCCCCAATCCTATTATTTTGATTTGGTCAGATGTGGTATAGAGTTTAAAAAGTTTTAGTTGAGTAGAGATGTTTTCATTTACTGAGTATGTGATCTGATAAACAAACTTTAAATTTACACATACACTTTCAGACACAGCCCTGGCTCAGATATTATGCCTGTGGGGAGTAAAAGTGTGGAGCTTTTGTATGCAATCCAAGTGAAGTTATTGTCAACTTACAATAAAATGCTGTAAGTTTTTTTAGGTAAGCCTCAAGGAAACTCCAAAGCAAATATAGTTGATACACAAAAAATAAAGAGAAAGGGATAAAAGCATACTACTACAGAAAATCATCAAATTACAAAGACAAAAAGAGAGAAAGAAAAGAACAATGCATCTATAAAACACAGAAGAAACAATAAAATGGCAAGAGTAAGTCCTACCTATCAATAATTACTTCAAATGTAAAGAGACTAAATTCTTCAGTCAAAAGACACTGAGTAGCTGAATGGATGAAAAACCAAGAGCCAACTATATGCTGCCTACAGCAGAATTGCCTCAGCTTTACACAGAATGAAAGTGAAGGGATGGAAAAAGATACTCCATTTGGTGAATGGAAACCAGAAGAGAGCAGGGATAGCTATATTTATATCAGACAAAATAAACTTTAAGTCAAAATACCTAGGAATAAATTTAACCAAGGAGGTGAAAGACTTGTGCACTGAAAACTGTAAGATGTTAAACAAAGAAACTGAATAAGATGTACATAAATGAAAAGATAGTCTGTGCTCATGGATTGAAGAATTAATAGTGTTAAAATGTACATACTATCCAATGCAATCTCCAGATTCAATGCAATCTCTATAAAATACCAATGGCATTTTCCTCAGAAATAGAACCAATTTGTATATTTGTATGAACATTTCTGAAAATTTGTATGAAACCACAAAAGACCCCAAACAGCCAAAGCAATCTTGAGAAAGAAGAACGAAGCTGAAAGCAGCATACTTCCGGATTTCAAACTATATTACAAAGCTATAGTAATCAAAACACTATGGTATTGGCATAAAAACAGATATATAAATAAATGGAACAGAATAGAGAGCCCAGATATAAAGCCACATATATTTAGTCAATTAATTTATAACAAAGGAGCCAAGAATACATACAGGGAAAGGACAGTCTCTTCAATAAATGGCGCTGGGAAAACTGGACAGCCATATGCAAAAGAATGAAACTACACTACTGTCTTATACCATACACAAAAATGTACTCAAAGTGGATTAAAGATTTAAATGTAATACCTGAAACCACAAAACTCCTGGAAGAGCCCTGGCTGGTATGGCTCAGTGGATTGAGCACCAGCCTGTGAACCAAAGGGTCATTGGTTCAATTCCCAGTCATGGCACATGCCTGGGTTGTGGGCCAGGTCCCCCGTAGGAGACATGCGAGGGGCAACCACACATTGATGTTTCTCTCCCTCTCTACCTCCCTTCCCTTTTGTCTAAAAATAAAATAAATAAAACATTTTAAAAAATAAAATAAAATAAAATATTGTGGATATTTAAAAAAAAAAAACCTCCTGGAAGAAAACAAAGGTGGTAAGCTCTCTGACAGTGGCCTGAATGAATTGTAGTGCCATGTGCTCAGAACAGGAATATTGGGGAGAAAAAGATCTGGAGGAAGAAAGTCACAAGTTTAGACTGCATATGTTACATCTGAGATGCCTCTTAGATACTGTAATGGAGATATGTAGAAGGTAACTGGATATACGAGTCTTTGATGAGGGGGAAGGTAAGATTTCTAAATCCTCTAAAAATCTTGTAAGGGAAATACTACTTTCTATATTTTATAGAGGAGCAGACTTGTCTAATGTCATCAGCGACAGAAACAAATTCTGGAGCCAGGGTTTGAAACAATCCAAACCCCGAGTCCAAAGCTGAAATTCTTTCCACTGTATCGCCTCTTCACCACACACACATACTTACCAATTCAAAGCTTTTTGAATTGCTTTTGATAAGCTTGCCCCTGTGAGATTTGTGCCTGGGTCTTAATTTATAAAGGTAACTGAGTGAAAATGCTATTGAAAGAAAAGTTGAGCGTTAGAGTTCCCCTAGAAAGGAGACACATGCCATGTCACCAGGGGCCACAGGGGGAAGCACCAGTGAGGAGGCAGAGAGGAGCCAGGAGAAGGCACAGGCCATATCCTTGCTGCGGGTTCCATGGGAAAGGCAGGGCAGGGTAAACGGTTTGGAGGTGGCTAGTGTGAATAACTGCAGCAGACTTCGGGGCACAGGGGCTGTCCCTACTTGCCTGGCCCTGGGTTGATTTTGGGTCAGGGAAAATTAGGAGGTGGTTGGGGCTATGGACTCCAGATTGGCTGGTGTGCATATGAAAGGCATGTTCACAGGTCAGTTGATAATTAGCTATCCCTAGGAAGGGCAGTTTCTTCCTGACCAGCTAGGCCCTCAATGTGTCAAAACATCATAAAAAATGGAAAATAAGCAATATGAATAATCTAATGCAAATTTTAAACCATATCGTTACAAATTTCCTGACTCTAGAGCATCTCTTAGACAAGAACATCGTAAGAAAGAAGCGTGCAAGTTTTTCTGTAAAAACAACAGTAAATATACACACACTCACAAAAATGTAGGGTTATTAAAAGCTTAACAGGAGACCAGAACAATGGAACAAAATGAATTCTGTAAAGTTGCACATTAATAATTATCTATTATCTCTAAAGTTTAGAAAGAGGGGAGGGATATACAAATCAGAGGGAAAGATCAGAACTTCATTTCAAAAAACATCCAGCCAGGGAATTTGTGCAGTAAGAAGCACTGGCGGGGGGGTGGTGGTGGGGGGGGGGGACAAGAAGATACTGTGATTTTATTTAAAAAGAGAAGAGCTGCTAGCCAGCCAGACCAAGCCACAGCAAGCTTGCCAAAAGAGCGATCTACAAATCGTCTCACACCAACCCAGAAAGTGTTACCTTTACAACTTGATCCGAGATCTGCTCTGGAATTCTGAGTGAAGACTTGCTGTCTGGATCCAGTATGTCTCTCCCCAAACGTTTTCCGGGGAACAGGAATTAGGTGGTATAATCCACATATATAGACTCCACTATTTAGTCCCATTTAGCCTGGGAAGATTACAGCTATCTCTTTTCACCGTGGACATAGGGACCTAAGTTTGGCTCGAAGAGTATCCTTTGTTTCACACCCAAGTCTGGTTCCCAGGAACAGTATCACTAAGCGGGGCGCTCAACACTGACACACCCCACTCGCCTTCCAGGCAAATCTCTGACTGACTCCATATTCCAGCTCCAGCACATACCCAAACCTAGGACCTTTCTTCGAGCAAGAATCATCCCCATTCCTCTCTCCCACAGAGCCATTCGGTTCGAGGAGAAGACAGGAAATGAAATCTGAGCCCCTCCAATCCAATCCTTTACCCCGCTCGGAGCCCGAGTTTAGCTCCCCCGCCTCCAGCTTGAGGCTGGTGGACCAGCTCAGCTGCCGACCCCCGCCTGGCCCGTTCCCAGGGTCTGAGATTCTGCTGGTCCAGACTCGCCGGCCCCAACCAAATAGGCTGGATCCCACCAGACCCAGGCAGAGGGAGGCAGTGGAAAGGTCTGCACAGTCAACCAGGGCGACGCAAAGACCACGCACACGGACACCCACCCCTTGTCCGCCGGAGAGGGAGACGGTACAGGGCTCGCAGTGCGGCTTCCCGGGGCGGCTGTCAGTAGGGAGAGCTCAGGGCTGTGGGGGTCCCGCCGGGATCCGCCACCCTCACGGATCTCACCTGGAGCCGCTCAGCCGCGGCCCAGCAGCAGCTGCCCAGCTCTGGCACCTTCTGATTGGCTCAGACTTGGCCCTCGCATTTTAATTTCCGGGTGAAAGGTGCCTGGTTGCCCTAGCAACCGAGTCGCATTCTGCTCTGATCTAGCTGTTGGTTCCCTCTTCGCCGCAGAGCTGGCTACTCCGGAGGGATCCCAGAGTCGAGAAAATCTCTCCAGGACCTCTCTGTCAAGTGAGTGGCCCTCCTCCCAACTCCCCGAGCGGGGAAGGGCGCCTTTAAATAGAACTCGCATTGATGCAGAGCTCGGTCCCTGGTAACTCCGGTGCCGGCGTGACATACTTCCTGAAGGTTTACACGGTGGGTGGGGTGGGGGGCGCGGAGCCCCTGGCCTGAGGATCAGGAGATCGGGATTCTAGCTCTGATTCGGCCGCTGGTTTGCTGTTGTGACAATTTAGGCAAGTGCCGACCTCTCTAGGTTTCAGTTTACTCTGTGCCAGATGATCTCGGTCTCTTAGGTTCGTTCCTTCTAGCTCTAACATTCCAGAGCTTAGAATATCGAGCCATTCAAGAGCAATTGATAACCATTAGGTTTCTTGTATGATCAAGTTAAATGCTCTGTATTTAACGATTGCTTTCCAGTTGTCATTCATTCACTAGACATTCAGTTCCTACTAATAAGTGCTAATGACTGCGCTGGACACTAGGATGAGGACTAACCTGTGATCCCTGACCTAGACGAGCTGGGTATCGTGATAGGAGATTGCGTTTTTTTGTTTTGTGTTGTTTTTAATAGGGCCTTAGTGCTATGGTAGGGATAGGCCAGAGTATTGTGCGGGCTCCTAGAGAAGTTTAGGGGGGAGGGGAGATCTGAAAAGCTTTGCTTATGTGATACCTGTTTTTCTTTGTGCCTCTTTCAGGGAAAGATTTTCAACCTTGTATTCCAGTTCACTAATTTACTTTTCAATCGTATCTTTGCTATTCAGCCCCTCTAAGGAGTTTTATTTTATCAATTATATAGTTCCTAGACATCTCGTTTGTTGTTTCATAACTACCTGTTCCTGTCTCTCTGAGGATGTATTTCAAAGTCTTCTGGGTACCATACTATTAACTATTTTTTCAGAGGGGATGAGCCTCTAGCTTTTCTCACCTGGCACTTAAATTAATTTTTAAATTAAAAATGTCAGTCCTGGGAGTAGAAGACAGAAAACTTACAAGAACAACAACTAAAATAAAAAAAAAATGTCAGTTCTCTTGCCTCACCCATAGATATTCTGGTTCCGTAGTGTAGGGTAGAGCCTAGGAACTTGCAGGCATCCCAGGTGATTCTGATGCATGGGCCACACTTTTTGAGTGACATTCTTGTAGACAAGTTAGTGTTTATCTTTTCAACTTAATATTTTCTTCGGTAGTGGAAAAATGTAGTGTTTTAGTTCACTAAATGTTCCAGTGCTCTGAGGCATACCCCAGTCCTTGGTTACTTTCTTCCTTTTTCACCCTGTCTCTATTCCAATCTAATTCTGTTCGGACACCCCCGCCCTCACTCCTCTTCATGTACTATCTTTATTTTCTATTTTTCCCTGCCATATCAAGAGATTCCTTACTATACCTTACCTCTGAGACAGTCAATACAACATATAGGCTACCCAAGAGAAATAAGAACACATGTCCATATAAAAATTTACGTGAATGTCAATAGCAGTATAATTTATAGTAGCCAGAACTGGAAACAACTCAGCTGTCCTTCAACTAATGAATGATAAATGTGTTATTTCTGTACAATGGACAATAATTTATCAACACATGGATGAACCTTGTAAATGTACTAAGTAAAAGAAGCCAATCACAAAGGACTACATATTGTATGATTTTGTATATACACGTGAAATGTCCAGAATATGCAAATTCCTAGAGACAAAAAGTAGATTAGTGGTTGCCAGGGACTGGGGCTGTGGTGGGCATGGGGGGATTAGAGAATGGAGGATAGCTGCGAATGGGTACATGATTTTTTGGGGGGGTGATTAAAATATTTTAAAATTAGATTGTAGTGATAGTTACACAAAATGGATCATCTAGATAAAATTATTTATTTCCCCAGAACCCTGCACTAGATAATAGAATGTCAAGTAAGCACGATATGCTTGTGATCATATGAAGTGAGTCTATTTGGTTTGCTCTTAAAGCTTATTTGTTATAGGTCTTATGACATAAAAACATTTAAGTTTATGTGACTTTTCCTAAATCTTTTAAAACAGCTCCAGAAGTGTATAAGATAAACTTTATTTTTCCAAATGGAGACAAGTATGGTAAGCATACATTTCAATTACTTTTTCTATACAGGCTAAAATTAAATAGCTTAAGAGTAAAAAAATCAACTGTAACATTTTATAAAATGACTACTGGGATATTAACTCCATTAAATAAAACAATGTAGGTGAACAGATTTTAAATCTATTCTAATGTTAAGTCTAGACAGTGTGCCTTGGTAACTTATGGGATCTGTCAGTCTTCCTGGGTCTCAATGATTACAAGACCTTCTAATTCTTCATCTCTGGTCTCCTTGGTGTCAGTGCTAGGGATCCAAAGAGACCCACATGTGTAGTTGTGATTAGGCCTGAATGTAAATACTTTATTACTTAGTCAAACCGGGTTCCCATCTATCATCTTCAGTATGTCTCTCTTGTTTAGATGGTGATTGTACAAGAACAGCTTCTGGAATCTTCGAGAGAAATGGAATAGGTATTCATACCACTCCAAATGGGATTGTCTACACAGGAAGCTGGAAAGATGACAAGGTATTATTTTGGTTTGAATACTGACAATGAATAAGTAAACCTATTAATTAAATGATTCCAGGAATTTCTCCATTAATCAAAAATACATATGAGAAGACTATACAACAGAAAACTGAATGATTATAATTAATACAATATATGTGAACATATGATAATATTAAACTTATGCATAGAGCTAGTCATTATCTTTCTCATCTCCTATTCATTGGGTAAACCTAAACTCATTACACAGTTTTCTTATTTAATCCTGAAAGCAACTTCATGAGGTAGATACTATTAATACTCCTATTTTACAAATGAGGTAAACCAGGCTCAGATTTTTTGCCCAGATAATAAGTGATAAAACAAGAATGTGTACCTGGGTCTGCTTGAATACAGTTTTTTAGAAAAGATTTTGTTTATTTCTTTTTAGAGAGATGGGAAGGGAGGGAGAGAGAGAGAAGAGAAACATCGATGTGTGAGAGAAACATCGATCAGTTGCCTCTCGCACATCCCAAACCCAGGGCCTGGCCTGCAGCCCAGCCATGTGCCCTGACCAGGGGTCAAACCAGTGACCTTTCAGTTGCCGTGTGGGGGGGGATGCCCAACCCACTGAGCCACACCAGTCAGGGCTGAATTCAATTTTTGTTCTTAACAACTGTGTACTGTTTCCTGGGCTAAGTAAACTGGTTGCTCTTTAAGATTTTTGATAATTCAAGGTATCTCAAGGACCCCTGTTATCATCATCATGGTATTTAAAACATGAGGTTCAAGTGCCCTGGATGGTCAAATGCCCCAGGTCAGGTTGGGCCTTCACGGAGAGATGCATATGAAGGAAAATTATTAAAATGTCTTACTTTTTAAATGGAAACAAAAGGTAGTACAATGATAGGTTAAATACTACCTAAGTGGATGATAGACATGTGTACACTTTCAAAGTGATCTAGGGAAATAGTTACTGAGCTCATTTCCTTTGTTGCGAACAGATGAATGGTTTTGGAAGACTGGAGCATTTTTCAGGAGCAGCGTATGAAGGCCAGTTTAAGGACAACATGTTTCATGGACTGGGGACTTACACATTCCCAAATGGGGCTAAGTACACTGGGAATTTCAATGAAAATAGGTAAGCTTAACATAAAAATCACTGTAGTTCTTTGTGGAAGATTCTTTTCAGGCATGTTTGATTAAATATATTTCGTTAATGCTAAACACTCTGTAATATATTTTGTTAAAATATAATATATTCAGTAAGAAATGTTGGGTTATTTTGAGAGAAAAGAATGTCTGAGATACTAAGACTGTCATGAGCCTTCAAAAGAAAATATCATTCATGGTGATAATCTATTAAGATTTTTCATTTATTTCCTCTTGAACTCTTCTATTCTCATAACATTTTTTGCAGTTAGCTTGGAAATGGAAAGCTTATTGCAATTATTGAGAAAATTTAAGCCAAAAATTACTTTCACTTGAAATATTTTGTTAAGTTTTTAAAAAGCAGCCTTGGGGATAATGTCATAATTGTAGATCTTATTGTGACCTGATATTTGTGTACATTTTTACTAAGCTAATTTTTAAAATGTACACAAAATTAGTTAATTTTCAAATTGTAGAAAGGTATGCACTTTACAAGTTTAATTTTTTATTTTTAAATTTTTTTTAATTTATTGATTTTTTTAGAGAGAGAAAGATATCAATTTGTTTTTCCACTTATTTTTGCATTCATTGGTTGGTTCTTTTATGTGCCCTGACTTGGGATTAAACCCACAACCTTGGGGTGTTGAGATGCTGCTCTAACCAACTGAGCCACCTGGCCAGGGCTACAAGCTTAATCTTTATACCGAATATTATGCCATGTCATCCAGAGGTTCATGTTCATTTATAATATACCTCTTTATTATTTCCAGAATTGAAAATGCAGCCTAATTGTTATGAAGTGATTGATGTGAATACATTTTGAGGAGGGCAGAGGGGTGTCCACTTACATTGACTCCAAGTGTGTGACGTTAACACGCAAACTTTTTCCGGTTATGTTAATAAAGGGAGAGAAATCTAACCCATGGAATAAAGGTCTGTTTGTGTAAGGGAAGTGCATTTTTATAACTCCAAAGAGTCCAAGGAGACATCAGCACAGAACACAGTACCCTGAACATAGTTGATGGTCAATGCATTTTGTTTTATAAATAAATGACCTAATATAAACTTTTCATTTTTAAACTGTTTGAGTTTTGTGTAAACCTAACATACATGATCGTAAAATCTTGGACACCAGAATTTATATGATGACAGTGGTTATTTGAAACACTAATATTAATAGTTTGGTTTTTTTCATAGGATATGAAAATAGGGTGCTGGGTTTTAAATCAAAGTCTGAAAATTGAAAGCTGTCATTTTTCAGACAATAGTATATAATATGTCACCAAGTAGACAGTCTTATATTTGGATTGTAAGTTCTGGGTCTTGGTTAATGAACAGACATTTCTTACTGTTGCAGGGTGGAAGGTGAAGGACAGTATACTGACACCCAAGGACTGGAATGGTGCGGCAGCTTTCATTTCACAGCTGCCCCGGGCCTGAGACTAAAGCTCCAAATGTAGATGTTCTGCGTTCAAGTTTTGATGTGGTAATTGGAGCTTTTCATTGTAACGAGAACAAATGTGTCATCTGAAATAACTTCATATGCCACCTCTCTATTATAATTTTGTCAATAAAGCCATCATTCACTTATGCCTTTTTGGACTTTATTTTCATCTTATAATTAGTTTAAAATAAAATGTGATTCAGTTGAGAGTTTGTTTATTTTAACAGCAAAACTATCCAAATCATGGCAAAGTCCATTTCCAATCCTGTGCCTGAATTTTGTCATTTTTAAAAAGTATATGTGTTAAAGGAAACTATCAGGAAAAGGAAAAGATGGCCCTGGCCACTAGTTCTGCTGCTGAGAGAGTCATCCTGATACACAAAGGTTGTGGGTTTGATCCCTAGTCAGGGCACATGCAAGAACCAACCAATGAATGCATGAATAAGTGATGAATAAGTGGAAAATAAATTAATCTCTCTCTCTCTCTCTCTCTCAAAATCAGTAAAAAAAAAAAAAAGAAAGAAAGAAAATAAATATATATAGGTAAAAAGACAACCCAATTAATAAATGGGCAAGGGATTTGAATAGTCATTTCCTCAAAAAAATAATGCCTAGTAAGCACATGAAAAGATATTCAATATCATTACTCTTGAGAGAAATGTGAATTTAACCCACAGTAAAATACCACTTCACAATCACTAGGATAGCTCTAGTTAAAATGACAGATAAAGTTTGGTAAGGATGTAGAGAAATTGGAAACCTCAAACATTTTTGGTGGGAATGTAAAATGGTACAGCTGCCGTTGGAGACAGTTTCTCAAAAAGTTAGACATGCAGTAACCATATGACCCAGCAGTTCCTAAGTATATACCCAAGAGAAATGATTTGTACAGGAATGTCTGTAGCATCATTATTCATAACAGCCCATAGTGGAGACACCCCAATGTCCATCATCTAATAAGTGGATATACAAAGGTGGTAGATCCATACCATGGAAATTTATTTAGCCCCCCAAAGGATGAAGTACTGATACATGCTACAACATGAACCTTGAAAATATTGTACTAAGTGAGAGAATCCACTCACGAAGGCCACATTACGTATGGCCGCTGTGTGAAATGTCCAGTAGATTAGTGGCTGCCAGGGGAGGGAGGAATTGGGAGGCATGGGGTTTCTTTTCTGAGTGATGAAAGATGTTCTAGAATTAGTGGTGAGGGTTACACGACCTTGTGAATACTAAAAACCACTGAATTGTTCACATTAAAAGGGCAAGCCTTGCATATGGTATGTGAATCACATCTCAATTTTCTCAAAACTAGATTTTTGTGTTTTCACAGATTCTATGGCTAGAAAGCTTCTTTATCTTCTACATAAAATTTATTTCAATTACAAGAACAGTGCATGGCACCTACACGTTAGAAACCACAATTAAGACCTGAGTGTTTTTGCTGAAACTATTATTCTAAAACTGACAAAAAATGGTGTATGCACTAGATAACTTCTATATCATATTTCTTTATTCACAATCTTATTAAATTTGTATTTCTCAATATATCATTGCCAAAATATTTAAATTTTTTGTTGTACTATAAATCTGTGTTGAAATGTATTTTAAAATATTAAAATAAAAATGTATTTTTGTTAATTTTTATAGTAATAGCTTTGTATTTAATTTCAAAAGACCCTACTTTTTAGTTGTTCAAAGATATAGTTTAAAAATTTAACATTTTTCAATTTGTTGCTTAGTATTAAGTGGTATTCTTTTAGAATTAAATATTATTGTACTGGAATTTATAAGGACAAATAGGGGACAGGGTAAGATTAGGTGAGAGGATGTTTTTCAGGAGCAGGACATACAATGCAAATTCAAAACTTCTGAAAAATATAAAACATCTGCTTTACAGCAAACTAAATTTTCCCAATATTTTTTGAATTATTTAAAGTAGCAAGATACATACTTTGCTTTTAAAATCTTTAACTTTACTGATAATTAAGTAACTTTTCAATGCTCAAGTTTCCAGTTTTCTAAGATACCAAAGTGATCCCTCTTAAACAGCTTTCTTTCTTTCACTCCTTGAAACTAAACACAGTTCGGTTATTTGATTAGTTGATGCTAGAATTTGACCTGGAGCTTATATAATTAGGAGAGACACTAGTTTTCCTCATTTAAAAGCCTAGTTAGCATATGACAGTCTCCTTTCCGGGGAAGTCAAACCTCTCTTCTGCTTCTTTTTATAACCTTTAAGTTAATTCAGAATCCAGATAAGCCTTGATCCAAGGATGATATAACCACAGCAAGCACCATGGGGTAAGTGTGTGCTTTTATGTGCTTTGAGAGGCATTGAGAGGGGAAATGTTTTTATTAAGAGAAGAAAGTCCATTAATTTTGACTCAAAATATGCTAACATTAAGTTAGTCATTGAAATAACTTTTTATTCAAAGTTATAATAATTTGTAAAACATTCATTTCTTGCTTAGTTTGAAAATTATGTCATAATCTGCCTTTATATATTGTTAACTAATTAAATGGGGGACTGAAGAGTTGCATATTACATATTTAACTGAAGCTGCCTTAAATTTTGACAGCAATCTTAGAGAGTGATAGGTTTTTTATTCACAAGGCAAATAAATCCAACATTTCTTTAGCATTAAGAATAAAAAATGAAAAAGATTAGGAATGCAGGGAGGTTGATTTGTGCCTTTTGTAACACAGAAAGGGACAAAAGAGCTCACTCCATACTCAGAAAAATGTGTACTGATTAATTAACAGGGACTTTAGTGAATCTTAATTCTAAACCCTGTGCAGGGTTTTGGGAGCAGGATGAGAAGAATTGAGTTCACTTGAAAGGTTTCTATTCTTTAGTTAAGTGAGAGTAGTATTTCATAATAATTGGAACTGGAAGTATATGGGTTTTATATGATAAAATAACAGTATTCTGAAAATATAGACATTTGTTTTTTAATACCTTTTTGTCTTTTCAAATAGTACAAAATTATATTGCTGCAAATGATATAATCATTTCATTGAAGGCACTTCTGAAGGATTTACCATAAATGATCAGAAATTTATACTACAGAAATAACTTTTTGACACATTTATTCTGAACTTTCCATGAATTTAATTAACATCTACATTTTTGTTAATACTATGGGCTCTGAAAATGCAATCTAAAAATGTAATCTAATGCAATCTCAGAGGCTTTTGAAAGGAAGATGATCATATTATAGTTAAGTTTTAATACAAATATAAACATTAACAGATAAGTGCCTTGCACCAGCTTCACATACATTTGTCTCTCTCTCCCCCTCCCTCTCTTCTTTTTTCTTTAATGGTAGTAGTTCTTAACCTTTTTGGGGTCAAGGATCACTTTAAGAATCTTTGGGTACCAGACAACCCCCTTTACAAAAAAAAAAATGTAAAATCACACAAAATTTTCCATACAATTTCAGGGGATTTATGGATGGTCTGAATCTTATCTGTGGATCCTAGGTTAAGAACCTTTGATTTTGAATTTTAGGACTGGTATATGAATTGCTGAATATTTTTCTATGTTTCTGGGGATTTTTAAAATGTAAACATCTTTAGGTTCATAATTCCTGCTAATTTTCCCTCAGGGACAATGCTGAAAATGCAGATTCTCACACTGATCACCTCTCAAAACACACATGCACACACGCACACAATTAACTTGACAGTGAAACACAATTTGCCAATAGCCATAGTTTTGACAATCACATTACTGTTGCCCGTCCCTAGTGACTTGATTAATCATTTGCGCTGTTGAGAGTGCCAGGAATCACCTGGGGAGTCACAGAAGGAAAAAACCCTCATTATTTATTTGTAAGGTGCTTTCAGTGCCCCAAATAAGGTGAATTAAACCATAAATTGCTAGATATTACACAAGACACTCTTCTAATTGGTAGGTTCATGATTATTTTGCTGTCTGCTCCTGCCTTACTGAGAAAAAAGGTTAGTATTAAAACCCATTTTAGTTTTCCTAAAGTAATCAGAAAAATAAAAAGAGAAAGCTGCAGCTGATCAGATATTCAAATTTGTATATTTGAGGAACCCCATGGAATTTTTTCCCCGGAATATGAGGAAGCAGCTATTTAGGAATTTTTTAGGGGGAGTTGGGGTTACTTATGTCAAAGCCATTTGAGAATACAGTACCTTTATATGGGTGTATACCAGTTCTTTCTATTTTTCTGCTTGCTATGCTGGCATGGTTTTAGTGAGAAACAAATAGGCAAATATTAGAAAATTCTTATGCACTGAAAGCCTTTTCCTCTTAGATTTTCACTGGATTTCTTACGGAGCTTGTGAGTGGGTGGGGTGGGTAGAGATATCAAATAAAGGTGGGTAAAGGGATAATTGGGCAAAAGTGGAAGAACCTTCCTTTTAAGCTACCCAGACACCTGCTATTTACCATAATACCTGAAAAAAAGATGAACAATGGAAAAGAAGGGATGGTTGCAGTTTTTTGCTAAGATACTTTTCAATACTCTTTCTCCATCTCCTAGTAGGTATTCAGTGCACTCTCAATTGGCATCTGGGGGGAAAAACGCTCTGCTAAAATTACAGAACCAATTAAGTTTGTTGCTACAGCATGTTCAGCCTTTTTTAGTTTTCTAGTTCAAGTAAGTGCAGGAGAATTTAAAAAATTCTTTAATGGATATATTCTCCACTTCTGAACCTGAGAATTATAATCCAACTCTTTTTCCTGGGCAAAGCAGACATGTAACTCATACGGTAGCTTTTGAAATGTTGCTTCTCTCTGTGCATTCCTTGCCTTCCTTTCCTTCCTATCCTAATTCGGGTCATTGTTACCTTTACCTTGGAGTATTAAAGGTGCCCACTCACTGGCCTCTTTGCGGCCCATCCTTCTTATAACATGACAAACAGACATCTTCTTACTGAGGACATGTGATCCAGTTCCTCCCTTGCTTAAAAACTTTCAGTGACTCCTTAAACTCTCCACCGCAGAGCAGCCTTTGAAGAAGATATTCACAGCCCCTCATCTGTCCCCAATCTACCTGTCTAGCCTTACCTCCTACTCTACCCTCCATGCTCCCTGGGATCCCTAAATCTACCTGTGCCTTGTAACTTTCTGCCTCTGTTCCTTTGCGGATCCCCTTTTTATCATTTCTACATATTGTTCAAAGCCCAGCTCAAATCCTATCTTCTTCATGAAACTTTCTCCAGTCCCCACAATTGGGACTCCTCATTTCTCCTCTGAAAGTTCTAGGTACATTATGCTTTTTTCATTGCATTTGTCACATTCATGTGTCTCATCTTTCCTACTAGATGGTAAGCTCCTTGAAGGGGGAGCAATGTCATCTTTATAATTCTCCCAGCACACGACACTGCCTTTTACACAGTGTGTGCTTAATAAATGCTTATTGAATTGAAATGAACTGTTCTTTCTATAACCCACACAGAAAGCTAAAGACAATTTTAGCCAAACTTCCATTTTTCTTCCCCAATAGAGCAGCCCCATTTTCCAATATCTGAGAGTTAAAATTCTTATCTGCAGAGCTCAAATGAGTGTAATATCTGAAATATGAGTGATGAAAGGGAGAAAGGGCAAAAACAAGGACTGGAGTGACACATTAGAGACTTTAAAGAATGAGGAATTTGTTAATAGACAGAAAGCACACACATGCTCAAAGGAAATGAAAGAAAAGTTTCAAGAATTAAGAATGATTCTTGGTTCTAGACAACTTCCTAGAGTGCCAGCATATAGGTTGGGTTCGTCTGTATATAAGAAAGGCAAAATAATCGTGCTTAAATAAGCTAGAAGTTTATTTCCCTCTTACATTGAAAAAAGAGCAGCCCAGAGGAAGGCGGTCCAGAGCTGTCAGTGCAGGTCCGTGTGTGAGGGCCCCGGGTTCCTGCTACACTGCTCTTCTGCCGTCCTTGTGCATCATGTCTTGGTCCAAGAGGTTGCTAGGATGCTACCTGCCTCACTGGTGGTTGGCCAGCAGGAAGAAGTGGGAAGAAAAAGAAGCTTTCTCTCTTTTACAGAGACGTCCCAGAGGTCACTCACATTCTTCCTACTTGGGCCTGATGGGGAGAATCTATTCTCGTGGTTACATGTGGCTGTGAAGAGGAAGGTGAAATACAGTTTTTAACTGGGTTACTGAAGAAAAAGAAGACAATGGACACGGGGTGGCAGTTAGCAGTATTAGGCTTTACATCTCCTCTTCCATTCTTTCAGGACAAAGAACAGCATTATGCACAAAAAGCATTTAAAAAGTAATATCTGTAAAGTTAAAAGGAAAAAAGAGCAAGCTTAGCTGGGAGTAAACATAGATTTGCTTAGGATAATGGACAGGGACCTCGACAAGATGATACAGGTGACTGAGTACGCCTCCGGTTCTGCTACTGCCCACATTCGAGCCTCTGGCCCTCAGCCTTCGTCTCCCTGAATCCTGATACTTGCGCTGTGAGGCTGCCATTACCATTGCCACGCCAGCCAAGAAACTGCAGCCCAGACTATGGAAAGAGGAAAAGAGAATGTTGTACTGACATTGCAGGGATTGAACTGAAATTTAAGGAGATACCAGAGTACCCTCATGAGTTTTAATATATATTGATAGCTAAATATATTAAAATGAATTTAAAGTTTTAAAAAAGATTCAGTGACACAGCCAAACTGCCTTAGAGGTTTCAGATAATGAAAAACAAATAAAAGAGGTAGCTGGCTTGGAAACTGTTGCACTGTTCACAAAAACAAGATAAATCATAAAGTGTTCTCCAGGTGGGTTTGTATTTCATTTTGACTGTAGATCACTTCAATCAGCCCCTACAGAAAAGCCCATCACAAACCTCTTTCATTGTCACTTGAAGTAGGTGACTTCATTTAATATGGGATATTAGGAAAACCTCGAGAGTTGGCTTCCACCATTTTAGGGTCAGATGAACTGCTTTGAACTCTCCTTATTTCGCAAAGCTCCCTGACCCATGTTGAATACTCCAACTATGTTTTTAAATACATAGGTATTGATTTTTATTAGTTACCCCAAAGATACAAATATCGAGGTAGTCATACCACTCAACACCAAGTGACTTAAAAATTAAAAGACTATTAGAAACAAGAACTTTTACTTATATATTTTTAATATAAATATAAACATTTACTTATATATTTTTGAACTACCAGAAAATTTTAGCAACAGTCAGTTGTATATATAATGAAAACTTTTAGTTCTAAAATTACAGGAAAAAGGATGGTATAAATTACAAGGCACCTATCATTATTAATGGCGTTTTATTTTTTATAGACCCTCTAGAGAAATCAGGAAGACTTTACAAAACATGGTATGATATCTACTGGTGGAGACAGGCCATGAGGTGAGTGAAAATTGCACAGAACTTGTTTCTAATAAGAACACAGAAAAACTGAGAGTTTAGTTTAAAACAGTGCACTTGTACTTAGTTTAAACCAGCACTTTACTCTTGAAGTGCAAGCATTATAAATTACTTTCAAGAATTCTGTAACCTTCCTTTGTTTAAAAACAAACAAATAAACCTATTATGGGATTCTATTATTCGTTAGAGGTCAAAGCTAATAGCCACCTTATAAAACTATCCATGTTACCCCAGAGTTTTACTGCATACATGAATGCTTACTCACGAGACAATAATGAACTACGCCTTTTAACTGAGTTCTATTTTAGATGTCTTTGGGGATTGCAAAAAAACCTTAGGAACAACAAATTTCACATTCAACTAGTATTTGCTGAGTCCCTACTTTATGCTAGGCTTTGTGACACAAGAGCTATGTGACATAGGTATCATCCTATTGCAGCTGAGGAAATGTAGGTTTCTAAAGGTTAAGTAAGGCATGCAGAGTCACAAACAGCAGGGATTTGAAGCTAAATGTCTCATGCACTTAAGAAAAAAGTCCCACAGTTTAAAACATGATTTTTAAGTTTCAAAACTGAAAAGTACACATTGTAAAACAAACAAGCAAACAAACAAGCTTGATCAAGACAGAAGACGTAAGTAAACTTTGAACGTCCATCCCCTCCTGCCCCAATCCTCTTTCCAAGCACAACCACTGTTAGTTTGGCATAAATTCTTCCCTACCTTTCTTTTTGCCCATTGTGCTCTTCACTGTATCACACTTCCTATCTACTTCAAAACATCAATGAATAGAGGAGGTTGGATTCACTATATATTTAATAATATAAACATCTACCTTCAAATGATAACTGAAATGGTCATTTAGCTAACATTAGGCATCTGACTGCAGAGACTGAAAGAAGAGAACTCGCTCTCCTGTTCTAGGAATTCGTAACCCAGGGCAGTGGTTCTTGGTTTTGAGTGTGTGTATGGGCTCCTTCGAGTCTGATGTGAGCTCTGCAACTTTCTCCCTAGAAGAAAATGAACTTACATAAGATTTTGCCTGTAATTCAGGGAATCCCTACACACTGTGAGATAATATGGACCCCTGCTCTTGTAGAAGTAAGAGTTTTAAATTAATAATTTATGATAAATACTAAAATAGAAGTGTGGACAAGCTACTATGGCAGCACAGAAGAGCAAGGACTTTACTGAGACATGTCAGGAAAGACAGGACAGAGTGACACTTGCACGGAATCTTGAAGGACTTTTAGTTTTAGTCTTGAAGGACATGAAGTTTGAGTTCAGGGCAGGAGGAGGATGCCTGCTGAGGAACATTTACGATGCCCAGAGGCTATAAAGGGCAGGGAAGTACAGGCCTTTCTCCATGGTAGGAGCCTAGTGTGTGTATGAGGGGGGCTGCTGAGGAGTTTGCAGAACTGACTGGAGACCAGATCATGGAGGCAGAGGTCTGTTGTGTTGGGATGTTTGAACTGTAGGAGTCACTGAAGAAGTCTGATCTAGATTTCCACAGGCAGAAAAGAAGACTATAGTTAAGGCATGGCTAACTAAGTGGCTGTGGGAATCATACTATGGATGACAGAATAAGAAACAGAAGAGAGAGAAGATGATTTGATTCAGATTGTTGGGGGACCAGTGACAAACTATGTCATTAAAAAGCTATGTTGCTAAAAATCAGGTGGGATTCGTTGGAAGATCACTGCTTTTACAAAGGAGATTTGGGAGAACAGAGCTCTGAAACTGTCTTTGTCAAATGAAGCTCAAAATTCGGGCAGCACACCCGTCGCCTGATGCAGCATGTCATGCGTAGTCAGGCTCGTGTCAGTCACTTGGTGCTATCACCCACTTCTGGTCCTCTGCTGCCCTCCAGTAACTCCTGGTGGGCCATGTGGCTTCCCAGTGACCCTTCTACCTGCAGAGAGTAGGAAGGAGAAGGAGGGGGAATGCGTCAGGTTCTCAATATTTCTATACTGAGCATGCGCTGCTTTTATAATTATTTGTGTAAATTAGGTTTTTAAGTACTGTAGTTTAAAGCAAGGCATACAAATAATGTCATAGCTGGTTAATTTCTAGTTGGCTGTCCTTAACCTAATATACCAACTAAAAACTATTAGTCACACCTAGTCCTTGGCAGAGGTTTCAGAACTCAGGCAAGAGTGTAAAGCCTCAAAGACATTTTACTTGGTAATATGTATTATTCATTTAAAATTTTACTTATCGCATGCTATAAAGGCTTGGAAGACTATATGCAAGTTTGTATGATGCATTATAAATTTTTTTTAATACAAAGAAACATTTGGTCTTTGCCAAAGAGTAGTGCCCCAAAAGGTTTCTTGGTCTACATGTTTAGATAGTGAACTTTTGTTAAATGAAATTTACAATTCAGGTGAAATAGCATTGCTTTTTCCTGTTTGCCTTTTCTAGTTCATTAATTTTTTAAAAATGTGTTTCCTTGCTATTAATATGAATAAAGAAAGTTCTATGTTGTTTCTTTTCCTCCAGATTTATTGAAGTACAATTGATGTATAAAATTGTAAGATATTTAAAGTGTGCAATGTGATGATTTGATATACATTGTGAAAGGAGCTGCTCACGCACACATCGAGTGAATTAACACATCCATTACCTCACACATTTACTTTTTCTTTCTTTCTTTCCTATTTTGTGAGAACATTTAAGTTCTACTCTCTTCACAAATTTCAGTTATACAACGCAGTCTTATCAACTAGTCACCATGTTATAGATTAGATCCTCAGAACTTAGTCCTCTTATTACTGAAAGTTTGTACACTTTTACAACTCCTCCCTATTGATTTCTTTAGGGAAAGAAATCATTAACCAGAAACACCCTTTGGAATTTGGTTAAATTCAACTCAAACTTGTGTTGAGTGTCCACTGCAAAAAAAAAAAAAAAAAAAAAAAAAAAAAGCTCAATGTTTTCATGCCGCTAATTCCCAACAGGGAGAGATACTAGTATGGTATGAGAATGTAGGTAGGAAAGGGGTTGACTCATAATGCCTTGGAGAATCAGGGAGGGCTTCTTAGAGAAGGTACTTGAACTAAGCCCCGAAGGATGAGAAATATTTCCTTAGGTAGAGAAAGACATTTGAGGCACAGAGGATGGGAGGAACGAATGTAGAGAGGCAAGTGTTTGATGAAATGCATGAGCTGTGATCATCTACATGTCTACATCATATACACTAACTACTGTAAAGTAGCTTGCAGTAGTTTATAAGTAATTTATTTGAACTACTATGAAACAGGATAATAAATTAAGTTCAGTTAGTCTAGCCATTAGCTGTTACAAGTAACAAAATCATATCAGCTAATGTGTAACTTGCTACAGGGACACATGGGGACTGCCACTGAGGCAGCCTTTCTAGGGTTTAGGAAAAGAGTAGCCTCAGAAGATACAGTGAGGTAGGGATTTGCAGAGCTGATGAGCCGGAGAGAGGGAGAAGGAGAGCCTAAGACAGAAAATTAAGGTCCCATACGTAGAGCTGGATCAAGAGACACGAGACAGGCCAAAAATCTAGCAGCCATTCAAGTGAATTTTCTGATAAATATAGTCCTGACAAGCATAGTTTCCTCGCTGTCACATTTCCAGGGCTCTTTCAGTACCTCTGATAGATGGGTGCACGTGCACCTCCTTAATCGAGCTCTAAGCCCATTTTTAGGCCTGGGATTGCCAAACAATTGATTGCTGGGGGCTGCCTCCCTCCCCACAGCTGGGTGGGACATCTGCTATGGACCAAGTTCTCCATCAGGACTCCTGCAGTGGGGACAGGCACCTGCACTGCCCTCACCTCTGAGTTAGGCGCTTCAGACCAAAGAAATTTATGTATAATCCCTATGCTTGAAGACCTTCGAATCTAGACTCCTTGGGAGGGTCCAATGTGTGCTTTTTCTTTTGTCTTGATTGATCTTAGGGTAGAGCGTCTAGCTTCATCCTAGGCAAAATTGCAAAGTATACTAATAATCATTGCTAGAGACTTATAATCATACCAGAAACTGAGTTAATCAGACTCTTAAGAGAAATTAAGTGATCTTCCAAAGATTAACCAACCACTTAAATCATGGAGCTGGGATTTGAACCTAGATCTTCCATACTTCAAAGCTCCATCCCTGTGTCTATGGGCACTTTGCCTGGCTCTCAATGTTACTCCCAACTACCTCAAGTGGCAGCTGACAACAGAGGAAGATGTGTTAAAAATTTTCTCAAGATCTAAAGAAACAGAGTTATAGTGTTGTTGACAGGCAATGAACGAGTCTGATGTGGCTCGGAAAGAGGCCTGACCTTTCTGGCCATTTTTCTCACTTATTCACAAGGCCCACCTCACTGTGACTGAAATGGTGTTATCAAATTCTGTACTTACCATATTTGTACAAAACATTGGGACTCCATAGTGAGCCATTTTATTACTTCCATCAAAACAGGAGCTTATAACTTAGTCAAGTCATTGAACCTCTCGACTTCATTCTCTTTATTTGTGAAGTGACAGGGTTTGGCTGGCTGCTCTCTGTGTAATCTTTCAGTTCTGACTTTCTTTACCATTATACGCTGAATCTTTAATTTATATCATAGTAGTTCTGGTGGGTGTCATTTGGTTTGTCTTGATTTGGTCTTTCCAAACTATGATAAAAGTTCACTCATTTATCCAACACCTATTTATTTGGTGCTTCTATAATTCTAAACATTCTAATTTAATATTTTAATGACTTTTCAATGTATAGCATGTACATACTTATGTAATGCTTGCCAGTGGGATTATGGCCATTACTAGCAGGAAATTTAAAAAGTTATGATAACCGAATTTACAGAATTTCAAGAAGCAGGGATTTGTTTTGCGTGTGAACTTTGCATCTGCATTTACAAGTACAGTATTTCTCTCTTTAGCTTCATAAACCACAGGCTAGAGGAAGAACCTGAGCTAATGAGCTAAAGAGCTAAAGAGCTAAAGAATGTGTGGGGAGGAGTTATAGACTCAGAACTAGGCAGGAAATGCAGCTTACAGAGGAGTGTGTTTTTTTTCCTACCTTCATCTTACATATACCAGCTATCACACTGGAGAGCTGGGTGGAGCATAGATCCCCAAATTGCTTGACTGGCCGACACTATGGGCCAAAAGCAGGTCCTGGGGCGTTAAAAGGAAAAAAGTGGGGAAGGAGTGAGGTTTCTAAGGTGTATTCCAAAAGGGGTGAAGGAAGACAATGATGGACTTTCCCTCTGCATCTAAAACATTAGGACCTAGTATATATAAAACAAGGCTAAACCATTGCAGTTCATCCTATTTTCTGACCCCGTAACTCTGGACACGCCCTTTAGGGCACAGATAGAGCATTAAATCCCTTTGTTCCCCTCTCGCATGGTCTGGATTTCCCTGGCCAAATTCTTCCTCTCTTAGTCTCCACATCCTTGACTATTGATTATCAGCTTTTTAGGTAAAAGAACATTAAATTAATATTTTTTTAAACTTCTGGGCTTTATTTTATTTATTTATATTTAAAAAAATTTTTTTTAAAGATTTTATTTATTTATCTTTAGAGGGGAAGGGAAGGAGAGAGGGAGAGAAATATCAATGTGTGGTTGCCTCTCATGCATCCCCTGCCGGGAACTGGCCTGCAACCCAGGCATGTGCCCTGACTGGGAATCGAACCACGATCCTTTGGTTCGCAGACCCGCACTCAATCCACTGAGCTACACCAGCCAGGGCTATTTATTTATTTTTAGTATGCCCATTACATATTACACAAAAATGAAAGTCAAATGAACTTATTATTTATAAATTATTAAATAAAAATACAGGAATATATATTTATATTTATAGAGCTTTTTCTTCTCTTCTAAACTAACCAAATCTGTTCTCCTGCCATTTTATGATTTAAAAAAGTATACTCTGGCTGATGTGGCTCAGTGAGTTGAGTGCTGGTCTGAAAACTGAAAGATCACAGGTTTGATTCCTGGTCAGGGCACATGCCCAGGTTGCAGGCCAGGCCCCCAGTTGGGGGCATGTGAGAGGCAACCTGTCAATGCATCTCTCATATATCAATGTTTCTCTCCTCTTTCTCCCTCCCTTCCCTCTCTCTAAAAATAAATAAATAAAATATTTTTAAAAAAGTAAAATAGTGTATGCCCTAGAATAAATGGGGAGTGGCCTAACAGTCTCAGGACCCAATTGCCCCACTTCTGCTTCTTCCCTGTCCTAAGCAAGTTCCTATTTATCCCTGTGGGCTCTCTAAGTTGATTGTTAATAATTAATTAACACCTAGTAATTAGAGGGGGATTATGTGCTAACATTTACCATGGACAGCGTTTGTCAGGTTTATCAATCAACTTTTATTCAACTTCTACTCTATGTAAGAACATAGAATGAGCACCAGAGATACTAAGAGGTGGGTAAAATATCCTTTTTTCTTAAGAAATTTATAACCTATTTAGCAAATGAGGTTATTTACATAAGACAAATAACAGTAGAAAATGGTGGTTTGGGTTCCAACTGAGTTCTACAGGTATTCCAAGAAAGAAGGGATAATTTCCTGTTGGATTGAAGGAGGATGGTTCCAGAGAGGAATGGGCCTAATTAGACTTTGGGAAATGAGTAAGGATTCGACAATTGGAGTATGGTGAGGAGAGGAGATGAAACAGCAGAGAAAGTGAGAGACAAGGTAGGAATGCAAGTGACAGATAAGACTCAGAAGGCTGGAATACCTCCTATATATGGGAAACAAAGCTGGAGAGAAGGTCAGGGGCATTGCAGAGGACCTTGAGGCTTGGAGTATTTTTTAAGAAGAGAGCTTTTCAGGTTTGGGGTTTTGTTGTTGTTGTTGTTGTTTTAAGCAGGAGCTAAATGACATTTAAAGGAAAATGATATAGTAGCAGTATAGAAGATGTGACAAGAAAAAGATAAGTAGGAAATTTAAGAAACTTGGTAAAGTAAGACCCAGAAGAGTTTCACTAATGGTAGATTGTAGGCTGAGGGAAAGATCCTTTTAAGCTTTTGAGCTTGTGTCAATGGTGCTAGTAAGAGAGTTAGGAAAATCTAAAGAGGGTGCTTGAATAGGATAAAAATCACTGATGTGATTTAAACAGGTTGAGTTTGAGGGGGCCATGGAACAGCTAAGTGAAAATATTTATTGGAAAGAAATATAAGAGCAACCAGGGATATGCATTTAGCAGACAAAAAATCAGGAGAACAACCAATTTTGTTTTTTTCCCCCTCAAAATAAAGACCAGAATACTAAAAAGTAGCTAAAACTGCATAATGGAAGAACTAGGAGTTAGGAAATTGTGAACTGCTTAGCATAATTTCAGTTTGGATAAAGGGTTTGTAATTTTATTTCTTTAGCTTGAACAAAAGGACAGTAACGGAGGGCTCCGGGGACTGGAGGGCTGGGAATGGTGGCCATTGGTTGCTACATCACCATATCACTAATTGATAATCAGAGATACCCTGTTGGATTTTAGCCCCAGCATTTCAGAGTTGCAGAGATGCTGAGGGTCTCCACACCCGAGACGAGGAAATGAAAGCTGAGAGAGGGGCACTGGCTTTCCCACAGCCCCACAGTGAGTGAGAAGTCAGGGCGGGTCACAGTCCAGTATTCTTCCCATTCCCCTGCCCTGCCAGTCAGCAGGTGCGCTACCTTCCTGACTCTCTGGTGGAACATCTGTACATAGTTCTTTAGTAAGAAGCCTGATGAAAATGTTCACAGGCTGCATTATCAAAAGCAAAACAGACAGCTTATGAAGAATGCCAAGTGCTTACCATTGACTTGTCTTCAGGAAAGAGAACCTTTTTCCGGTGATAGCAAAACAAGATGAAATGGGCAAAATCTACACAGAATGATATCCTTCTAGTGTGCTTAAGCAGCCTTGGAATAGATCTCAAGTGAGGTCGTTCTATTATATATACTTTTAAAGGTTCTGAAGAACAGGACTGATATCGAACTAAGTGGGATGGGGAAAGATGTAATTCAGTTTGGAGGCAGGAGGATGGGGCACTTCTACATTTTAGTTACTTATTCTTTTTTTTAAAATATTTTATTTTATTTATTTCTGGAGAGAGGAGAAGAGAGAGAGAGAGGGACAGAAACATCAATGTGTGGTTACCTCTCGCATGCCCAACACTGGGGACCTGGCTGGAAACCCAGGCATGTGCCCTGACTGGACTTGAACTGGCAACTCTTTGGTTTGCAGGCCAGTACTCAATCCACTGAGCCACACCAGCCAGGGCTTTATTTATTTATTCTTGTCCCAACTTGTTCCAAAAAGGAAACAGAAATAGTGCAATAAAAGATCTAGGAATCAGCATTTAGCTTTTTAGCAAAACCAGTCCCAATGTGTTCTGGTCTCTTTATGAAATATTTTTAGGACTTTTCTTCTTGTGCCAAACTTACCAGTTGTGATAAAAAAAACTACTCATTTGTCGGCTTCAGTATGCCTTAGCGCTAGGGAGGGCATGTTATGAAATAAGCTGAAATAGTAAAAGAAATAATACAATTAATGATGAATTTACATTTTTCATTGATCAATAAAAAATGTTGACTATTTCTTATATCTAGGTTACTGTGCTGTTGAATGCTGCTAATAGCTGGTTATAAGTTACAGTATGGTTAGTGGGAATAGTGACAGTTGAAAAGAATGGCCAAGGCAGGTTTGTGAAGGGCATGAGACAGAAGGCAGAAGTTTTTTTTGTGTGTTTTTTTTTAATAAATCCCCATTTGAGAACATGTTTATTGATTTGAGAGGGGGGAAGGAGAGAGAAAGAAAGAGAGAAACATTGATGTGAGGGAGAAACACTGATCAGTTGCTTCCCCCACACACCCTGGCCGAGGATCAAGCACACAACCTATGTTATGTGCCCTGAATGGGGACAGAACTTGCAATCTTTTGGTGTATAGGACGACGCTCCAACCTACTGAGCCGCCCAGCCAGGGCAGAGGATTTTAAAGCAGGGGACCTGCAGGGACTGAGATCCTCAGGTGCAAATACATGTGATGTGGCCTTGTGGGTGGACTAGTTCTGTAGGGAGAATCGTCCTTTTACTGGCAGGAGGACACTGTTGACCCCTGTAAGTGGTGTGCAGGCTGTGGGTTACAGATTCGCAGGGTTTGTCTATGGTTCCCAACTCCTGGAGTCTTTGTTCACTGGGAGGTACTGAAAAATCATAGTCATCCTGAAGACTGGATTTTATTCCACTCTCTTTTCTAGCAGTTCTGAAAGTGCCAACGGCAGATCCAAATTGGATTCATCTGAACTATGAAAAAGTCCTCCCAGGAGAGCCAGCAGTAACCTGGTTTCCCCTCTCACCTAAAAAAGGCTTTGGTGACTGCTGATCTACTTCACACAATACTACGAACTCAGCCTCATGATTCTGATCTTGTGAGCTAGCTCTGCAACTGCCTCTGCTCCGGCAGGAGGAATTCTTCCTGAGGACCAGTTAAGGTTTCACCACGTTGATATACCCCCTCTGCAAATTAGGCTTACCCTAGGGCTGCAGGGAGATTTCTCTAGCGCTCAGGGCACTTTCCTTTCATAATTCTCTCGGGAGCCTTTCTTTCCATTCACTGTCTTCCCTCTCTTCCACTCAGGTCTGACCCAGTAAAAACAGAGTGACTATTTATTTTCTTTGAAGTAGGTATTTCCTCTTACTGGGGCAACGCTGTGCTCTCCACCTCTTGCATGGAGTACCTTGGAGAGGGTCTTAACTTCCACTTAGATGAACCCAGGGAGAGAACCTATTTGAAAGGCTGAAATTGAGGCAAGTCAAACCAGGGTAAGAAAAGAAATTGAGCAAATTTTCCTGACTGGACCCTTAGCTCACAAAGCTTCAGACTCACAAAATCAGGTTCTGACACATGTATGTGAATCAATTAAGCAAGTCAGAAGAGACCCTGGAAGTAAGATGGGCTGAAACTTTTGATACATTTTGATGTCTTAAATGAGGAATTCTTAAGTTTAAAATAATTATCTCTAACCTTGGGTGGTTTTTTTGTGTGTGATAGCATGCTGGCCTTCTTTATTTTCTGACTGATGTTGACACACAGCAACTCAACCAAACCACTCTGTTCTAACTGATACATTAGGTAATCAAAGAGAATTAACACGGCAGGGGCGTGGAGGCCGGAGGATCCCTATTATTCCATATGCTGACATAAAGAAACTCTGTGGCTCCTGAGCTGGGAATTGCCCACTCTCTGTGTGCTGCCCTCTTCTCACTGGCTCGGGGCACTCTGAGGTTGCTGGCCATGGTAGCACATCAGTTATAAGTAGATTCAGTGTGGAAACATTCTTTAGGAAGTCACGCTCTCTTGGTCTTTAAGCCCAGTGGTGGCACAGGGATATATTTCTGCCAGTGAAACTTTCCATGATACAATAAAATAGGATGGTTTCTTCCCTCCCCCCCAACAAAAATCATCTCGAGGCTAAACTCTTTCTATATTTCCCATTAGTTCTTTTTTGCTTATGTCACGTGTAGTGAAAAGCGTGTTTCTCTCGCTGTCTATCAGATGACAATTCATTCACTTCCAGCAACATTTGTTGAACACATGCCCAGAATGGGGCTAGAAGCTGGATATACAAAGATGAATAAAACGTTCTCTCTGCACCGAGTGGTTCACAGTCTGGTGAGAGAATTAGCATTAAGGCAGTTAATTAACTAAGCATGGGTTGAGATGGGATGGTCGCCTTGTGACTTGGTTCAGTGTCAGAGGCCACCCATTTTCTAGCAATACCCATGTAGGAGAAAAATTGAGGAAGAGGCTGAACTGAGGATCGAGGACCATTTTAAAAACAAGACTACTTGTTGTTTGGGATGTCTCGTGGCACAGACCTTATTTTTAAACATTTAAAAATTTCTGTTTCTAAATTTAATATTAGCATTCTAAAATTAAAAAAATTTAAATTATATTTTGTTGATTATGCTATTACAACTGTCCTGATTTTTCTCCCTTTGCCCCTTCAACCCAGTACCACCCACTCCCTCTGGCAATCCCCCTACCATTGTTCACATCCGTGGGTCATGCATGTAAGTTCTGTGGCTACTCCATTTCTTATACTGTACTTTACATCCCATGGCTATTCTGTGACTACCTATTTGTACTTCTTAATCCCCTCACCTCTCACCCATTCCCCCACTCCTCCCTCCCATCAGGCAACCATCAAACACTCTCCATATCCATAATTCTGTCTCTGCTCTTGTTTGCTTAGTATATTTTTTAGGTTCAATTGTTGATAGATCTATATTTTGCTGTTTTATTGTTCATAGTTTTGATCTTCTTTTTCTTAAATAAGTCCCTTTAACATTTCATATAATCATGGTTTGGTGATGATGAACTCCTTTAGCCTTTCCTGTCTGGCAAACTCTTTATCTGCCCTTCAATTCTAAATGACAGCTTTGCTGGTTTTTATCATTTGGCCGTGGGTCCCTGCTTTTCATGACTTTGAATACTTCTTGCCAATCCCTTGTAGCCTGCAAAGTTTCTTTTGAGAAATCAACTGACAGTCATATGGGAACTCCCCTGTAGGTAACTACTATATTTTGCCATGCATAATGTGCACCCAAGTTATTGGCCCAAATTTTTAGGAAAAAAGCCTTTTAATTTTTAAACCCAATTATTTATTTATTTATTTATTTATTTATTTTTGGAAACAAAGTTGATTATCATATTCCAGGGTATTATTTTGCATACAGATATCATTATTGCTTTCTAGAGGTACACTTTTAATGTGTAAGCATAAATAAAAGAATTAAACACATTTATATAGATACAGAATTAGTACTACTAATTTACAATGTACATCGCTATTTTTACATCAAAAATTCAAGCAAAAAAGTACACATTATACACATCAAAATACAGTAACTTCTTTTCTCTTGCTGCTTTTAAGATTCACTCTTTATATTTAAACTTCAGCCTTTTTATTATGATGTGTCTTGGAGTAGGCCTCTTTGCATCCATCTTGTTGAGGACCCTCTGTGCTTCCTAAACTTGCATGTCTATTTCCTTCATCAAATTAGGGAAGTTTTATTTCATTATTTTTTCCAATAGATTTCCAATTTCCTGCTCTTTCTTTTCTCCTCTGGTACCTCTATGATGCAAATGTTGGAATGCTTGAAGTTGTCCCAGAGGCTGCTTATACTATACACATTTTATGTTCAATTTTGTTTGTTGCTTATTATTTTTTAAATATATAATTTTTATTATATTTTTTCTATTACCATTTAGTTCCCTTATACTGCCAATTTTTTGGATTCTTTTTCTTTTTGTTATTCTGATGGGTTGTTTTTTCTTCCTTATGTTCCAAGTCATTCATTTGATTCTCAGCTTCATCTGCTCTACTATCGTATCCAGGTAAATTGTTCTTTATTCAATTAGTGTATCCTTTGTTTCTGACTGGATGTTTTTTTATGCTGTTGAGGTCCTCACTAAGTACCTTGAGCATCCATTATAACCAGTGTTTTGAACTCTGAATCTCATAGATTGCTTATCTCTATTTTGCTTAGTTCTTTTTCTGGAGTTCTGATCTGTGCTTTCATTTGGGCCATGTTTCTTTGTCTGCTCATATTTTCAGCCTCCCTGTGTTTGTTTCTATGTATTAGGTAAAGCTGCTTTGACTCCGTGTCTTTGTTGTGTGACCTAATGTAGTAGGTGTCTTGTAGGGACCAGTGGTACAGCCTCCCCTGTCACCCAAGATGGGTACTTGATGTGCACCCTTCATGTGGGCTGAGTACACCCTCTTATTGTAGTTGATTTTTGGTTGCTGTTGGCAGATCAATAGGAGGGATTTACCCAGGCCAATCACTGCAAGGACTGGCTGTGACCACTTACCACCAACTCTCCCCTCCATGGAGAATCAACTGTGCAGGGGCAGGGTGGTGTTGCTCTTATGTGGGCTGTTGCTGTTTACTGGGTGTGCTGACCTTGGGTTTTCCTAGGTGGGTCAGGCTGGGGTCAGACCCAACCTGTGTTTTGCTAGGGGTCACCCTGCCTGAGCTATAAAGCATCTGAGATGGCTGCTACTTGTACTGGGCTTGGAGATACCCAGGCAAAGCCAAGCTGTGAATCTAGGCTGGCTGCTGCTAGTGCCAGGCTTGGGGCTCACTGAGGCCAGCTGTTGCTTTTTTGAGAGGATTTAGGGAGTTGTACAGCATGAGCCCAAACCAGCCATTCATATGGAAAAACAGTTTGGGTGGGCCCATAAGTTGGTTGGGGCAGAGTCTCTGGGAATCTCCAAGGCAGGTCAAACAGTGTTAGCTGGGTTGATGGAATCTCAGATATGGCAGCAGCTTGCTGACTCTGTGGCTCAGTGGCTCTGTGGCAGGAGGGTTTAGAAAAGTGACAATGGCCTCTGCTTGCCTTGATGCTAGACACTTCAGTTTCTCCCTGTATGTCACTGGTGCCTTTCAAGCTGATACCCCAGTGCTGGAGTTCAGAGGGAGTGAATCTGAGTAGGTGACTCTGTGTGTGGTTTAAGAACTGCTTGGGGCTCCAGAAGTTTCTTCCTCTGACTCAGTCCCCACTGGTTTTTGCCACCAGGAGTTGTAGGGACTTATCTTCCTGGCACTGGAACTCTGGGTTGGGGACTTGGTGTGGGGCTGGGACTCCTCACTCCCAAGATACCCTTCCTGAATTTTTATCCACCATGCATGCATGTGGGACCAGCCTGTTTCGTGTCTGCACCCCTTCTACCATTCTGGATGGAGTGGTTTAATGACATAGTCATCAGACTTCTACTCAGCTTGAAATCTGATTGTTCAAAGTGATGGTTGTTCTATATTTTAGTTGTAATTTTGATGTGGTTGTATGAGAGGTGAGCCATGTCTGTCTGTGCCACCATCTTGACCAGATGTCAGAAGACAGATCTTTTTTCTTTAATTTATTTCCTTTTCCACTTTTAAATTGCTATGTATGCAAGGGTGATTTGAGTATACATTTATCTGGAAGTGGGTATAAAAAGTTACATTATCATTGAGGTATCCTTATTTTAAACACTTGCATACATGCTCCCTATGCATTGTGAAATTTGTTGTTATCTCCTTGGACACATAGTGTTCTTTGTTTTCCTGTTTATGTTGATTAATGAATATATTAATAGATTTGTAAGTATCAGGCCATTTTTATATCCTAGAAAAGCTCTACTGGCTACAGTGTTGTATTTTTGTTTTCTGATATTTTATTTAGAATATTTCTATATTTATTTAAGCTATCTTAGAGTAGACTTGGTACCAGAACCTCACAGAATGGATTTAGTAAAATTTATATATACCCTATCCTGTGGTATGGATTAATAACAACACAGTGATTGTTATTGATAGAAACTTTTAATTTTATTATCCTAGGTTATTTCTTATTTGGGGGTTAGATATATGATGCCCCCCTTTCAATATCTTCTATAGGTAGTTATTCTCGTTGACTTTCCAGTTTTTAAAACAGAATTCAGCAATTCATGTTTTCCTAAAAAATTGACTTTCATCTAGCTTTAAAAAAATTATTGGCAATGTTACAAATAGAATTTTTAAAAATAGCATTTCATAGCTTGTGAGTCTGTGGTTACATCTCTCTTTTTTTGTCCAATTTTGAGTTCCTTCTCTTCCTCTCAATCTCCCTGTCATCAGACTTGCCAGAACTTTCCTCATTTTATTAATCCACTTACCCTGCTTTTTTTCAAATAGTATCAGAGCCCATGTAGAAACTGATATATTTTTAATGACAATAAAAGGGGTTCCTTATGCTACAGTGCTTTGGAGTCCTGTGGTGTGAAATTGATTATTTTAAAAACTAGAATATTAGAAAAAATAACGGTCTTACTGGGAGCAACTTCCTATGAAACTCCGGGTAAATGGTTGTTGAAACTGCAGTTTCCTTCTATAAAAAATGGAAGGCAACATGCCCTGCTCACTGTACCACATTCTGCAGCGACCAGGTGAGGTAAAGTGCAGAGGTACTGTGAAAACTCTAACAAGGTCATAAAATGTGCTATTTCATGAAATATGTGATGCTTTTAGGCTGCATAGAAAGTAACAAGCCCTTTCATAATTTTTAAAGCATTTTTCTACATCACAAGGATTATTAGACTCTCCTCTGTGAAAACATTTGCGGGCTTTGTCCTGATGAATTACTTTAGTTTCAGGGGAAAATATTTCCTCATTACCCTTACCCTAACATAAAAAGTTCTCATTCTACTAAATTAGAAATGTGCACTGAAGACCCATTCAATAAAGGACACTGAAATGGAAATTAACTCAAGTCTGCTTTCAATTAATTTCAATTCCCCAAAGTGCCCAACTTTCCTTTTCTGTCACAGCAGTAATTGGAAAGTAATAGGCAAGCCTAGGTTTCTGCGGTCTTACGCGTGTATGTGTGTGTGGGGTATACATTCTAGGTCAGTGTGGGGGAGGGTCAGGAAATTTTTGGTATTCTTTAGGTGTCTATTAACTTTATTATTTGAATTATATAAAAATCTGGCTATAACTTCTCAGGTTAATGTTTCAACATCCTTCTTTCTCTATCTTAGAACATTTGTTTTTAAGCAGTTGAAACTGAGTTTAAAAGGAAATCTTCCCCCAAAAGCCGTGAAAACAGACAAGAACAGAGAGACTCTCTGGTTGAGGGGAATGGGGAGGGAGCCCTAGAATCCCCCTAGCTTGGTGGCCTTCTTTCTGGTCCCAAGGCAGGCTCAAAAAAGCCTGAGGGCTTCAAAGAGTAGAGATGGAAAACCATTGCTCCATATAATGACCAGGCATGGCTTAGAGACTAACAGACTTTTTCTAAAAATGTAATAGTATTTTCCCCAGGGTCTGCCCAGGCCCAGATGGGTGTTTTTAGAGGCTTGCACAGCTGTTGTAGAGAAGGAAAGAAAGGAGAAGGGCTGAGGAGGAATAGAAGCCACATTAACTGGATGAGCGGAATGTGGTAGCGTCTGACAATTACTTATTCAAAGGCAGGCAATGACTGAAGGACTAAGAAGGGCAGAGGAAAGAATTACTGGGCTTAGAGAGAAAGGGATTGCCATGGAAAGTTAAATCTCACAGGGAATTTCATACTGTAACAAGGTTCTTTTCACAAAGTAATACTATGTTTTCCTTGTAATTCTGTTATTCTCCCTTTTGAAATATTCCTTTCAGTATATATTACTCATTAATATGATCATATTCTTAAAAAAAGTAATTCTCTTCTGAAACCCTAGCCTAAGGAAACAATGTGTTAAATATGAGGGGAAAAAGCTATATTTCTTTTTATATTCATTTATTATAATGAAAACCAGGAAACTACCATAATATTCAATAACTGGGTGAGAAAAAGAAAAAAATGACAGATTTTCTCAAACAACTATTTTTCACTAATTAAATATAATAATTGTGCAACTATTTGCAGAAAGCCAGGAGTGTTAAAAGCACTAGCTCTGAAATCACAGAGACCTGGTTCCAATTCTGGCTCCCTCTGCCATTTCTTACCCATGATCCTGGGAATATTATTGCCTCATTTTTCTAAGCCTCAATGTTCTCATATTAATATCCTCATATTAAATGAGGACAACGATACATATTAAACAGGGTCAATATGAGGCTACAATTACATGTAACAATATAAATAAAATGTGAAGTACAGTGCTTGGTACATAGCAGCTGTTCAATAAATGTTAATTCCCTGTGTAGCACTCCTTACATAGCACATGGAGAGATGTTTATTTTCTATCAACAGATTTGTTTGACAAACCTAAGGAAAAAAATGGTTTCTGAGGAAATATAAATCACAAGATTAATTAGAAATGTTGAGTAGACCAGTTACCTTTGAAGAAATTGAAAAGAACTTAAAGATCAGTGTACCATTTTAAAAATGCACCAGGACCAAATGTTTTCATAGCAATGCTCTGTTACCTTTTAAAGAACTGGCAATTCCAATTTAATTGAAAATTTTCTGGTTATAGAAAAAGGTAGACAACTTTCTCATTTGTTTTAAGAAGCTTCCATAACCTAATGCTCCCACAAACAAAATAATAAAACAAAAAAATGAAATCATCATAGAACAAAATCACTATGAATATAAATGAGAACATGTCTAAATATTAACAAACAGAACCCAGCAGTGTATCAAAAGATTCCAGGCAAATATTTCAGGAATATAAAGCAGCATAATTCATTATAATAATAAATTAAAGGAGAAAAAGGCAATTCTATCAATAACTACTGAAAGGGTTAATAAAATACAATATCCATTCCTAATAACAAATTTTAGTAAAATGGAATAAAAAGAAATCACTTATGTATGATACAGATTATTTACCAAAGAAAGCAAATATCACTCTAAATGACTATAAATAATTTATGTTAAAATCACAAAATAGATAATGATGTCCACTGTTACCATTATTAAAAAACATTATTCTGGAAACTGTAATAAATACAATAAGAGAGAACAAAGAAATACCCAGCATAAATATTTGAAAATAAGGTAAACATCACTTAGAAAACTAACTAAAAAAAAAAACATTAAAAAAAAATCTTCCATTGGACTTCTTGTCAAGACGGAGGTGTAAGTAAACATGGCTCATCTCCTTGAACAACAACATCAAAATTACAACTAAACTATAGAACATCTGTCACTCAGAACTGTCAGAAATCAAGATGAATGGAAGTCCAATAACTATGGGATTAAAGAAACCATATCCATCCAGACTGGTAGGAGGGGTGGAGATGTGGAAACAGCTGGTCCCAAATCCACATGTGGTGGATAAAAATTCGGGAGGAATATCTCGGGAGTGAGGAGTCCCAGCCTCACACTAGGCCCCAGCCCAGAGTTTCTGTGCCAGGAAGATAAGTCTCCATTAACTTCTGGCTGCAAAAGCCAGCAGGGATTGAGTTGGTGGAAGAAACTTCTGGAGTTCCAAGCAGTTCATCTTAACAAAGTTGCACACGGACTTACTCAGACTCACTCCCTCTGGGCTCCAGCATGAGGATAGCAGCCTAAAAGTCACCAGTGGCACACAGGGAGAAAGTGAAGTGTTTGGCATCAAGGCAAGAGCTGGGAGACAGCTTTTTCCCAGACCTAAAGGCAGGAAGAGGCCATTGTCCCTGGTCTGAACCCATGCCCACAGTGCCACAGAGCCAGCAGGCAGATGCCATTGCTCAGACTCTATCAACCTGGCTAACACTGTTTGCCCTGCCCTGGAGATCCCCTGAGATTTGTCCCACCCAACTTACAGGCCCACCCAAGTTGCTTTTCCAAACGAATGGCTGGTCTTGGCTCTTGCTTCACACTTCCTAAATTCTCTCAAACAAGCAACAACCAGCCTCAGTGAGCCTCCAGCCCCCATACCTCTCGATAAGTGGGCCCCAGGTCTGGCACTAGCAGCAGCCAGCCTAGGTTCACAGTTTGAATACATCTGGGAACTGCCACGCCTAGCATAAGTAGCAGCCATCTCAGATTACTTTGCAGTTTAGGTAGGGCGGCCCAGGGCAGAACACGGTTGGGGGCTAACCTTGGCCTGCACCACCCAGGAAACCCCTGAGCTATCACATCCAATGGGCAGCTACAGACCACATTGGAGCACCACCACCCTGTCCCTGTAAAGCAGATCCTCCACAGATGGCAGAGGTTGGTGGTCAGTGGATATGGCCAGTCCTTGCAGCTGACTGGCAGGGTAAATCCCTTCCCTTGCCTTGCCAACAACAATCATGGCTTGACTACAAGAGGAGGGTGAACTCATCCCATGCAAAGGGCACATCTTGAGTACCCAGCTTGGGTAATAGAGATGTGCCAGTGAACACTACAGGACACCTACTATATTAGGCCACATGACAAAGACACAGAGTCAAAGCACCCTACCTAACACAGCACCCTAAGTTCCAGTTAAAATCTTTCAATAAAGAAATATCTAATAGAGAATGAGTCCAGGTAAACCTGGATCTCATGTGGGGGGCAGAAGTGAGAATTCCAGGCAGAGTACACAGCACATGCAAAGGCCAGGAGGTAGAACACTGAGTGAAGTAAATGAATTTTGCTGACTAACTTTGTTGATTCAGTGAGCTAATATGCCTGAGGTATGCACTACATAGTCAGTTCTAAAAAATGGCCAGTGTTGTCATTATTGCATTCCTATAGGTACCCACTCCATATCTGCCCACTTGGAAACAGCGTTATTAGGAAAACAATATGCTCCTGTCCTGACCACACAATCAATTCATGTCATCAGGCATTGATTACAGCTTGACTGATGTATAAGTGACAGGGAACAAACCACATATATGTAAAGATTAAATGTGATGAGTGTTGGTAAGCCTACACACTCCATGTGTATCAATTTCACCCAGGAGATTTTCACATGCCTCTCTAATCCTTTCTTCTGTTCCCTACGCAACCCCCAGAGTTTGCAGGAAATTACCCATTTTCTTTCTTTCTCTACAGGTAAGATTGCATATATTGAACTTTTATATATGTAAAATCATGTAGTATGTTTTGTTTTTCATCTGTCTTCATTAATTTAGCAAAATTATTTTATGAGGTAAAATTTACATAATAAAAATTAATCATTAATCAATACATAAAAACAAACACAGGCAGGCTGAAAAGATGAGCAGACAAAGAAACATGGCCCAAATGAAAGCACAGATCAAAACTCCAGAAAAAGTAGTAAACAAAATGGAGATAAAGAATCTATGAGATTCAGAGTTCAAAACACTGGTTATATGGATGCTCAAGGTACTCAGTGAGGACCTCAACAGCATAAAAAACATCCAGTCAGAAACAAAGGATACACTAATTGAAATAAAGGATAATTTACCTCGAAATAGCAGTAGAGTGGATGAAGCCAAGAATCAAACCAATGATTTGGAACATAAGGAAGCAAAAAACAACCAATCAGAACAACAGGAAGAAAAAAGAATCCAAAAATTGAGTATAGTATAAGCAGCCTCTGGGACAACTTCAAGCATTCCAACATTCGCATCATAGAAATGCCAGAAGGAGAAAAGAAAGAGCGATAAATTGGAAATCTATTAAAAAAATAATGAAAGAAAACTTCCCTAATTTCTTGAAGGAAACAGAGATGCAAGTCCAGGAAGCATAGAGAATTCCAAACAAGATGAATGCAAAGAGGCCCACCCCAAGACACATCATAATTAAAATGCCGAAGGTTAAAGATAAGGAAAGAATCTTAAAAGCAGCAAGAAAAGAGCAGATAGTTACCTACAATGGAGTTTCCATAAGACTGTCAGCTGATTTCTCAAAAGAAACTTTGCTAGAAGGGATTGGAAGAAAACTTCAAGTCATGAAAAGTGGGAACTTACAGCCAAGATTGCTCTTCCCAGCAAAGCTATCATTTACAATTGAAGATAAAGAGCTTCCCAGACAAGAAAAAACTAGAGTTCATTATTACCAAGCCATTATTATATGAACTCTTAAAGGGACTTTTTAAGAAAAAGAATAAGATCAAAACTATGAACAATAAAATGGCAAAAATACATATCTATCAATGATTGAATCTAAAAAATAAACTAAGCAGTCAAGAACAGAGATAGAATCATGGATATGGAGAGCATCTGATAGGTGTCAAATGGGATAGGGATAGGGGAATAGGGGAAGAGGTGAGGGGGTTCAGAGGTACAAGTTGGTAGTTACGGAGTAGCCATGGGGATATAAAATACAGCAGAGGAAATGGAGTAGCCAAGAACTTACATGCATGACCCATGGACATGAACAAAGGTATGGGGATTGCCTGATGGAGTATAGGATGCTGGGATGATGAGAGCGAAGGGGGAAAATTGAGAAAACTTAATAGCATAATCAATAAATAAAATTTAAAAAGATAATAAAATTCTTCCATAATTAATAAAGGAATTGAGTAAGGTCACAGAATATAAAATAAAATAGAGAACACAAAACCCAGCTAGAAATGAAAGTAGTAAATGTGCCATTTGCAATAGCAATAAAGTACATAAAATACTTAAGAACAAATTTTACAGGAAAAGTATAGAATTTTTAAGAAGAAACTATGAAACCTGATCCAGACAAATGAAAAGAATGATATAATCTTGGATGACAAGATTCAATGTAAGAAAAACATCAGTGCTCCCAAATTAATATATAAACCTAGTGCAACTCCCTGAGAATCATAGTTTTTGTAGCAATGAGTAAAAGAATCTTGCTTTTCATTTATTCATATGGAAAAATAAATGACAAGTAAAGCAAATTATAAAAAAGAAAAATAGTTGACTTGCTCTACCAAATAGTTTTAAAACACTACATTTTGGTTTGATAAGGAAATTGAATATTCCATCACACTGTATATAAAGACAAATTCCAGATGAATTAAACACTTAAAAATTAAAAGAAAATTTAGGAAAACATATATTAATAACTTTGAGCTGCAGAGAGCTTTTGAACTAACACAAGAAACACAGAAGCAATGAAGAAAAAAGATCTATTTGGCTTTATAAATTTAAAATATTCCAATACAAAAGTGACATTCCAATGTCAAAAGACAAAAAAAGATAGGAAAATATTCAACATTCATAGGGCAAATAAAGATTTAATCTCTATTACATAAAAGCACTTACTAATTGACAAGGAAAAGGCAGATGATCCAATAGAAAAAATTTGTAAAGCAGAAGAATAGATAATCACAGAAGAACAAATGTAAATGTCCAGTAAGTATATGTAGCAATGCTCAATAACACTAACAAGCAGTAAAAGTAACTACGAAATATAATTTGTCACCCATCTGACTGGCAAAAACTAAAAAGTGTTAATGCTCACTCTTGGCAGGAGAAAAGTTATTCATGCTCTATTCCTGGAGGAAATGAAAATAATTATAGTCTTCTGAAAAGCAGCCTAGTCATACCTGTTAAAACCCCATATAGGTAAATCACCAATATGTAAGGCTCTATTTACCAAGCTGTTTGTTATGGCATTGTTTGCAGTGGCAAAATAATGGAAAGATAGGAAATGTACATCAGTACAGAATGATTAGCATAGATCATTCATACCATTGATATTATGCAATCATTAAAAATAATCTGTTAGAGCCTTCTGGCCAAGATAGAGGTGTAGGTGGACACACTGTGCCTCCTCACACAACCAAAATTAAGAACAACAAAGATTTAGAAACAAGAAAACAACCAGAACTGACAGAAAATTGAACTGTACGAAGTCCAACAACCATTCATCCAGACCGGTAAGAGGGGCGGAGATGCAGCAGGAAAAAGTAGAAGCTGGCGAACCCTGGCACACAGGTGGCAGCTTGTGGACCCCAGGCATGGGGTGGCAGTGGTGCAGACCCAGTGAGGCCATGCAGGGCAGCTGCCTGACCAGGCGGTCCCACATTCACGCACAGATAATCCAGGTGAAGGGGAGGCTGCAGAAAGGACTGGAAGCCAGGAGAGCAGAGCAGGCGCTGCTGTTCCTTCCTGGACCCCGCCCCCACATACAGCATCATAACCCAGCAACTGGGCTGCTCCACCCTGGGGAACACCTAAGGCTCTGCCCCTCACTAAGTAACAGCTGCGACCAGACCAAAAAAAAAAAAAAAAAAAAAAACCAACCCCAAAATGGCTCAAATGGGAGAACAAATCAAAGCCCCAGAGCCAATTCATCTAAGTGACCAAGAGATAGCCAACCTATCAGATGCACAGTTCAAAGCACTGGTGATCAGGATGCTCACAGAATTGGTTGATTTTGCTCACAAATTAGATGAACAAATGAAAGCTACAATAAGTGAAATGAAGGAAAATGCACAGGGAACCAATAGAGATGGGAGGAAAACTGGGACTCAAATCAATGGAGTGGACCAGAAGGAAGAAACAAACAAACAGAAAAGAAGGAAGAAACAAGAGTTTAGAAAATGAAGAGAAGCTTAGGACCATCCAGGACATCTTTAAACATCCCAATATTCGAATTATAGGGGTACCAGAAGGGGAAGAAGAAGAGCAACAAGTGGAAAACTTATTTGAACAAATAATAAAGGAGAACTTCCCCAATCTGGTAAAGGAAATAGACTTCCAGGAAGTCCAGGAAGCTCAGAGAGTCCCAAAGGAGTTGGACCCAAGGAGGAACACACCAAGGCACATCATAATTCCATTAGCCAAGATTAAAATGAAGGAGAGAGTTCTAGAAGCAGCAAGGGATAAGGGGACAGTCACCTACAAAGGAGTTCCCATCAGACTGTCAGCTGATTTCTCAAAAGAGACCTTACAAGCAAGAAGGGGCTGGAAACAAGTATTTGAAGTCTTGAAAGGCAAGGACCTACATCCAAGATTGCTCTATCCAGTGAAGCTGTCATTTAGAATGAGGAGCAGATAAAGTGCTTCTCAGATAAGGTCAAGTTAAAGGAGTTCATCATCACCAAGCCCTTATTATATGAAATGTTAAAGGGACTTATCTAAGAAAAAGAAGATAAAAAATATGACAGTAAAAAGACAGCAAACTCACAGATATTAACAACCACAACTAAAACAAAAGCAAACTAAGCCAACAGCTAGAACAGGAGCAGAACCACAGAAATGGAGATCACATGGAGGGTTAACAACAGGGGAGTGGGAAGAGGAGAGAGGGGGACAAGGTACAGAGAATAAATAGCATAGACGGTGGGTAGAAAATAGACAGGAGGAGGGCAAGAATAGTGTGGGAAATGTAGAAGCTAAAGAACTTATGACACATGGACATGAAGTAAAGGGGGAGAATGTGGGTGGGAGGGAGTGTGCAGGGTGGAGGGGAATAATGGGGGAGAAATGGGACAACTGTAATAGCATAATCAATAAACTATATTAAAAATAATAATCTGTTAGATCTATACCAATTACCTAATAAAGATTCCCACAATGTATTATTAAATGAGAGAGACAAGATGCAAATGTGCACAGAGGTACAGTATGAACCTAAGGTGACAGCCCCATCCCATATATTCATGTTCTGTAATATATTTGTATGTGGTTAATGAGGAAAAAGAAAAGAGTGTTAAGAAAACAGCAGATAGTTAGCACTGATTAGGACTGGAGAGGAATGCTCATACCTCTGTTCAAATGGCCACAATACAAATAACACGAGTAACGATAATCTAATTTTTAAGAAGGCAAATTACTTATGCTCTGATGTAGGTGAAAAAGTAGATAAAAAATTATAGGCAGGCTTCATTAACAATCATATAAACCATTCAAGAGAAAAAAGGTTGGTGGGCAATACAACCAAATTATCATGACGGTTGTTTAAATGGAGGCATTATTGCTGTTTTTTCCCCCCAGATTTTCAAAATTTTCTCTAATGCAGTTATTTTTACTTTTGTAATTAAATAAGTAAAATAAAAATTCTAATTCACTTTCTGTTAACTATGTGCTTTTTATTATGTCTTGAAGTCAGTGACCATGTGGATATATGTGAGCTTGATGATGTCCAGCTCTGAAAATGTGTGTTTACATTTTATATGATATATGAAGGGATTTGGGGTTTATTTTCAATTAGTTGTAGATTAGATAACTAAATCCTCATGAAATAATTATCCATAAAAATATGGCTTTATGTATTTCAAGATATTTTTCCTCAAACAGTAACTGAAATAACGTCTAACACTAATTTTCAAAGCAGTGTGGCTTTGTGGGCAGGCCATGTCTCTTCCCCCTTCCAGGCCTCAGCTGCTTCACCTATAAATTAAGTTGGATGAAATCATTTTCTTAGGGCCTTTTGGCTCAAACATTCTGCAAACTAATTATATTAATTAAGGAATGCATTTACAAATAAATGAGCAATTGCTAAAGAGAAGAAAGTTTTCATTTTAGTAATGCTTTTATCAGCTGTGGAAGACATTTATACAGCTAGGGACGATGCCCTACCTTGACATAACTCTCATGCTCACATGGTAAATGGGCAAGATTCTAAATAGCAGATGGCCTTGGCTTGTTTATATCCTTCACTTATAACTATATAGCTGTTGATCAATGTCTTTTCATCTATTGTACCCTCCCACCTTTGCCAACTTATTATTTTGCTTTACAGACCTCAATGTATGAATGAAAAGTTTTGATTCCACTTTCTTGAGGTATAACTTACACAGGATAAATACACCCAATTAAAATGTAAACTCTGATGAGTTTTGACAAACTTATGCATCTATATAAGCACTACTACAATTAAGTAGAACATTTCTATCACCCTAAATTGTTCCCTTTATCTTTTCCCAGTTTAAACCCCCACCCCACTTCCTGCTCTAGGGAGCTACTAATCTGCATTTGGCACTATAGATTACATATGTCTTTTACAGAGTGTGAACAAAATTATAATTTGTGTTTTTCCAGTCTTGGATAGCATTAATATATTTTAATGGTTTCAATCTGGTTTCTTAGTTGCAAGCAACAGATAACAACTCTGGCTAATTTTAGCAGCAAAGGAATTTGTAGAGAAGATACGGGCAGCTCACAGAATTGCTGGGAGACTGGTGAACCAAGTTTGGAATTTTATGGCCAGCAACAATACCCCAAATTATATAGTAGAGTTCTTCTGGTGAGGCAAGCACCAAAAACAGCAGTTTGAGTTACCTAAACTGTCTTAGGAACTTTTTGTATTTCTTAGAAAGTAAAAAGTCTATCGGGTATATGTGCCTTAGGAAACCCTGCAATTCCTGGGGTCAGGTGGAATGTATACACCTGTGTGGCATATCCTAGATCATGTGTCCATTATGCCTTAGCTGCAATGGAGGCAAGGAGAACACACTTTCAGCTTCCATGGTGGGAGGCATCTTATCAAGCCTCATAAAGTTTTAATTTTAACCCTGTCTCCAATCATCAGAAAGGTTTAAAATCCTAGATGGTTAAAAAAAGGGCCAATATCAACTACACTGATAGTTTTGGTTTCTTTATTAGATTGCATTCTGAACTTGCAGCTTTATGTCTAGTGGTGACTACCACCAGGCCACTATTGAGAAGCATCTGCTGGATTTAAAGAGTCTGCAAGGTGCTGAAAGTGTGGACAAGGCCATCAAGGAAGTTTGTATTTAATGAAATAGAAACAGATGTTTTGGCTGTCACACTTGCTCAAGTTTTTTCTTTTTAAATAATTGCCCTAAACTATAACCTGTGAATAAAATCAATGGTCTAAATTAATTGATTTGATCCAAAAAAGAATGAACCATATTAAAAATTAGTATAATTAATGAATTTTATAGTTATTCACAAAATATTTACCTTTAAGTTTTAAGCTAAGTATTTACTCAATGGTTTCACTCTTCTGAAAGTGTGTAAACTTCACCACAAGTCTCCTCAAATAGCTGTGTTCATTTTGAGTTTTTTCAGGTCAACACATAAAGTAAGTCCAGTTATTCACCAGTTATACCTGCTGTCCATTGCTCTTGATTTCAATTGACAGGTCCAGGGAAGAGGGGGTGGCCTGATCCAGAGGCAATGAAGGTGCAATGCTGAAGAGTAAGCTGGAGGAGAGAAGCAGCAGGCACCATGGAAAAAACAAAAACAAAGCAAGGTTAGATTTTTCATATGTCTTGCTTTCGGGCTCAGAATTTAAGAAATGTGTGTTGTAGTTCTGTCTTCCTGTTTTTTCAAAACAGATAATATGGGGGGATAAATAGTCATGGAAAAAATACAATAAAAATTGAACTTAAAAAACAATAATATGTTAACTTTACTGTTCTCATTTATCATCATAAAATGTCCATGAAGAGCATAGACTTGGTGCTGGAGAAGCATAAAAATTCTATCTATATAATTTTTTCTGAGCAATTGTCTAATTTTTTCTTAGCAATAAATTTAGAACTGCCTCAGACTAACCTGATCAATATGGTCAAGATACACATTCAACTAACAGACATCTAACCTAGATTAGTTGTAGGTTGGCCTAGAAACAGGCTTTTCTCTTTTAATCTTTACTGCACAGAATCAACCATATGGAGAGAGGTTCTGTTATCAGATGAGAAAACAGTCATAGAGAATTTAGGCTACAACTACAAAATATCAAAGTTCGGTCTGGGAGCCTGGTCTCTGTTCCCAAGTTCAGATTCTTGTCATGACACTAGGCTGTTGGGGCATAGCATAAAATGAGCTAAGGAATCTTGATTCAAGCTTATGTAGGGAGTTTTGGTGATCTCAAACCATGTGGATTTTATAGGGACAGCCCTCTGTGTGTATAAATTCTGGGCTGAGGCTATGTATTATTTATGAACTTACATACTGTGCTGGCTCCTCCAAGGATTTCCTATGCCAGCATGTCTTAGGAGAACAATATGCATATTCACACAATCAAATGTTTGCAGCCAGGGGTTGCATGTATAAACTGCTGATGCAGAAAATGGGACACAATGGAGATACAGCTAAATGGGTCAGCAAGGAGTTGCATGTGTACATGGATTGCCTTGTCTTTTGCAGCCAACCAATGTGATTCTGAAAGGTACATGCTAGACTAACCTTTTTTCTCCTTAGATGTAAGTGATTTTTATAATCTACTACCTCCTTTGTGTCTGACCTGTGTTTCACAGTCTCTAGTGTTGCCAAGACTATTTTCTTTCTGCCTCCATCCTTCCCAGACATCTTCCATTGACAACTCCTTTCTATAAACCCTCTTGCCTAGGAGGACAGCGCGGTTCTCTTAGCTGATGCGGACAATGACAGGAGGTCAGAGTTCAGAAGCTTTGCAAGGATCTGAGGCAGGAGACGTCAGGGTATTTTACACAGGCCTCCTGAGAACAACAGAGTGACAGCTGTACAGATTCCGGGCGAAGAGCAGTCTTCCCGACTAGAGAACCACCTCCTCCGTTAAATGTCAGTCAGCCCTAAGAACACAAGCGAGTCCCTTCACAGGCGTGCATTTCTGGCTAATGAATGATTGCTAATCATTCAGTTTAGCCAACAAACATCACCATCACAGTAGAACATGATTTTCTCTGTAGGAGATTCATCAGGTAGGTATGGTTTGGTCATTCAGACATGAATGTAAAGTCACCTATACCAGCTCTTGCTTTGTTGTTGTTGAATCATTGGTCTCTTGTCCGGCAGGCACAGATTTAGAATCCTGTAAATCCCCTTATTTCCTGCCCATGTCTGAAGAGGGTAGGAACAGAATGAGTTGTACTGACTGAACAAAGCTGTTTCTCCCCACAGGAGAGAATGAACATATGACGATGAATAACCCTTCAACACAGATTTACCAGGTAAAGACAGAGAGATTGTTTTGAACAGTCCCATGTGTAATAGTGATAACTGTCTTGTACGTATAATTTTTAGCACTTGCAAATGCTTCCACGTGTATCATCATATTTCTTCACTTAACAAGTCCATTGTATTTAGATAGGCAGGGCAGAGAGCACCATTCCCATTGCACTTTTGAGAAAACTGATTATTAAAGGACCACTTAACCCAGTTGATAAAACACAGCCCCACCGCTCCCACATCAACTCTGCTTTTCTCGCTGCTGCCATCACCATGGTCAGCACACCATGCAATGTTTCCCCCAGAGAGAAAGAGAGCAAAATCTGTTTTTCTTAATTCCCTATTTTAGAAGGGACAATGGAAAATCAAAAGATGGTTAACATTGTAAATGTTAAAATATGGTGATGGAAAAAAAATGTTAAGCTCCTTTAAAGAATGAGAATAATTTAATTTACAAGGGAGATAAAAATTGTGGAAAACATTTTGTAATATATTTGCAGTCAGGCTGCTTTGGCTCTCTGAATAGTATTTATTTGGCTTCTATGTTCTAACTGTAAATTTAAAGTAAGTTTTCTGTCCTTAAAAACTTGGAAGTATATTCTGACATAATTTGTAACATAAAAGCAGCTTGGGCTAGGGAAACACGTGCACTGCTCGAGTTAGGACAGTGTTATCTGGAACACACGAGAAGGAAGAACTAACAGAGCTTGGTGGGGGTTGGAAGAAAAGGTGATTTTAAAGTTGACTCTAAGGTTTTAAGCCCTAGTAACTAGGAAAAAGAGCTGTCTCCTAAAAGAGATACAGAAATTCAGAAGAGCAGATAGTTTGGGGGAAATGTTATTTAGATTTGGTGAGCTTAAGTGACAGTCAAGTGAAAATAACAAGTTCCTAGAAATAACATGTAAGAGATCGTTGCTGTGGACCCAATTAGGGCAAGCCAGCACAGGATTATGTAAACATCTTCAATTGTGTTGCTACTCAACCTGGACCAGCAATGAGAGGGGATGGAGGGAAGCAGCCTCATTTCAACTTAATGCCCATTGACTGAACAGCTGCTATGTGCAAAGTCTATTGTTTGACCTAGTGGGAGATAAAACAAATGAAACAGACCTTCTCACTGATTTTTAAGTGTCCTAGTAAATACATACAAGGTAGACTGTTGGAAGGATTACAACAGAAGCATTGATGAAATTCTATGAGATATGGAGGAAGGATGAATTAATATTGACTGAAGGATGTGAACCAGGCATTTAAGGACAAGATGATCATTTGGTAAGTGGTTATGGGGAAGGGTATTTCAGGCAGAGGGACTAGCTTGAACAAAGGCCTGGAAACAAGAGAGTCTTCACTCAATGCTGATTTGATGCCTCACTTGTCCAAGACCTCCAAATGTCTTCCCTGCCCACCTCCCCTCTGTTAACGTCTGACCTGTGTACGTATCTCTTTAAACTCAGGTATGATTTAAAGTGTATTACAGATTTTATGTAGGTCATTCCCTGAATGTTGGTTAAATATAGCTGCAGTGGTGGTGGCGGCCTCATTCTTTTATTGTATCACAAATCCAAGTACATCTGTTCACAGTGGAACAAATGAAGCCGTGGAAGTGAATTGGTCTACACGACCTCTATGATGCTGTGATTATACCTCATTCTTGTCTTAAAAGAATGCTTTCTAAGCCCCAGTTTGTTTGCTCCAAGCAACATTTAACCAAAAGAAGAAGAAGGAGAAGTAAAGAAAGAAGATGAAGAGGAAGGAGGGAAGCAGGGCAAAGTTAACTATAATAGAATACAATCTACACTAAAAAGGGAGAGTAAAATGTGAAATTTGAAGTAAAATATGACACTTCAGCCACTGTCTATTTCCTTATTTTATTTTCTTGGATGATGCCCTCATCCTTACCTGACATTATAGTAAATATTAATTTGTGCATTTTTTTATTGTCTGTCTCTCTCTAGAATGTAAGCTCCAAAAGCAGGGATTTAGTATTTTGCTCTTTTGTACATTCTCAGCATCAAGTACAGTACCTGGAATATTAAAATATTCAATAAATATTAGCCGAATGAATGAGTGAACATCTGCAAAATGTGTGTATTGCTTTGAGCCCAGAGGTCTGATGCAGTCATTCAGTCTGATACCGTATGGTGTTTGGAAACTGTCTGGTTCTTTGGGAAAAAGAAAGAATAGATCCTCACTTCATATCCTAATCAAAGCAAACTCTAAAATGAATAAAGGGTTAAATATAAAAAATAAAACCATAAAAGTTTCGAATTAGTGAATATTTGTCTCGGGATGTAAAACATCTAAGTAAAAAAGCACCAGAAGAACTCACAATGGAAAAGGTTAGAAAGTTCATACATGTTACAACTAAAAGTTTTCCCAACATAAATACATTTTCAATCGATTCAAAGACAAACAACAAAATTGGAAAAAAAAATCTTTATGATTAAACCTTTGTAATATCTATATACTCACAGAAATCAATAAAAAAGGAAACTTCTGAGATCTCAGGAGAATATGGGCAGAGGACATAGTCAGTTGACCATGGTAACATTACAGATGGCTAATAAATAGAAGAAAAAGTTGAAGCTCATAGAAACAGATTAAAATAAGGACTATTGTTTTTTTACTGCCTAATTAGCAAATAATAAAATAATTAATAATATTTTTTGATGAATATGTGTAAATTGGCAGAAACTTTAATAAAAATTACTACTTAAAATGTAGTAATAATGTTAAAACGTTCCCACTCCCAGTTGGCTCTTTGTTTTTTGGATGGACTTGACCTCTATGGTAGGAGTATGAGGTAACAGTGAGCCAAATCAGGTCACAGAAGCCAACAGAAGAATGAGCACTACCATTTCCCAGTTCATTGCAGGCAGAATTACTGCCAGGTCAGGTGAGCTATGTGGAAACCCTGACTGCTCCTTAGCGCAGAATATTTCTTTTTATTTGAACTCAGATCTATTTCCTTTTCCTCTCACCCTTTATCCACTGTATCCAGCCCTCTCAAAGTCTACCCCTATCTTTTTTCAGAGTCAGATTGTGTTGCTTTACTCTTGATTACTACATTTTGCATATGGATTTTAAAATTATGATTTCATTAACATGAGAAGGAGGGGGGCAGTTCCACAATTAAGGCAACAGATGTGTTAACTGCCCAATTTAGCCCTAGCTCAACTGTTACACTTATGATTTGAACTCCAACATGCTTTTGGCTCACTTGTAACCTTAGGAATGTAAACACTGCAGCTTCCTCCATTTATATTATTTCATATATCATGGTCAAGACACGATTTTCTAAATATACTAATTTAGGACTTTACACATGGTACAGTATGTTTCCAAGAAAATATAGCCATATTATTATAACTGTTCAAACCATTTGGTCAAATATATTTTGTATATGTATTAATTGAATATATTAATTGAATATATTATCTCTCTCCCTTTGGGATTAAGATTTCCGTTTGGGTTAAATAGTACCTAACATGCTTTGACTCATAGTAATTTCACATTTAGGAATTTATCCAAAGGAAAAAATCTGAAATACATACAAAGCTTTAAATAAAAAGCATGTCAGCATTATTTACAATACTGAAAAATTACAAACAACATAAATTTCCAAACAGAGTAAATATATGGTTAAACTCTGCCATAACCACAGAATGGAATATGATATAGTTATTAAGAATAGACATTTAGGAAAAATTTTAAGGATAAGGGAAAGGGCTTATGCTAGGCAAAAAGAGGAAGCAGAATCAAAATACAACTGTAGTGTGATTTCAACTGTATAAATACCTGCATTCACATGCATAAGACAAAATAGAAGGAAATATACCCAAACATGATGGTGATATTAAAGTAATGAGATTTGGGGTGATTCTCTTTTTTTTTTCTATTTCTCTGTCATGAAAATAATTTAAGAAAATGAGTTATGTGCCAAAAGGACCTCTAATTGAAAAACTATGGGAACCAGTCCTACAGTAATAGGTTTCGTCATTCAAACTGCCTTTGAAAGTTTCATAGGATTTGCAAGTCCTGTCTGAGCCTCAGTCTTGTTTTTGCAGCTGAGGACTGTCTCCAACACATGAGAAGTTAACTGTCTATCAGGCCTGTGGTGCATCCAAGGATCAGTAAGATCAGTTTCTGGCATACCAGCCTTCATATCAGCTTCAATAGTGCCCTGTAATAATGACTTTAAGGGTCAACTTCTGTAGGAAGTGTGGAGAAGTAGACCTGGGGAATTTACTCTTGACTATTCAAATGACTTGCTCCCCTCTTTGTGTTTTAAATCACCACATTTCTGGAGATTAATAAAGAAGCCTTAAATTAGAAGCTAGCAGGATGACCAAGTTTCTTCCATAGCGACTATGGTTAGGTTGGAAGCCAAAAAAATTAACTTGGCTTCCTTGCCATTGTGTACTACTTCAGAACACCTGGGCTTTGTTCTTGCAGAGCCGTTGGGTGATGCAGGAATTTGTCATGTCTTGTAGAGTGGTTTCTTGAATGTTGACATTAACAAGTTTCCAGGGTTCTCAAGTACAGGCCAAGTCCCCCAAATTTTCCCCATAGTAGCTTTCTGACCTCTGTTCCCAAAAATGGGACAGAAAGGAAGGAGAAATCTGTATAATAACTTGTATACTTTAAGAAAACTTAGCTGAGGGATCTTTGGTTGGAAGATGTTAACTAAAATTCATATTAGGAAGACTTAAAAAAAACGGCAAGAATTAAGAAGCCCAGAAAATTAAGAAAATTGAGAAACGGAAATTAAGAGCAGGAAATAGGAAGAATTCGGACTCCTCTCCCCTATTTCTTTAAGCCTAAGATGCCCTCTGTGGTACCCTAGGCTTCGAAGTACAAGTCTTCCCTGAACCTGCCTCCAGTGGGAGCCCGCCTTCAGCGGCAGGATGGAGGGATCATAACCTCTCTAGAGCAGCTTCATGAAAAAATCAACGAGATGAGGAACGTGTTCAACTCGCTGGAGAACAAGGTAGACACCCATTTCTAATCCTTGGGGTGGGCTGCGGGCTGTCAAATAAGAAAGCTGAAGAGAGAGCAGAAAAAAGATACTAAGTCCATGTCTTCAGAGTATTTTTTTTATTAACAAAGGAATGGCTAGTTGGCACTGGAGCACCAGTTTGAAGCAACTAAAGATATTAAGAGTTTAAGCACCCTAAAAGTAACATGCTGTTCAGGTGTGTGACTGTGCTCACTAGGGCACCCGTTCCCTAGCTGATCACTGGTTGTGAAGCTGTTTATAAAGCAGTAGTGTTTTATAACTTCAAAAGGCAGGTACCCAAGGGACTCAAAGTAATATATGTGAAGGAAATGGGCTCATAGCTCAAAATGGTTTCAAAATTCCCAAAGTCCCTATATAACCTGGCTGTTAGAGAAAAATTTTGGTAGTTCCTAATTTTTTGAGAGCTGGGGTTCTACAGATGAGGAAAAGTCTTTCCTTCTAGGACCCTGCTTGTTGCCTTTTGGCTCCTGGGGAAACTCCACACACCCACCTAAGGGAGCAGTGATAATGAAACCTACTTCTGTCAGATACTGGTTCTCTTTGTTTTTCAAGCAGGAAATCTGAGTGAATTTCAGAGTACCTGAATGAAATGTCAGGTTTCTTCCCTTCAATTTTAAAACTTGCATAAATTTTGCTTTGAAAATACATAGTTGTAGATTTTATTTATTTTGCTCATAGAAGATGAATTTACATAATGACAATCACCAGATCAAAAGCAGTTGATCTGGTGATTTAGCCCATCATGATAACTGGATTAGGACATGTGCTACAATCCATCACAGAGACTAATTAAAATTAAAACAATGGGAATGAAAAACAGATTGCTTGTGTTGTTTCCCAGTCTTCTAGTCCCAAACACTTGACAGGTCTGGCTTTTTTCCTCTGAATAATCTCTTTGGTTCCTCTTATTTCTCCCTACTCCCAGCCCTCAGGAGAAACCTGTGTGAATCACAGTGAACCACAAAATCCTTTATATAAGATGTAGGTAACTAAGTCATTTTATAGTGGGAGGGGCAAGTTAGAAACATTGGGACAACCAGATGCCAAATTGTTTAGAAGTACGCATATGAAAGAATTTTGTTAAGGTAACTGGACTTTAATTTCCACCCCTTTAAAATCAGAATACTTCGTGGATACTTTTTAATTATAGAACAAACTTTCTAAATAATTATGTTTTAAAGAGAGATCAGGAGCTAAGAGTTCCTCTACTTAGCAAAGTATAAGATTATAAATTTCAAGAAGGTAATGCTATCTTGTTATTATTACATTACTCTGTGTTGAAAATGCTTTTTCATTTGTTCAATAAAAAAACTGAACTTTATTAAGTGTTCCATTTTTTCCCACTTTTTTGTTGCTTAACTTTTTGATTTGCCATTTAAAAGGGGAGAGGAATTAAAATTTCTTAAACACCTTCTATGTCCCTAGCGTACACTAGGACAGGCACCTTACCTGCATTTACTCATTTCATTCTCAAAGCAGCCCTGTGAAATAGGTGTTGTTATAGTTATTTGATGGGTGAGGGAACTGCCTCAAAGAGGTTAACCAATTTGCCTAAGGTCCACGCACTTGTAGGGGAGCACTGAGATTTGTGCCCTGACTCCAAAACTGACCCCTGTTCATGGTGTGGACGTTGACAATAGAGATCCAACGTGTGCGCTCCTACACAACCAGGCTTTACTGCTGAAGATGAATCATATCACGACGACGACATGCTGAGCTCCTACCACTGCAGATGGTTCTGTGCCTTCTTTGTAAAGCACACAGCCCTTGAAAATGCCGTTATCTCCTTTTCCATACCATTCAAGAATAAAAAAGAAAACCTCTTCCCTTTCAAAGAAATTCTCAGATATGTTTAGTCGTTACTCTTTTTATCATTTAATTTTTTATAGAAAAAAGTAACTGAATTTCTTCATCTTCTCCTAACAACCACGGATAATATGACCCATCTTTTCTTTCATGGAACTTGAAGACTTACAGGACCAAGACTGTCTTTCACATGCTTATGTTGCTTTTCAAGTAAATCTCATTTTAACCAAAAGTGTTAGACTACATAGTAGTTTACAGATGCACTAGTAAACTTAATTATTTGCTTGATTTCTTGTCACTATCAAGCACCAGTATGTGCTTCTTTTTCTTGGATGAATGGGACCAATGGTGCCTTAAGTTATCCAAACTTTACTGTACCAGGAAATGAGGTCTTTAAATTTTCAAGAGCCTGATTTCTCAAACGAAAATAAAAATTCAAAAGGTCAGTGGTACCATTTCTAATTATTTATAGCAAATTGAATTTACTCTTTGTGTATTATTTAGTTGCAGGCCCTGGCCTCTGAACTCAAAACTGGTTTCACAGAAGCAATGCAAGAACTGTCCAGAATTCAACATGGAGAATATGCTTTGGAAGAGAAGGTTAAGAGCTGCAAATGTTCCATGGAAGAAAAAGTTACTGAGATGAAGAATTCATTAAACTATTTCAAGGTAGGCTCATCTTCTATTTCCCTGCTGATGAAAGATTCTTGGTCTCAGTTACACAAGTAGAAAACTTACCTTTTCACATAGCAGCCAAATATAAGAATATTCCCTCTTGCCTATTCACTAATGCTCATGGAAAAATATCTATTTTATGCTGTTCTTTCTTGGATCTCTGTGTTAAAATTAGAGACCACAATAGAAGTAAAATTTCCATTTCTCATTCATTGACTCATTCATGCATTCACTTAACAAATACATATTAAAAGCTTACTATATACTAGATATTCTAAATTTTTACCCAATACACAAGATTAAATACATACCAATGCTTATTTTTTAGGAAGAGCTAAGCAATGCTATGTCAATGATACAGGCCATCACTTCCAAACAAGAGGAAATGCAACAGAAAATTGAACAGCTTCAACAGGAGAAGCGAAGAGAATCTCGAAAAGTAAAAGCGAAGTGAGTTTCTTCCAAAAAGTGACCACTGGCAAATCCATAAGCAATGACTTGTGTAGACATTGAAAACACCTTCTCCATTATTGGTATATATCTAGCTGGCCACTGGGATCCATGGGTCAGCATGTGATAGAAGTTATAGAGCCATAAAAGTTGGTTAATACTAAAAATTGATGGTAACTAATGGAAAAATGCACTTAATAGGCAATAAAATGAAAATGATATAAAATGACATGTAGAATTTGATTTCAACTGTAATAACATGGAAAATAACAACTAGAAAGATATATTTTAAAATAATGATTGTTGCCCTCACCAATGTGGCTCAGTTGGTTGGGTGTCTTCCTGCAAAGTGAAAAGTCATCAGTTCAATTCCCAGGTAGGGACATGCCTAGGCTATACGTTCAGTCCCCAGTTGGGGTGCATGCAAGAAGCAACCAATCCATATTTCTCTCACATCGATATTTCTCTCCCATTCTTCCTCCCTTCCTTCATCTCTCTCTAGAATAAGTAAATAAATAAAATAATGATTGTTTTGTTAAGATGGGGGAAGTCACCAGCAATTTTCTTTTTTTAATTAATTTTATAAAATTTCTCCAATGCTACTATTAGTTTAACTCTACCATGGAAAATAAATTAATGTTAAATAATACCTCACCTAGGTTGACTCAAGTAAAGTTTCAGCACTGAATCTACATAATCTTTTTTAAAAATGTGTTCTCTTGATTATGCTATTACAGTTTGCCGAATTTTTCCCCCTTTCCAATATTCCATCCGGTACCCACCATTCCCTCCAGCAATTTCCCATCTTAGTTCATGTTCATGGGTCATGTATATAAGTTCTTTGGCTACTCCATCTCCTATACTGTTTTTAACATCCCCTTGTCTATTCTGTATCTACCAATTTGTACTTCTTAATCCCTGCACTTTTCCCCCCATTCACCCTCTTCCTCTTCCCAACTGATAACGCTCCAAATGATCTCCATATCTATGATTGCTTCTGTTCTGCTTGCTTACTTAGTTTGCTTTTTTAGATTCAATTTTTAATAGTTGTGAATTTATTGCTATTTTAATTTTCATAGTTTTGATCTTCTTTTTCTCGAATTAGTCCCTTTAACATTTCATATAATAATGGCTTGGTGATGATGAACTCCTTTAGCTTTACTTTTCCTGGGAAGCATTTTATCTGCCCTTCCATTCTAAATGGTAGCTTTGCTGGATAGAGTAATCTTGGTTGTAGGTCCTTGCTCTTCATCACTTTGAATACTTCTAGCCAGTCCCTCTGGCTTGCAAAGTTTCTTTTGAGAAATCAGCTGACAGTCTTATGAGAACTCCTTTGTAGGGAACTCTGTGCTTTTCTCTTGCTGCTTTTAAGATTCTCTCTTTATCTTTAACCATTGGCATTTTAATTATGATGTGTCTTGGTGTGGCCCCCTTTGGGTCCAACCTTTTGTGGCTCTCTGTGCTTCCAGGACTTGTATGTCTATTTCCTTCACCAAATTAGGGAAGTTTTCTTTCATTATTTTTTTCAAGTAAGTTTTCAATTTCTTGGCCTTCCTCTACTCTTTCTGGCATCCCTATGATTTGGATGTTGGCACATTTGGAGATGTCCCAGTCTTCTTATATTCTCCTTTTTTAAAAAAAAATTTTTTTCTTCTTACTATCCTGGTTGGATGTTTATTTCTTCCTTCTGTTCCAAATCATTGATTTGATTCTCAGCTTAATCTACTCCATTGTTGATTCCCTGTAAATTTTTCTTTATTTCACTTATATAACCTTTGTTTCTGCCTGGGTCTTTTTATGCTGTTGAAGTACTCAATGAGTTCCTTGAGCATCCTAATAACCAGTGTTTTGAACTCTGTACCTGATAGATTGCTTATCTCTTTTATTTAGTTCTTTTTCTGGAGTTTTGTTCTGTTCTTTCATTTGGACCATGTTTCTTTGCTCATTTTGGCAGCCTCCTGGTGTTAGTTTCTATGCATTAGGTGGAGCTGCTTTGACTTCCTGTCTTAGTAATGTGGTCTATCGTAGAAAAGTACACCAGGAAGTTAGATGGGGTGGAGCATTAAGTGATCTTCAGGATGGGGCAACCTGTGTGAACTAGGTTGATGGAGTCTCCAATATGGTATTAACACTCTGTGGGTCTGTGTGAGGGAGGGCTCAGAAAGGGGACAGTGCTGCTTCCTGGCCTCTGGATTTTGTCTAAAAGGAAACTGTCCCCTGGCACTCACCCTGAAGCCAGATACTTCAGTTTCTCCCCATATGTCACTGATGCCCTTCCAGCTGCTGCTCTGATGCTGTCCAGAGGGAGTGAGTCTTCATAAGTCCTAAGTCAGTTGTGGGCCCATTAAAAGGAGGCTCCTGAGAATCCCATGGTTTCTTCCTCCATTCCAACTCCCACTGGTTTTTACAGCCAGAAGTTATGAGGACTTATCTTCCTGGTACTGGAACCCTGGGCTGGGTGGTCTGGTGCGGGACTGGGATCCCTTGCCCCCAAGGTATCCCTCCTTCGATTTTTATCCACCAGATGTGGGTGTGGGACCACCCATTCCACATGTCTGTGTCTTCATGCCTCTCCTCAAGTGTCCATGTCACTGTGCCTCCTATTCGTCTGTTTGAATGTGACTTCTTTAATTCCTTGGTTGTAGGACTTCCATACAGCTTGATTTTTCTGATGATTCTGGTTGATGGTTTTTTTCTTGTAGTCTATTGTAATTTTTGCTGTGGTTGTGCAAGGAGGTGAGCCATGTTTACCTACACTTCTATCCTGACTGGAAGTAAATATAAATAATCTTTATTGCTATATGTTTTTAATATTATCAAATTTAAAATAGAAATATGGCAATAATATTTGTGTGATCTTGGAGAATAGCTTATTGTTTTCAGCTGAAGACCTGCTGCCACCTGGCACCTTAGTATTGCTTTGTTAAATTAATGTAAATTATCCTAAGGAAATTGTCACTACTGCAAACTCTACAAAGATCTGATGACAGGGAAGCCAGTAACAAAAAAATAAGAAGGTAGATGTTAAAATTAGAAGGTGATTAATAGATATTTAACTTTTTTTCTTTAACTTGGTGATAAATTAAGTTGCTAGTACTTGACCATTTTTAATTTACTAAAACAGCACTTTTATATGGTTCACCTTAATAATTTAGAAATTTTCTTGAATTACTCTGAATTGAATTTCTTCCTAATCCATCAGGTATTAAGACCTTTTGCTTCCCTTCCCTAGGAAAACTCAAAAAGAAGAACATGGCTCACAGGCTGGGCCTGCTCAAGCACAAGGAAGTCCCTTCCGTTCAATCAATGTCCCTGAGCCTGTTCTTTCAAATGAAGACTTTACAAACATTTTGCCTTCTCAAGCCTATGAAAAAGGTACAGTTCACAAATCATACTGTATTAGCCAAGCATCTTTTTTTCTGAATCTGAGGGTCAAAGTAATAGTAAGAATGGGCCTAAGGCCTTCATTCTTTTTAGAGGAAAATGGTGTGTTGCTCAGAATTTTCCCTTTTATATGGAATTTAAAAGAATCCAGAGGATCTGAGAAACCAGGAGAGTCTGACTAATTTTAAAACATTTTCTCTTTTGGGAAAATACTGGGTGTTCTAAATTTCAAGTGGATTAGAAATAATTTGTTGCACAACCATAGGGCAAAAAATGTTAAAAATTATTCACTCTAATAAATTGTTTTATTCCCCATATTACTTTTTCAACCCTGGTCTCTCTGCATAGACATTTTAAAAATAGCTGTGTTCTCAGCATACAGATTAAATTGTGTGCTCTGCCTTTTTTTCAGCAAAGGTTTCACTGATATGAGAAAGTACCCTACCTGGCAGGCAGTGCCGTCAGGGGCAGTCTGAGTTTGCGCTGTCTGAGTGCTGAAATAGTCACCAGCCACATCCCTGATCTGAGATGTTTGAACAAATAATAAAAAATTGTACTTGGGCAGTACTGAAGCAAACTAGCTTTCTGAGGGATGTCCGCAGACATCGGTTAGTGACCTGTATTGAACTGACGAAAAGAAACTAAGCAAAAAATGATTGCAACTTCTTTGTATCCTCAACAACAGCTAGCAAAACACGGACAGGAGAATGGATGTAGATATTAACAGTGTTTAGATAAATTTCTCTCTCTTTCTTTTGGTCATATGTAGAAAGTCTCCAAAAGAGGCTCAGTGACTTCTCAATCAATTATAAAGTCCTCAAGGGCAGGACTGGTGGTTTTCTACCCTTATGGCTTAATGTACAATTAGGTTCATATATTCAATGACAATAAATATATTTTGAATAACTGAATTTAAAAATCAAATGGCTTTTAATCAGTATTAACTGCAAAGTACAGATTTTATTTTTTATTTTTATTTTTACCAATTTGAGTAGCTATTTTAGGGACTGATAGGTGCACCCTGGGGAAACCCACTTGATCCGCCTGGGATGTGGGTTTATGGTAGGGCTCCATTTTCTGTGGTCTGTGTCACAGAGAGCATGACATAAGGATGGTCTTGTTAGGGGAGATTACAGGATGGGCTTGGAAAGTAAAGGTCAGATCAATGCTAGATCTGAGGCAACTGATCATTTCTACAAGATAAATGATTAGAAATTATATTTTTAAGTGCCCAGACAGATTAAATTAGTTGTTTAGTGGCAACTCCTCCTTCCTTCCCTATTACGTAGGCACGGCTTACATAACATTGCTTCTTTTACCAAGTTGTTGCAATAATTTGGGAATAATGTGCCATAATAAGGCACTATACTATTGGTAGTAGGTTATGTTAAAACTCAAGGTCAAAGGACTAAACTTTCAGAAAGGATTGACTTACTGTTAGTTATAATATGGTGTCCCCAAAATTAGTAGCTTAAAATAGCAAACATTCACTACGTCACAGCTTCTCTGAGTCAGGAACATGTACACAGCTTAGCTGGGTGCCTCTGGCTCAAGATCTCTCGAGGCTGCAGTCAAGGTGTTGGCCACAGCCGCTCATCCTTTCTTCTATCCATTTATCCATCCATCCATCCACCCCAGGCATTGATTTAGGTGATAGGATATAGTACTGAACAAAACAACAAAAGTTCCTGCCCTCATGAAGAAGCTTTGTTCTGAAGGAAGCAGACAATGAACAAGATAAATAAAATACATAATACATTAGATAGCAATAATGAGAAAAATGAAGAAACATAGGTGTAATTTTACAGTATGTGCCAGGTAAAGACCTGAAGGAAGTGAGAAAGTTAGGAACAATACTGAGGGGAAGAAAGCGAACAGCCAGTACCAAGGTATTGGTGGGAACATAACTGACATGTTCAGAGAATAGCAAAAAGAACCTAAAGCAGAGTGAACAAGGGAGATAATAGGAGTTGCAGTTAAAAAAAAACAAAAACAAAAAAAGAAAGGGAACAGCAGGCGGGGAGAACAGCAGATGTTTTAGGGTCTTATGATCATTATAAGGTCATTATAAAACTTCTATACAAAAATGGGAGGCCACTGGAGGGCTAAGAAGAGAATGACAGGGTCTGACATTTTAACAGCACCATCCTGGCTCCTCTCATCATTACCCTCTCCACCATCATGGTTAAACAATAATTTGCAGTTTACCAGGTACCACTTGAAGCAGTTTACAAATACTAACTCATTTAACTCTTATGGTAGTCTATGAGCTGAGCATCACTATTATATCTACTTACAGATGGGAAAATAGCATCTGTCACACTGTATTGTTATTTATTTATTTATTTACTTACTTATTTACTGCTCTGTCTCCCCCAGTAAACTGTGAGCTCTGTGAGTCTGTCCCCAATGTCTAGCTCATAGAAAGTGCCCAGTCCATGTTACTGGAATGAATAGTGATTGAAAGCTTTCCTTTCTCTGCAGCCCAAGAGTCCAGATCCATGCATATAGGAGACAGTAATGTGAAGGGAATGATGGGCCCCGGTAAGTGGCCCTTCTCTGAGTTCTCTTTTCTTATGGCAATTCCACCCTTTCCCTTTTTCAACCTTCCTTGCTTCTACTCCCTCAGTCCCAAACTAGGCATGAAAGAACTCAGGCAAGTTAAGCATATTGGTTATCAGGATTCTGAGATGTGCTGGAGTAGGTCAGCGACTCAGTGAAACCCAAGGACAGAGAAGGTATGAGGAAGTTCAAGACCAAACCACTATTCTTGATTCTTTCTGGTGCCTTTCAATTACTGATGAATTAATATTTGCTGAGAACTCTCAGGTGTATGTAGCATGACATAAGTTTTGTATGAATTACACATTTTGTAGTTTACTTCAGTGACTTTCAATTGTTTCCATTTCATGGCACACATAAAGTAATTATAAAATTCTGCAGCACACTAAAAATATATTTTTGCTGATATGATTAAAAAATAGGTATAATTTTGATTCATTCACAACAGATGGCTATTGTTGTGTTGGTTTTATCATTTTTTTATTTTGACAATCTAAGGGAAAAGAGCTCAGTGCCCCTGACTAAATAGACAGGTATTGCCTGTATTAAAAATTCTTGCAGCACACTGTTCAAAAACTGCTGGTTTATGTAATTTAAAGGTTATTTACTTAATGGACAATTCACCTCAATTTTATAAATTATTCCAGCTCCTCACATGGACTTACTCTTTCCTTTCCGCAACTCACCATCATCAGGGCCAAGGAGGACAAGGTCCAAAGATGCATTTTCTTTGGCACCTTCTTCCTTCTCTTTTTGTACTTTCTTTTCCAGGAGTGCTACAGGTACCTGGTGTACTCACCTGGAAAGAAGCAGATAGAAGGAGTCAATACATACTACTATAAATTAATTATACTTTTTATAAATTTATTTTTTAAAAATTCCTTATTTAGTAGAGACTAGGTACAGAGAGTAGAATATACATAGACCAGAAACAGAGAGAGGTGATCTTTTGTAATTGTGAAAATGTTTAACCCGTAGTTGATATATCCTTGTCCTACACATGAGCATAATAATACTTAAGAGTTAGTAACAAATATAATTTTTAAAAATTAGATCTTGATGACAAGTGTTACTTTTCAGGAATGAACCCAACAACCCCAGAATCAGAAGAAAACCTCAAGCCTTGCCTCCCGGCTGACATCCAGTCAAAGGGCCATCTGCCATCTGGTGTGTGGAGGCAACCTAAGGATGGTAAAGAGTGGGGTGAGGAGTATGTCACAAAAGACCACCCAGATAAACTCAAGGAAGTTGGCCAGGGCAGACATAGCTCCTTGGAAAATGTTTTATGTGAAACCTCTTTAGCTGGTAAGTCCCAAGGGGGGAATGCAGGCCGAAATTTTATTCTTTCTTCTTCTTTTTTAATTTGTAGAGAATCTTTATTTTTCTTTATTTTTTTTCCTTATCAAATTTATTGAGGTGGCACTAGTTAAAAAATTACATACATTTCAGGCGCACGATTCTACACCACGTCGCCTGTACACCATACTGTGCGTTCGCCACTCCAAGTCTCTGTCCATCACCATTTATCCCCCCATACCCTCCCCCGCTGCCCTCTTTCCACGCACCCCCCAACTTGCAATCACCACACTGAGCTGTTTTCCGTGTCCATGACAGACTGAAATTTAAAAAAAATATGATGGACCTAAGGGCTAGAATCCTTGGAATTTAGATACATTGGACATATGAGGCCATATAGTACCTGGCTTCTTTTCAGATGAACGAACTAAAGCCTTAGAGAGGTGAAGGGACTTGCCAGAAGCCACACGGCCAGCCGGGACTACCACCTTGATTCTGGGTGTCCATAACATTTAGTAACATAGTGCTTTGGGGCAGGAGGGGAAGCATAGGTTTGAAGTAGAAGAGGGCAGAATTTTGTGAAGGGCACTCTTTAGTCAGTGATGTCGGATCCTCAGCATATGAATCTTGTATTGGTAATCTACTACCAAAATGTCAAGCACTGCAACAGAGTCTATCCTCCCTTGCTCGCTCCTCTTTTCCTTCAAATCACAGATTATTACTAAGTACTTAGTAGTGTCAGACAACAGTATTTCCCTTCAACTATTTTGTGGGAGGTAATTTTTAAAAGTTATTATCAAACACATGAAAAATTAAACCACTAAAAGGTTTACTATGAAGAACAGCAGCAACCAATTTAAATTCTTTTGGCAGGTTCTTCTCGTACTTGCTTCTATGTTTTTTAAAAAGTTTATGCTGCTATCTTTAAATCAGTACTTTATTGAGGGTTAATTTACACAGAGTAATATTCACAATGCTTAAGTTCAAGCTCATTGACTTTTTATATAGGGATACCTCCTTAAGATGATTACCCAGATCAAGATATACAATGTTTCTATCACCCCAGAATGTTCTCTCAGGCGCCTTTCCAGCCAATACCCACCCAAGGAACCACTATGCTGACTTTTGTCACCATAAATTAGTTTCTGTCTGTTCTTGAGCTCCATTTAAGTAAAACAATACAATATGTACTCTTCTGAGTCTGGCTTCTTCCTCTCACATAATGTGCTGTGTATAATTCATTCAGTAGTTCATTCCTTTTAAAAATCACATAGAATGAATTTACTACAATTTGTTTATCCATTCTCCTGCTGGTGGACATTTGGAGTGTTTCTGGTTTCAGACTATTATGGATAAAAGTTCTATAAATACTCTTGTGTAGTGTTTTTTCTGTGGATGTATGTCCTCATTTCTCTTGAGTGTGTACCTAGGAGTGAAATCTCTAGGATATAGGCTATGATTATGTTTAACTTTAAAAGAAAATATAAAGCAGTTTTTCAAAGTGGTTGGAACATTTTATTTTACCAGCAGTGTACTAGAAAACCATTTGCTTCACATCCTTCCCAATATTTAGTGTGGTCAGTCTTTTTAATTTTAGCCATTCTCCAGGGTGTGTACTGGTATAATACTGAAATTTTAATTTGGTTCCCTCATGACTACTGATGTTGAGCATCTTGTCATATGCTTATTGGCTTTGTAGTTCTTTTATGAAGTGCCTATTTAAGTCCTTTGTCTAATTTTTAAATTGGGTTCTTTATCTTTTTTTATTATGTAAGATTTCTTAATGTATTTTGGAGTGAAATGATCATATATGGGTGAGTCTCATTTTAGACCCTATATTCTTTTTCTTAAAGTATATTTTATTGATTGTGCTATTACAGTTGTCCCAATTTTTCCACCTTTTCCCTCTTCCACCTGATACCCTCTTCCCTCCAGCAATCTGCCCCCTTAGTGTCATATTCATGGTCCATGCATGTAAGTCCTTTGGCTTCTCCATTGCCTATACTGTTCTTAACCTCCCCCTGCCTATTTTGTACCTACCAATTATGCTTCTAAAATCCGTGTACCTTTTACCCCATTGTCCCCATTCCCCCTCCCAGTTGATAATCCTTCAAATGATCTCCATATCTATGATTCTTTTCCTGTTCTAGCTGTTTGCTTGGTTTGTTTTTGTTTTTTTACATTCAGTTGTTGATAGTTGTGAGTTTGTCATCATCTTAATGTTCATAGTTTTGATCTTCTTTTTCTTAAATAAGCCCCTTTAACATTTCATGTAATAATTAATGGCCTGGCGATGATGAATTCCTTTAGCTTTACCTTGTCTGGGAAGCACTTTATCTGCCCTTCCATTCTAAATGACAACTTTGCTGGATACAGTAATCTAGATTGTAGGTCCTTGCTTTTCCTCACTTTGAATACTTCTTGCCAGTCCCTTCTGGTTTGCAAAGTTTCTTTTGAGAAATCAGCTTACGGTCTTATGGGAACTCCTTTGTAGGTAACTCTGTGCTATTCTCTTGCTGCTTTTAAGATTCTCTCCATATCTTTAACCATTGGCATTTTAATTATGATGTGTCTTGGTGTGGCCCTCTTTGGGTCCTGCCTGTTTGGGGCTCTCTGTGCTTCCAGGACTTGTATGTCTATTTCCTTCACTAAACTAAGGATGTTTTCTTTCATTATTTTTTCAAGTAAGTTTTCGATTTCTTGCCCTTCCTCTACTCTTTCTGGCATCCCTGATTTGGATGTTGACACATTTGGAGATATCCCAGCGTCTTCATATATCATCCTTATTTTTTTGAATTCTTGTCTTTTCATTCTGTTCTGGTTGAATGTTCATTTCTTCCTTTTGTTCCAAATTGTTTATTTGAAACCTGGCTTCCTTCCCTTCACTGTCGATTCCCTGTGGATTTTTCTTTATTTCACTTAGTGCAGCCTTTATTTCTTCCCTATGTTTTTGCTATACTCAGTGAGTTCTCTGAGCATCCTGATCACCAGTGTTTTGAACTCTGTATCTGATAGTTTGGCTATCTCTATTTTGTTTAGTTCTTTTTCTGGGGTTTAGTTCTGTTCTTTCATTTGGACCATATTTCTTTGTCTGCTCAATTGGCAGCCTCCCTATGTTTGTTTCTGTGTATTTAGTAGAGCTGCTTTGACTCCCTGTCTTGGTGTACCTGTTAAGTTATATGGGGGCAGAGCCTTAGGTAATTGCCAGGGCAGGGCAACCCATTTCATCATGCTTCGTGGCTTTCTGTGTGGTGGAGGGGTCAGAGGTGGGACAATAACACTGCCTGGCTTCTGGAGGCTTGCCTGGCACTTGCCCCATTTACAGTCACTTCACACACTTCTCATATGTAACTGGCACCCTTGTAGCCATTGCCCTGGTGGTTATTCCTAGAGTGGGTGGGTTTGTGTATATTCTAAGTCTACGCAGGCCCTTTAAACGAACTCTCCTGAGAAATTGGCAGTTTCTTGTGCTGCCCCCAACCCCCACTGATTTTTATCACCAGAAGTTATGAGGTTTTATCTTCCTGGCACTGGAACCCTGGGCTGCATGGTATAACCTGGGGCTGGGATTGCTCGCTCCCTATGTATCCCTCCTGATTTTTATCCACCACAAGTGAATGTGGGACTACCCATTCCACTGCCACCACCACCTCTCCATGCTACAACGCATCCTCTCCACCCCAACTCCCCATCTCTGTCCCTCCCACCTGTCTGGTTGACTATGGCTAATTAAATTCTTGGTTGTCAGACTTCCATACAGTTTGATTTTCTGACAGTTCTGGGTGTTTTTTTTGTTTTGAGGTAATTTGTGATTCTTTTTGTGGTTGCTCAAGGAGGTGAAGTATGTCTGCCTATGCCTCCATCTTGCCTGGGAGTAAACCCTATATTCTTTCTATTCCAATTATCAGAGAATTGACATCTTAATAGTACTGAGTCTTCCAATCAAAGAATGTGGTATATATCTCCCTATATATAGGTCTTATTTAATTTTTTAAAGCAATGTAACAGAAAAAAAATCTGTCATTTACAGTCCTTTTTTTTTTTTTTTTTTACATTTGTCCTAGAGACCTCTATCATCCTACTCCATTCTGGCCCATTGTACTACTGTCATTCTGCAACTTCCCAGGCTTCCTAGTAATTCCCTTCATAATTCTCCTATGTTAGATTCCTGTTTGTTTGTTTTAATCTTCCGTGTGCTTGGTTTACTCCTTATTTGATGAAATTCATCATCCAGTAGCTTCCATATGCTTTGCTTATTAGCTGAATGTAAAATCATTTTCCATCATCACTTTGAAGCAATTTTTCTATTGTCTTCTAACATCTAATGTTCCTGTTGGAAAGTCCAGCACCTTCTAATCCCCAGCTCTTTTTATGCTACCTGATTTTTCTCTCTGGTAACTTTTAGGATCTTCTTTTTACCATTGGTGTGTTAAAGTTTCTCAGTGATGTGTTGTACCTACGATGACATGAAAATCTTTTTCATTTATTATGCTGAGGACATAGACCCTTTCCTCTGGAGATGATATGCTAGTATTTTCTCTGATTGATTTGATAATATCCTGTCATCCATTTTTATTCTTTTCTGTGGAACTTCTAAGAAGTTGATGTTGGATCTCCTAGATTGATTTTCTCCATTATCATCTTTTTCTCTTTTATGTGTCTTCAATATGTCTTTTTCTTAGTTTTTTGTTGTTGTTGTTTGTTTTTTTTGGGGGGACGGATATTTAAAGGAGTGGCAAGCAGATTTCCTTGACTTTATTTTCTACTTGGAAAATTTCATAAAGTTTCTTCTTTTTTGGATTGTTCTCTTAAAAAATAGCATCCTGTAATTTTTAAATATCTAGAATATTTTCTTCATGTCTCTTTGAGGATATTAATTACAAGATTTTTAAAACATTTTCTTTAGGTTCAGCATCATCTGTTTTTTAAATTGAAGTATAACTGACATACATTCAATAACATTATATTAGTTTCAGATGTACAACATAATTTGATACTTGTATATATTGTAAAATGATCACCAGAGTAAGTCTAGTTAACATATGCCACCATACATATAGAATTCTCTTTTATTGTCATGAAAACTCTGAAGATCTACTCTTTCTTTTTTAAAGATTTTATGTATTTATTTTTAGAGAGGGGAAGGGAGGTAGAAAGAGAGCAAGAGAAACATCAATGTGTGATTGCCTCTCGTGTGCCCCCTACTAGGGACCTGACCTGCAACCCAGGCATGTGCACCAGCAGGAATTGAACCAGGGACCTTTCCATTTGTGGTACAATGCCTAGCCCACTGAGTCACACCAGTCAGAGCTAAGATCTACTCTTTCGGCAACTTTTGAATATATGATGCGTATTATTAATGATGTTTCCCATGCTGTACATTACATCTCCTGCATTGTTTCTTTATTCAGTGCTACCCTCTCCTTTAAAAAAGTGTGTGTGTATTTTTTTCTTCTCTTTCTTTTATGGTGTAAGCTTGATTCAAATGTCTGAGGATCCTCAGCTAATTATTTCTATCTAAGAGAGAAGCCCTAAAGAACAAGAAATCTGAAATTCTGTATTGGCCAAGCTTGTCAATAAGTGGGCTTCATTACTGGCTAAGTGGGTGTCAAATTAACTTTTTGATAGGTGACCTCTTTATGTCAGAGTCTGTAGCTCTTTTCTCCTTAGGCAGTTCAGATTCTCCAGAAGGAGATCCTCCAGTCCCCTGCCTGGAGAGTATAAGTCTGGTATAGTGGGACGTGCAGGGGAAGAGGCTGAGGGGAGTCTCACTGTTCAGTATGCAAGCCCCTTGTTTTCATTTTAGCATTTCACGCTGCCTCTACTATTTCTGATGTCTTTAGCCCAGATACTGCAAAGGAGGGCTTCTTTAGTTCATTTTTTCCCATTTTCCATGGGGTGGAAATGAGGAAGCCTTCTGGCATGGGGGTGGGACGTGGAGGTCCACTATACTTTATGTAGTGTATGCCTCCTGTTTGCAGCACTGCCGCTCATTTGCACTTTCTGTTGTGTGTGGTGCCTCCAAGTCCTCGAGCCTTTCTTTTCTCAGCAGATTTCCCATCTGCAGATGAAAACACCAAGGTTTGTGCTCTTTACTCTGCTGAAATAATTAGCATGCCTCCATTGTATTTCTCATATCCCCCAAACTCACTGATGTCTCTTTTTATTGCTTTCCTTTATCTTTTTATTACTTTCTATTATTTCCTAGGGTTTTGGGGAGGAACAGTTAACAACAGTTCCCTCCTTGGTTTGTTTTTAAAGCTAAAAGACAGACTGTGGCTCTGGAACTGCTTGAATCAGAAAGAAAGTATGTCATTAACATCTCTCTCATCCTGAAGATCAAGGCAACATTCCAGGGGTCAGATGGAAAGAGGAATTCCAAAGAGAGAAGGTATCCATGTATTCATTGCCTTTGCTTTTCAGATTGATTAAGATTTAAGGTAAGTGTTTATTGTTTCCACTTTGGGAATTCTGAGATCTGTACGGAGTTCCAGAAATAGTCTTTGAGAACAGAACAGGCAGTGACAGAAGGTAACGTCTGGTTTTCTAGACTTTTTCTGAAGCCTCCATGTGTACTTTAAATAGACCATCTGAATGAAATACAGAACAGAATGAGAAGTATTTTTCCTTATTGGTGGTTTTCCTCATGCAAAGATTAAAATAAATTAACATTAACTATCTTTCCCATAACAACTGGCGAGCACTTTCTACCCCTGTTGGAACCTGGGGATGAAAATAACATCCACCAAAACTGCAATCTGACACTCAAACCTGACGCTGCCACGTCTTCTCTAACCTGTGAAACAAAATGTCACATTTTCCCTAGAAAAAAGTGTAGTGCTCAGGAGTCTCTCCAGCTTGTCTCAAGATAGCCCTGCCCCTTGCTGGAAGGGCTGGAGGCTGCAGGGAGAGGCATAGGCTGTCAGCAGAGAAGCCTGAGTGGATCTTGTGGGCTGTGGCTCATTGTTGGAGGATCACAGAAGCTGGTGTTCTTGGCTTTTTCTGGTCTGATTTACCCAGATAGAGCTACAACCTCAGAATCAAAGAGTCTTGTCTGAAGACTTGTGTGGTGGGGCAAAGTCAGCTCTACAAGATTGTCAGTTAGCCTTGTAAGCTAAACCCCAGTGCATCCACCAAGAACTCAACAAGCTGTATGCTGCAGATCACCACCAGGTGGCACATGTTTCATGATCAAGTTTAGCTACATCCTATGCTGAATTCCAGTATTTGGTCTAATACTGGACTGACAAGAGCTACATTATTAATTTGAAACTATAACTGGATTTCCCTTGATTGCTTTTAGTTTATTTCCCTCATTGTCTAGGTACCAAACAGTGGGAATTGAAATAACTTTGAAGGCTTTAAAAAGAATATGCCAACTACTCATGTTGCCATAATTTCACTGCTAGCAAGGAACAGGAAAGAAGTTGAACACTTAATACTTTCATCTTCACAAAAAAGTTGCTTCTGAAAGTAAGGTCTGGATCTAGACAAAACAGTGAAATAGGTTAAACATGTCTACACTTCTTGCCTTCTTTCTTTCTTTGCTTTCCATCTTTTGGCTCACCTCTTCCACACTCCTCCCTGATTTCAAATACTATCCTTATTAAATTAAAGATCTTTTATGACTTCTGGCCAAGATGGAGGCGCATGTGGACACACTGTGCCTCCTCACACAACCAAAATTGAGGACAATAAAGATTTAGAAACAAAAAAACAATCAGTACTGATAGAAAATTGAACTGTACAGAAGTCCAACAACCATTCATCCAGACCGGTAAGAGGGCGGAGCTGGTGGCCCATGGAGAGGGGTCATGGCAGGAAAAAGAAGTGGTTGGTGGTCCGGGCAGGTGGGTAGGCAGGCAGCAGCAGCTGGCACATCCCAGGCACACAGGCGGCAGCTAGCGAACCCCAGGCATGGGATGGAAACAGTGCAGACTCAGTGAGGCCTTGCAAGGTGGCTGGCTGACCAGGTGGTCCTACATTCGTGTGCAGATAATCCAGGCAAAGGGGAAGCGATGGAAGGGACTGGAATACGAGAGAGCATGGAGCAAGTGCCATTGCTCCCTCTCGGACCCCACCCCCACATAGAGCATCACTGCCCAGCAACTGGGCTGCCCCACCCTGGGAACACCTAAGGCTCTGTCCCTCACTAAGTAACACCTAAGGCTCTGCCCCTTGCTAAGTAACAGCTGTGACCAGACCAAAAAAAAAAAAAAAAAAAAACACCCAAAAATGGCTCAAACGGGAGAACAAATCAAAGCCCCAGAGCCAATTTATCTAAGTGACCAAGAGATAGCCAACCTATCAGATGCACAGTTCAAAGCACTGGTGATCAAGATGCTCACAGGAATGGTTGATTTTGCTCACAAATTAGATGAACAAATGAAGGCTACAATAAGTGAAATGAAGGAAAATGCAAAGGGAACCAATAGAGATGGGAGGAGAACTGGGACTCAAATCAATGGAGTGGACCAGAAAGAAGAAACAAACAAACAAACAGAAAAGAAGTAATAAATAAGAATTCAAAAAAAATGAGGAGAGGCTTAGGAACCTGCAGGACATCTTCAAACATCCCAACATCTGAATTATAGGGGTACCAGAAGGGGAAGAGGAAGAGCAACAAGTGGAAAACTTATTTGAACAAATAATAAAGGAGAACTTCCCCAATCTGGCCAAGGAAATAGACTTCCAGGAAGTCCAGGAAGCTTAGAGAGTCCCAAAGAAGTTGGACCCAAGGAGGAACACACCAAGGCACATCATAATTCCATTAGCCAAGATTAAAATGAAGGAGAGAATTCTAGAAGCAGCCAGGGATAAGGGGATAGTCACCTACAAAGGAGTTCCCATCAGACTGTCAGCTGATTTCTCAAAAGAGACCTTACAGGCAAGAAGGGGCTGGAAAGAGGTATTCAAAGTCATGAAAGGCAAAGACCTACATCCAAGATTGTTTTATCCAGCAAAGCTATCATTTAGAATGGAAGGGCAGATAAAGTGCTTCTCAGATAAGGTCAGTTCAAGGAGTTCATCATCACCAAGCCCTTATTATATGAAATGTTAAAGGGACTTATCTAAGAAAAAGAAGATAAAAAATATGACAGTAAAAAGACAGCAAACTCACAGATATTAACAACTACACCTAAAACAAAAGCAAACTAAGCCAACAGCTAGAATAGGAGCAGAAACACAGAAATGGAGATCACATGGAGGGTTAGCAACAGGGGAGTGAGAAGAGGAGAGAGGGGGGAAAGGTACAGAAAATAAGTAGCATAGGTGGTGGGTAGAAAATAGACAGGGGGAGGGCAAGAATAGTATGGGAAATGTAGAAGCTAAAGAACTTATGACACATGGACATGAAGTAAAGGGGGGAATGTGGGTGGGAGGGGGTGTGCAGGGTGGAGGGGAATGATGGTGGGGAAATGAGACAACTGTAATAACATAATCAATAAAATATATTAAAAAAATTAAAGAACTTTTGAAAACCCATTTTCAATATTTGGTAGGTCATTGCCTTTCATGTAACTTATGTATTTCCATGATACTTGAGGGGAGCATTAGCCTTCTCTGATCTGCTCTGAAATCTCAAACTTGTCCCGGTGACAGTCCAGGAGGTATCCTGGACTCCAACCAAGTTACCAGCTCTCCAACTCTACAAATACGTTGGGCACAGTATAGCAGAAGACGGTGTCCTCAAAAGAAAAGGAGGGAGGGATGGATAGATGGACAGAGGGAGGGGAGAGAATAAGAAAGAAGAGACAAGGAAGAGAAGAGACAGAGGTGAAATAGAAGAGAAGAAGGTCAGGCAAGGCCAGGAGAGGAAAGGAGAAAAAAAGAAAAAAGATAATCCAGTCCAAGACATATTACATAACCTATACAGACAACCCATCTCATAGTCAGACCTCACCATGGTGCCCTAACATCTTTCAGTGTCACACCAGGAATATTACCCAGTCACTGATGGCCTCTGGGTGGGGAGAAATCTTTCATATCTAGTTCTTTTGCTGGCGCAGTTTTTCTTTCTTTCAGTTCAATCAATTGTGCTTTCCTCCATCAACTTTATGATCTTCTCCCAATCCAACTGTCCCCTGGTTATCCCTCCAAATTCTCTCTGATCTGGACAGGGATTACTTAGATCTTCCAAGTCCACTGCATCAGCCATAAGAGCTCAGACCAGGAGGCCTCTGCTCCTGTGCTTCTGGATCAGCTGGCCTCACATGTTTGGAGGCCAGTGATACAGGAGGTAGAGGGGCAGCAGATAGAAGTGGAAGGAATCCTTGTATCACAGGAGGCAGCTGGGTGCCCTATTCTGGTGTTGTGGGTTTTCTCTGAGTTGTAGTCACAGGGGCATCTTTGCGTTAGTTGGAAATGGGTTGAAAAATTTTCCTCTCGAATTGGTGTCCTTCCTAGTGTTCTCAAAAAAAGTCTGCTTGTCCAGGGTTGGCAAAGCATCCACTAATTAGTTGTCCACTAATTTGCTCTCACTGGATCCTAGGGAAATAGCCAAATAAGTTCAGCTCTCAGTGACAAGCAGGCCATGACTTTCATCTTTGTTAAACTTGAGATCTTGAACACAGAGGGAACCTAGTTTATATTCCTCTAAGTCACCAAGTTAGAAATCAAATCCTTGCTTGCAGCCCAGCAAAACTTCATTTCCTTCTGTTTCTTCCTTCCTCGTTCCTATAGGCCCCTAATCACCCTACCATTCCCCATCTAATCCCCCTTCTTCTTCCTTCCATGATTCTTGTCTCTCCCCTCTCCTTCTCTGACATCACTCCTCCTCCCTTCATTTCCTCTGGAAAAAAACGAGGCTCACTGAGATGGGTTAGAGGGACTATGAGAGTAGGAAGGGGACTCTGTGAAACTCCAGGGAGTAGCAGGCCAGGACTGATCTGTAGCCTCCCCATTCAAGACTCTGTCTTTGCCCAGTATTCTTAGAAACCAAAGGAAAGAGAAAAAGGAACACTTCCATACTGCTTTCCCTTGTGCTTTTAGTTGCCAGCTTTAAACAAAATTTCCTGTTTATGTAAATAGCAGTCTCCTACCCAGTAGCTAAGAATGACCAAGTATCACCTTGTGCTGTCACCTATAACACTAATGAGACTATTTTGCACATCAAGTGAGAAGAACTATAAAACGCTGAAAAAGATTTCCTTTAGAATTTTCACTGTCACATGAATGACAGTGGACCAGTTTGGCTTTAAAAAGGCCAATCAAGTAATGTGCTCTTTATTATGTCAACACACAGCATTATAGGAGTCATCAGTAAAGGGGTCTTTTTATATCCTGAGGATATCTGCTATTAGGTCTACAATGACAAACTTTTATTTTTTTAATCCCAAATGCAGGTCTGTGATTCAGAATATTTTGAATAACCAGGAAAATGGGCTCTGCTGCATATATTCTTGTAGGGGCTTTTCTTTCCTATACCTGGTTTGTGTGATTCTTTCTCTATTCTGTTTCAAGCCTCTTTCCTGGCTCTTTACGGTACCTTGTCCAGCAGCACTTGGATTTGCTTCACGCTCTGCAGGAAAGGGTCCTGAAGTGGCCACGCCAAGGAGTCCTTGGAGATTTATTCCTGAAATTAACAAATGATGAGGTAAGTTTTTAAACAATTCCTTATAAATTTGAATTATACTCATCTGTGTCCCCCTCATCTACTTCTCTTAATAGAGAATCTGGAATCAGTGAATTTCTGAGCTAGAAGAACTGCTGAGATCTAGTCTAACCTCCTCATTCTACACATAATACAAAGTTCAGGGAAATTTCGACTTTGCTGAATCACCCAGCTAGCTAGATAATTGTAGATCTGTCACTGGAACCTGAGTTTTCTAACTTTCAGTTCATCACTTTCCACTATACTAGAACTGCTGCCATTGAACATGCACATATATGTGTATGTATATTTGTGTATATTTATACATAAATGCATGCAAATATAGCCATATCACATTTTTTGAACTATAAGATGCACTTTTACCACAATTTTTGCTTCAAAAATTTTTTTCCTATTTTCCTCCTCTAAAAAGTAGGTGTATCTTACGGTGCAGACCCCAGACACACCTAGGTTTTAGAGGAAAATGGGGGAAAATTTTTTGAAGCAAAAAATGTGGTAAAAAGTGCATCTTATAGTCCAAAATATATACATATGAAATAAATATATGAAAGTTTGCATATATGTATGTACTTTCACTTACAATTTTATTCCTTAGAGATTTTAAAAAATGTGATGGGTAGCTATTTGTCTTGAATGTTTTTGTTTTCACTTCCTTGGAGAGGGCCCTAAGTTTCAAAACCTCTGTGGTTCTACAAATTAAATAAGATCCAGGCCAGAAGTTGCAAACTCAAATGCCTACAGAGTCAGACAGTGATATGAATGAGTAGAAGTAGGTGGAATTTAATACAAGAGGGAATGTTGGGAAGTGAGTTTAAGTGGAGCAGATATTCTTTTCTATAAGGAATGACCACTTGGCTTTATCCAGTTTTTATGCAGGAAGAAAGATTAGAGTTGCCAGATCTGATATTTAAAGAGCAGCTGGAAATCTAGAATTTTGTGTGAGATTTTCTTATCTTAAAAATATTGTGTGGGATAATTAAAATTGGTCTGCAAACCATATTTGCCTGCATTCAACCTCTGTATATCAAGGATTCTCAACTGTGGATAATAATACAAAGTTTACAAATTACCTAGCTGCACCCCCGCTCATATTGCTTTTACTCATTTGTATTCAGTATTCTTTCTTAGGTTAAGATTTGTTATTTCTGTGGGAATATAACTTTGGAACCTGAGAACTGTTTACCCAAAGACATACTGCAGAGGCGAACATGCGATTGGTGGAAAAAATTGAGAACCATTGGTCTAGACACTATGTAGTGGGTTGAACAAAATCCCTCATTTGGATGTAGATGATTAAAATTAAAAGTAATTTTAAAATAAAATATGCATTTTTATCATTAAACAATTTAAAAATACTTTTTCAGTTTATACAATCCCTTTCCTCTGCCTTAGTTTATCATTTCACTTTTTCCCAAGTCCATAGGGATATCTATTTAAAACCCAAAAGATTTTTCAAAAAGATGAATAAAAAACAAGAACACATTAATGAACATATTAAATGAATGATTGAGATAATCTCTGCAAAGTACTTCTTTTTGATACATATGATTATAAAAAATATTGGCTGCTATCATTCCTGTTTCCAGGTTCTTACCATGCACTTTTATGTTTGTTTTCAAGAATAATTTCTTGGATTATTATGTTGCCTACCTGAGGGATCTGCCTGAATGCATCTCTTTGGTTCATGTTGTTGTTCTGAAGGAGGTAAGTTCACTCTATCTGCACACTATCCTTTGGTTACCTGCGTACCGTATGATGTTGCTCACCCACCCAGGACATATAGCACATGCACTCTGAGCTTGTCTTCCAGGTTGGGGAATGGTTTGAGCAGAGCCACTAACACTCCTCCCTGGGGGTAAAGAAGCTCACTCGAGGACGAGTGCTATGGCTTTGTCCCTGCCTTGCCTTACTGACCATCTGTTCCACTCCACTGGAAGTTAGGCAAACTAAACAGGTTTTCTAAGCAGAGATCTTCAGGCTGCAGCCTGTATGCTGTGTGAGGAATTTTTTTAGGCTCAGACAATATGAATCTGAATATTAAATTTATATGATCTGACTATTAAACTCAAGTCATCCTGTATCTGTCATTTTATAAGACTGTAAAGTGATTCTAGTCATTTAGCTTTAAGAATTGCTCATGCAATGTTCTATCAGGTGCTCAACAAGCACATATAAATATAAAAACAACTCTAGCTATTTTAGGTTAATAGGAAGAAACTATATCCGAAGTCCTAAAGTTAAAAGTTAATCAAGTTTCACAAGAGGTGAGGATCTTATTAATTTTCTACATTACCCTACTACTCCCAGTTTAGTGTAATGCCTACCACATGTTAGTACTCAGAAAATATTTGAGAAAGGGGAAGGAAAGGGGAAGGAAAGGGGAAGGGAAGGGGAAGGGAAGCGGAAGGGAAGGGACATGGAGAAAGTCCAACTTGTTTCCTGCTGCCAGGCCAGCTGGCCAGTTTCTAATCATATTCTTTCACCCGCTCTCATCAAGCTCAAACCACCCTAAGTGCCTATTAGTAAACCATTGTAATGATTACTTGTTGGAGAATCTTAATGACTTCACTCAGCTTAAATATAATTAATTGCGTGCCCACTTCTTTATAGCACTGTGCTAATATCTGGGGTTGAGGATGGAGGGGTCAATTTGAAAAGCTGGGTAGATTCAAAGGAAGTATATGATATGCTCTCTGCTAAAGAAGAATTGTCTCCTTGAGCACGTCCTTGAACAAGTGGCCTGTCCAGTGAGAGATCAATGCTTCAGGACACTCTAGAGGAAGAAAATGCTCTGGGAGTCAACTTTTTCTTCTCTAGTGGTACTGGCACTGGGGGTCTGAAGCCAGAACTGGAGGGATACTGAAGAGTGATTCTACCTTTCTTTCATTCAGGGTGATGAAGAGATTAAATCTGACATCTACACACTGTTCTTTCACATAGTCCAGCGCATCCCTGAATATCTGATACATCTGCAGGTAGGCATGGCTGAGCAAGCCCCCAAAGTGATTTTCAGGCTAAACTATTGTTTTTGGCTTCCAAAAAACACTGTGAAGGATCAGGAAGGAATAATTAATATTTCTAAAATATAAAATAACTTGGGTGTTAATGATTTCCCCACCCCACCTTGTGGTATGAGCTAAAATCTCAATCTCTCAAAATGTTTGGCTCATGATGCCTGCCTTTGATGTTCTGTCTTCATTTACTTGCAATTGCCAACTCTGCTGATCCAGAATCTTTCTGTAGCAGCTCCTACTAGACTCTGACTGCCTATTCAGTCCCTTCCACCTTTGTTCTACAGCCATGTATCCCCTAACCCTCACTGCTGGAGTCTAAGAACTATCTATGTAACCTGCCCACTTAACTGCTACCCTGACTACTTTCTTGGCTTGAGTGCAGGGGTTTACCAAATATTGCTTCTATCTTATGTGACAGAAGCAGCATGAAGAAACTGATGAGCTGACTTCTCCACACCATTTTCCCACAGGTCTTATCCATCTTCAAGGAAGTAAAGTTGAGAGAGGCTCACCAACACCCTTACTGGCCCCTCTTCTTCCCAACACCCATCTGTCCTGGTTTATTTGCTGACTGACCTTTCTAAGTAATTCAATGAAAGCATCTTAGAAATGCTTGGGATTTATCACAGGTGGAAGTAGCCCAGTATCAATATCAAAAAGATTTTCAATTGTATGGCTTTAGATATTACTTTTCTCACAACAATTATTTTATTTAATCTTTTCAACAATCCCATGAAATAGGTATCATTAATACCACATTTCTTTAAAGGTAAGGAAATGGAGAGGCAAAGAAATTAAGTAACTTGCCCAAGTTAACACACCTAATAGGTGAAAAAAATTAGGACTAAAACCCAGGTCTTGCAAACAGTATGGTAAACAAGAGCCCTGGTTCTATTGGCTGACTTGAGTTCAGAACCTGGTTCTGCTACTAATTACACGTGTGACCTAATGAAGATTAGTTAACTTTGCTGCATACATTGATTTCCTTGTTAAGTGAAGGTAATAATGGTACCTATCTAATGAGGTTATGGTAAAAACTAAATGAGAAATTGTATATAAATGACTTAGTGCTGGCAATGGGAAGTACTCATTGTTAGCTTTCCCAGATCCAACTTGCATGCATGTTCCACCAGAGCTCAGTAGTCAATGTAATAGAGGGCACCACCAGGCCAGGATTGATCATACCCCCCACCTCTTCCAGAGTGCCTTGATGCCTGGTATTTTCACCACTGTTCTGACTCCTGTGGGTCATATAAGTATTGCTTATCGACAGTAGTTACTAAAATGGCTCCATTAACTCAGAGATCTAATTAATAGATCCTCATAACTTTTCAGATGGAATTATCTTATGTTCATATCCAATTCAAATAGGAGCAATAGTAACTATTATTTTCCCTTGGTGTGATGGACAAAGCATACAGCAAGTTTGACTCTTCAGGTTATAATTAGCTTGGCTATATATATTGTTTTGATTAAATAGCTACCAAACTCTCACAACAAATCAAGGCAAGGTGCAGAAGAGACAAAACAACTTTTCATTCTAATTATGCAACACTGCTTCCTTTTTTCCTTCATCCAGAATGTCCTGAAGTTCACAGAGCAGGAACACCCCGACTATTACCTACTTCTGGTGTGTGTTCAGCGTCTTCGAGTATTTATCTCACACTACACCCTGCTGTTTCAATGCAATGAGGATTTGCTTATTCAGAAACGGAAAAAGCTCAAGAAGTAAGGTTCTGATTGCAGTCTAGAGGGTTGATCAGAGGCTTCTGAGAACAGGACACAGACAATGTGGGTGTGTGTAACAAGCAATCACATTATATGTTAAATAGCTAAAATGCAGTGATAGTAAGAAGAGAAGGGGAGGGAAGAGAGGTGGCCAAATTGGCTACAAGAGGGGAAGCACCTACTACCTGGTGGAAACTACTTTAGAAAAACAAGCACTTTCACTCAATGCTTATACAGACCCTCTCATACCTCATGTTGACTACCACAAAAAGTTTCCCTGAACTCCCCAGATTTAAAAATACAGTTTAAAGGCCAGAATGTGGTTTCTTTAACTCAACAAGTATTTATTGAGCACCTATTTGTGTGTATCAGGTACTGTTTCTATGTACTGAATATACTGCAATAAAAAATGCAGACAAAAATATTTGCCACATGGAGCTTACTTTCTAGACCTGGGGAGCCAATAGATGCTGATAAGTGCTATTGATAAAAATAAAACAAATAAGGGAGAGGATGGTGGTTGAAGAGATTTCATGCTAAGAAACAGGAAGGGCTTATGAGGGAGAATCTGGGCTTCAGAGAGAATAGAGGAAACCAATAGCAGAGCTTCCTAATGACCTGGATTTCCTTCAACCTCATCACATCCTAATAAGGAAGAGTCATTTCTGTGGGTGCTTCGGACAAGGAAAAGGTGCTATCTCCCAAGCCAGGGCTCCTCTAATGGGGGACATCTCCCCATACCATCCCTTTCCCCCAAACTCAATTCAGCCAATTTATTAGCATCCCTACTCCTGTCAACATCCAGTTCATACACCTATTATGTAAGCAATCTGGTATGTAGAGGGCCCTGGAGAGAGAGAACTTCACGGCTGAGCTTCATCTAAGAAATGCTGTCTCCTGGTCTTTCTTGGCATAATCTGTGTATTCAAAAAGCCGGTTTCCCACTGCACACTCTGAAAATTATTATTTCCATTCTATTAGGTCATCCATGGCAAAACTGTACAAAGGGCTGGCTTCCCAGTGTGCAAATGCCGGGCAAGATGCTTCCCCCACTGCAGGCTCTGAAGCTGTCCGCGACAGTGGGATCCACTCCGAAGAGATGTTGCAACCCTACCCTTCTGCTCCAAGTTCTGGCCCTCCCGTCACGTAAGCACCTGTTGCTGTGGAAAGGTTAATGGCAATGCCTTTGGGTCCCAGTCAGTCTGTGTGGGGTAGTAGGCCAGCCTGGATTAGAAATATGACCAACAGAACTCCTCCATCCCTTTTGTCAATCAGGCTTCTATGTGACAGGAAAGCAGGTGACCCAATGCTTATATCCCAGCAGGGGTGTCCTACCTGTGGTCCGTGGGCCACATGAGGCCCAGGATGGCTATGAATGTGGCCCAACACAAAATCATAAATTTACTTGAAAACTTTTTTTTGGCTCATCAGTTTTTGTTAGTGTTTGTGTATTTAATGCATGGCCCAAGACAACTCTTCTTCCAGTATGATCCAGAGATGCCAAAAGGTTGGACACCCCTGTTAGAAGGGCAGGCGTAGAGGCTGAAGGTCACTCCCAACAATTTGGTAACTGCACATAACCACCCTCTATCTACAGCATGAGTCTCTTTGGGTTTGAACAATGATAGAGTAGAAGAGAGTGTCATAAGAAGACAGAAAGGCATTTTGCAAACCCCTCAAAAGGAACCCACCTAAGTTCTCCAAAACATATAGTGGAGGGAAAGAGAATCTCATTTAGGAGTCAGTGAAAAGTCTGGGCTCTGAGGATAAAAAATAGGTCTGAGGTGATCCAGAGCGAATGTTGTTTAGCCCTTTCCAATTCTCCTAGAAGCTTGCTCAGAAAGGGACTGCATAAGCTCTGTTCTTCACTTATCATAGCTTCTCTGAAAGCTGCTCCAGGCAGTGGATGGACTGACAGCCTTTTAAAGTCTCCGCATGGAACCCTCTAACATGCTAAGCTGCATTCTCATTCAGCAAACCTCTTGATGACATTTAGAGTAATGATCAGACCATATATTTATCTGGAACTCATTTTACCTCTGAAGGATGAAGTCAACTTGGCTACTTTTGGAACTAGGAGTTCTGGAAGATTAAGGGAAACCAAGTTTTGGTTTCCCTTAAAAGTAGGGATTTTACCAGATATAGACAATTCTCACAAAAGTAATTTCTTATACTATAATTTCTCTTTTGGGTTTTATTCTTAAACAAAATTTACAAGTCATAAAAGAAGCTACTATTCTTTCCTAAAATTATAATGGAGTCAGTCAGAGGTAGCCATTGAGATTATTTCAATTTTTAATTACTGCAGCTTTTAAAACACCAATTACAATCATTGGAAGGAGCAACTGGTCACTAATGCAAAATAAATCTCATTTCCTTCTTTTGCTCTCATCTCTTAAAACTGACAACATTTATCAGTGAGAGACTGGAGTGGAAACATGGAGAAGCAGGAAGTAGAAATTCCACAATCATTCTGAAAACCATGAGACATTAACCTTTCTATAAGTAGAGATGAGGATGCTTTCTTTCTATACAGAAAATCCTAGAAGTCCTGCAGGGAGAGAACTCAACACAGAAAAAAAAAAATCCTTTCCTGGGTGAAGAGTGGAAGAGAGATAGGCAGGAAGTGTATACTTACTTTGTGGATCATTTCAGCTCTTAAAACAATGATAAAACTTTTGTTTTTGAAGTGCAACAAATAGAGCCAAAAAATGAAATCCCTAGGGATTATACTCAGACTGAACAAGATGGCTGCCACCACACTCTGTTGGGAAAATAGAAAAAAAAATCCAAGTTAAAAGTGAATTCAAGTCAGGTCAATATTCCATTTTACTATTTCTTTCCACCTCTGTTAAGAGTAAGAGCCAAGTTTCATCTTAAGATCACTGGAGAAAGCTATTCAATGTTAGCACTGACATGTGTATTCTTTATGCATAATTGAAGGTAAAATTAAACATGAACAAATAAACTAGCAGAATAACCAGATTGGGTCAGTATATAGAAACCAACTCACATTTGTCTGGCAATTAAATTCCAGCAGAACTGGCAAATCACATCCATTTGATGGATATGCCATCCCATCAAATGGATGGGTATATCCATCCATTTGATGGGTATGCTATCCTAGTATCCTATGTAAATTGTTATCCATGAGGGGAAAAAAACCCACGAAACTGGGCATATTTAGAGTGAGAACTTTTTCATTTTGGTAGTTTTTGTGGAAGTTTGAGACAACTTACATAGCATGATTTATAGCCACAGGGAATTTGTCTTACCTTTTTATTACAAAAATTTCAAATGTATGTAAAAGTAAAGTTTAGAGTGAGTCCCATATACCATCATCCAGGTTCAGTTATCAACATCCTACCATATTTATTTTACTTAGGAATTTGTTCTTAAGTGTTAAGAACACTTAACAAAAGCTGTTTCACTATTTTGTATGACTCTACTAGGGCTAGAGAGCAAAGTGAAGAGTTACCTTGGGGCCCTGATACATGGTGGGGAGTGGCCCACCAGCCATCTCTACGCAGTGTCTCCTTGCTCAGACAGAGACTTCGAGCATCCACTTTACAGACATCCATTGTCAGTCTCCCACTTGGGGAACCAGGGCTCGTGGGAACTCCTTAATCGGAGAGGCCTGTGGAGCTCGGTAGGTAACACACGTAGGTGCCTGGGAAGGGCAGAGAGAACCGGCAGTTTTGTGCCTCTACAGCATCAGGCAGGAAGGGTGTTGCTCCTGGCCTCAGCTGCTCGGTGAGTGGCCTGCACTAACACACCGTAAGCACTCCTCTTTTGTATTGTTTCCCCTTTAAAGACATTTGCTGCCCCCAATGAAGAAAAGCCAACAACAGCAAAGCTTGATGGAGAGTATGCAGCCCGGGAAGCCCAGTGACTGGGAGATGGAGAGCAGGAAGCACGAGAGGCCCGAGAACCTCCTGGCGCCCGCGCAGTTTTGTCCCGCCGAGCAGGACGTGAAGGCGCTCGCCGGGCCCTTGCAGGCTATCCCGGAGATGGACTATGAGCCCTCGCCGGCCGAGCCCTCGCTGGGCAACGTGGAGCGCTCCCTGCGCGCCCCGGCCGAGCTCCTGCCCGACGGCCGCGGCTTCGTGCCCACGGCCTACGAGGAGTTTGAATATGGCGGCGAGATCTTCGCGCTGCCCGCGCCCTATGACGAGGAGCCTTTCCAGGCCCCGGCCCTCTTCGAGAACTGCTCGCCCGCCTCCTCCGAGTCCAGCTTGGACATATGCTTCCTCCGGCCTGTCAGCTTCGCCATGGAGGCCGAGCGGCCGGAGCACCCGCTACAACAGCTGCCCAAGAGCGCCACCTCGCCCGCGAGCAGCGGCGGCGCCTACAAGCTCGAGGCGGCTGCGCAGGCGCACGGCAAGGCCAAGCCGCTGAGCCGCTCGCTCAAAGAGTTCCCGCGCGCGCCGCCCGCCGAGGGCGTGGCCCCGCGCCTCTACAGCACGCGCAGCAGCAGCGGCGGCCGCGCGCCGCTCAAGGCCGAGCGTGCCGCCCAGCCTCACGGCCCGGCCGCAGTCGCCGCCGCTCGCGGCTTGCCCAGGGCCTACTTCCCCCAACAGAGGTCCCAAAGCGAAAAGCAGACCTATTTGGAAGTAAGGAGGGTAAAGTAAAACCGAACCCCAACCCAACAGCGCTGGCAGTCCCGGACCTAGATAGCCAGGGAGCAGCCTGGGTTCACCTAGCGTTCAGGGTGCCCTGCCAGATGGGGACTGGGGGCCAGGCCCGGCTAGGCCCACAGACCTGTCACGGCAGATTCCAGGGTAAAGGCTTGTATGGTCCTTAGTTGCCCGCGAAGGCGAGGGTTAGCGCCCATTCTGCCGTTCATACCAAGACATAAGAGCGCGCCATACGTGTATATATGCGTCTGACGGCAAAGAGATACAACAGACACTGACGGACTCGTCACCTGCTTACACCATCATCCCCACGCCCAGTGAAGCAGTTAGGAGTTTCTATCAAGCTGTAGCACCTCAGGGTTGCACTTCACTTTCAAAGCACTGCAGGCAAGTCCCAGAACTGTCTTGTTTCTTGCTCTGCCTTTTAGGCACACCGCCTTGTTTCAATGTTCAATACACCGAACGCTGTGCCAGCTTAGTGTACTCCCCGATCCTCACCCACCTTGTGTGTAGTTAGGGAAGATGCAAGTTGCCCTGTCTTACTGTGGACTCCCTGCAAAGTTCATTGTAAAGCTAAGTATATTTCCCATTGCTTTCCTTTTTACTGGAAAAGCGTGTCACGTGACTTTGCAGACCCCAGTGAGACAGGGACGACATAAAATAGTCCAGAAAGCATTGATTCACAATCACTTTCTTTGGCCTCCATGTCAGTGTCTAGTATTTTGATGTCTAATCTTACGATCTAAAGGTCTTGGGACAATCAAAGAGGTCAGACCCTAGTCTTTAGTGTTCTAAGAAAGAAGACAGTATGCTTTATTGCCAAGAGCACCTGACTAGGTGGCGGGATATCTAGGTTCTAGTCCTAGCTCTGCTGCCAAATAGTTGTGTGCTTGTGGACAATTCGCATGGCTTCTCTGTGCTTCCAGTTTTCTCATCAGTAAGAATAAGACACTATATACCTTTCCTACCTCACCGGGTTGTGAGGATCAGGTGAAATAAGAGAAAGTTTGTGAATATACTTTGCAAAGTATGGAATGCTATAGAAACAAGTGCAAGATATTACCGAGATCATGATTCCACAGAAAAGTTTTCCTTAAGCTATTAATAGATTTAATTCTAAATAGTCCCTAAAAATACTTCTCAAAATATGCTTCTTGGCCTAGTAGTGAATGCATTACCTGGGAGCTTGTTATAAATGCAGAATTTTGGCCCCACCCCAGAACCACTGAATCAGAATCTGCATTTTAGCAAGATTCCTAGATGATTCATATAAACATTAAATGCAGTTGGGCAAGAGCATACCTCTAACCATTGGTTTTCAAAATTTATGTGCCTAAGTCCAGAGATTCTGGTTCAGAAAGTCTGGGTTGGGGGGTCAGGGATCTATATTTTAAATAAAGACCCCACTTGATCCCATAGCTCCCAGATCACACTTTGAGAAACACCACACTAAGCCATCAAGATGTTAGTCTCCATGGTTTAGTTAATGAACCTTAGTAGAATATCAGAGAATCTCTAGATCTGTTACTACAACCCCAAGCTAAGTTCTCAAAGTCAAACCCATATGTTTCTTGAAAAAAATTCATCCCCAACCTTTGCTTTTCTATCAGCAAGTAGTCATCCACCCAATTCATGAAACTTTCAGGGTGGTTTTTGTTTTGACTTCTCAGGTTCAAAATTAAGCATCTAGTTTTTAGTTGCTTTAAATTTCAGTAACCTCAAAGTAAATATTTTGTTCATATGGAATATAAATATATATGTACACCTATTTTATTTAGCACATCTCACATTTTAAAAGAAATTAGAGAGTTTACAGAAGATAGAACCTTATTTTTACTGTATACTCCAAATGCCAGGGACTAAGACTTGTATGAACTGTATTAAAGGCATATCAACAGGTTGGAAATGTTAGTAGACATTTACTTCTAAACAGATCTGACCTCTCAAAAATTCCATTCTCATTTATGTCTAAACTGAAGAGTTAGGAACATTAGTTTAAGACTAGTATTACAATCAAGGAACTTCCTTGTTTTGTAGAAAGAGAAACATACCCAGAGATATGTGAGAACTATAACTGATTTTCCAGCAAGATAGTATTCGTGCCAGAATAAAAAGTTAATCTCTGTACACTTAACATTTGCCAATTTCCTTTATCTCCTGATCTTTACTATTATATCATATAGGATTATGATACAGACTGTAGTCTCTTTGCCTTGATACATAGAAAATATTTCTACACTCAGCAGAAAATGATCCTCTTTTCAACTACTAATTTCTTGATTAGTCTAGGTTTGCTTTAGTTGGTATAGGGTACCCACCACTAGTCTTTGGGAGTAGAAGAGGAAAGTGACAGAGTTAAGAAAAAAATGTCCCACAGTCAGGATAGATACTAACTTTGGAAAAGAGTGGGGAGAAAAACATCCCTTTTTTGTGTGTTTTCAGGAGATGCATTTAGAAGACACCACCAGATTCTGTCCAAAGGAAGAAAGAGAAAGTGAACAAACATCTTTCAGCGATCAAAACCCCAGGCAAGACCAGAAAGGGGGCTTTCGCAGCTCCTTCCGCAAGCTCTTTAAAAAGAAGTGAGTAGCTCTTAGACAAGACAACATTGTAACTCCTTTCCCTTTGGGCTGTCTTGAGGTTTTAATAGTACTAAGTATCAAGTAGCCTGGTTTCCACACAACTGCTTCAAGCTCAGTGCCTGCATCCAGTAGCCACGATTCTTGCCAGGCGAAGATGTTTCTCATTGTAATCTCCTAGAGTAAAAGCAAACTCATCTCTGTCCTCTGCCTCTTTTGTCTTTAGCCCTACTTCCTAGTGCCCAAAGTCATGTGTTCTGAGCAGAGTGAGCAGAGGAGGTCTCCTGGAGAATGAGCTGGTGACAATGAAAAATTCCTTTTAGACTGGGAAGAGCGGGGTCCACTATTGGGAGTTAGGTGTAATGGAAGGTTTTCTAAGTCATCTCAGCACTTCTGCCTGTAGAGGCCTATAGTTGTCCTGGGGGTTAGGACCTGTTTATTGGGACTTACAGTGTCTTCCCTGGCAGAGATAATTGAATGGACTTGGCTTGTGCCCTAGTTAAAAAATCACTTTAATGGAGTTTCCACACTCCATAGGAGGCAAAAACAGGCCATTTCAATTCTGTGTCCTTCTAAGATTCTAAGTCCTTGTTGTATGAAATCACCCACCAGGCATTTTGGCCAGCATTTACCAGCACCATCTTACCCCAGCACGAAATGTAAGGAACAGAGAACTGAACATTATTAGCATTGGACGGTGGAGTGATTCTCCAGTCCAGCCGCTGCCCACCTGAGAGACTGCAGTCTTTTATCTCCACTGGTCCTCAGGCCTATTTCCCTGCAACTTAGTTATCTTGGTAGAGGAGGTGCTTGCAGTCAGTTTTAAACAGTAAGTCTTCATATTTTAGTGGGTGGAAAATTTAAACAAAGACACTATTGCTGCCTTTGGAGAGTTTTGAACATGTGAGGAAGCACGGAGAAATCACATTCTCCTTGAAGGTGGAGATTCCTGGCAGATTTAGATAATGGTCTTGATGGGAGAATTAGGGGCAGGCCTGAAGTGAGGACTTTTTTGGTCATTTGTCTAATTTTCTCATAGGGAGGGTGGTACTAAAATTAGTGGGTCTCTGATTGTTGGTTACTGCTTGTTGTTACTAGAAGAAGGAGAAATAGGAAGGAACAAAAACATTACTGCAATCAGAACGAGCCTTATTCTATGAAGTCCCCTTTCAGTTTTGCTAAGGCAGCCCCAATGCGTGCGTGTATGGCTTTTGCTAGATCCCCTTTATTTAGGGTGAGGAGTTAAGAACTATATCTCTCTCTAGGGTCACAGATTTCAATCTTTCCTGGTGCAGTGCCCATGTCTGCCAAGTTTGGCACAGGTGAAGACCTGGAAGCAGATAGCTCTCCAGCTTGACCTTAAGATTTAGGTGCCTAAATCCCTCCAAGGACTCCAAATTCCTAAGAGCACTACTTGGGCCTTTAAAAAAAAAATAAAAACAAAAACAAAAACCCACAGTATTTCTGAAATACACAGTCACTTTTTGCCCACTGCCATTTACAATGGTTGGGTACTATCTATTGGAAAATAATGAGTCCTGGATCCACCTCTGCTTTCTTTACAAATTCCCATTTTTTTCAGAGAGATGTAAGAAAATGCTCTGCCAGTTATCTGAGGCAGAGGGAATGGACTTGCCCTCTCTGTGTCCAGGGGGCAGAACTAGTAGCAACCAGTGAGAGGAAGAGCTTTCTAAAAATGCAACCGCTGAGAACCGGAGCTGGCTGCCTCATGAAGGAGTGGGTTTTCTTTAGTAGAAGCTAGATGACCCTAGTCAGAGATGCTATGACAGGGATTCCTGCACTGGGTGAGACATTGCCCGAGATTCACTTGAGTCCTTTCTAGTGCTGAGATTTGTCTTATCTGTAGTTCAACTTTGTTGTAGATCAATCTAAGTAATCACATCTTATTTATAACATCTGAAACAAGAAATTAACGTGGCCTTGGGACCTATAATGTCAAAGACTCAGCATGTGGAAGAGCAGATTTTGTCTTTCTATAGTCCTGCACATCCCTTGGCACAATGCTCTGTGGACTCTCCAAACTGATGTTGGTTAATTGCTTCTAGAACTCTTGCAGCTTTTTGGGACCCTTCTTACAGGGCCCGATGGATGCCCTTAGTCCTCCTAGCCTTTCTCTTAGATCAACCCCTCCTGCATCAATCATACTGCTGCCACCCTACCTTTGTATTTGAAATCTGAAGTTTTATATGAATGGCTGCTCCCTGTGGCAAGCTTTCCTGGTTTTCTACATCTAGTATAGGACTGTGAACACTATTGGGATGCTTGCTTATTGCCTTGTGTCCAGGGTACCATGGTGGGCACTTTTGGGGACTTGGCATGGGATCAAGAAACAGCTTAAGTAGCTTCTTCTTAGTATTTTCCTCCAAAAACCATGGAAAGTTTGGTTCATTGCACTAAGGTAAAGAGGAGGGGCAAGGAAGCCCCATTGTAGCATGGAAAGGTCAGTGGCTCTTAGATGACAACTCACTCTTCTCGTTAATTAAGCATTCTTTCTTGTATGCATGCACTTTGTGAAACACTTCGATAGGAACCATGAATGACATGGTCCCAGATGTTATGTAGAAACTATGTAGGAGCTATTATGGAGGACTCTGAAGTTAGGCCTGTGGACAGGTAGAAGGAGGAACCAGAAAGAGACATCCAGCTCATTGTCCATTTTGTTGGGAGGTCAGGCTGGCAGCAAGCCCTGTGACCAGGATGTGCCCACTCCTGGGTACTGGAACCATGCCAGAGCCTGGCCTCAGAGGTCCAAAATGGACCAGCACCAGAGAGGCCACCCATGTCACATCTGGGGCTCACTGCCTGCCTACACCACAGCCCTCTGGAGGCTCATTCCTGTCTACACTGACACACTTTTTGTATCCATAGGGGCTTGTTTGGCTGGTGGCCCCACACACCCAGAATGCTGCTTCGGGATGAAGCTAGGCATGGAGCCAGATGCAACAGAAAACCTGGGAAAGGGTTCTCTTCCCTCTGAGGCTGGGAGGGCCGAAGGCTCATACCCACAAGGATTCAAAAGGGAGAGTCAAGTTGAAATCTTTTTAAAAATCCTGAAAAATACCCAAGATATTTGGGGAAGAGGATGATGCTCTGTTTCTATCTCAGGCACATTTGTCCTGGGTAGATAGATACCAGGTCATTTGTCTCTGAAGGCTGCCCAGGATTGATCCGAATAAAGACTACATGTTATTAAAGTTTGAAAATGTTAAGTGACTTTAAAAGTTTTTAATGAGGATTCTTAGAAGCCAGGAATAGACCTAATGTGATAGATAGGCTGATGCTGGACTGAATGCTAATCCTGCTGCCTGTGAGCAGGGTGGGAGGCAAACTATCCCATTCTGGAAGGATCTATGTGGAGGCTGTCAAAGACTTGAATGTAGACTATCCTGAAGTCTGAAGCAAATGTTATTTTATCGTTATACGTAAATCTTGCACTTAGGTTAATAAATATTCTTGGTTGGGGGTATGGCATAGGAGAAGAGGATTATGTAAGACAGTTCAGGGATAGGGAATGAAAATGCTCTTCCTTTCTATCCTCAAATCTGGGAGAAGTGTAAGATAAAGAAGGTGGCTTCCAAATGAGTAATTCTACTTCCTGTCCCAGCCGTTCCTCTTTAGCACTTTATACAATAACTTATATACCTCAGAGTACCTCCTTCTCAGTCATTATCCTCCATCAACCAATCACATCAAAATCTATTTTCTCAATCACACACACACACACACACACACAGAGTACTTCAACAGGGCCCAGGATAATTCGGTAGGAGAGAATCCACTTCTTCTGGTGCGTATCGACTGTTTTTGCATATGTCTGGCCTTGGCTGTGGGACAGACCTTGTAAGAAAAGACAGGACTACAAAGACTCAGTTGATAATTTTCCCCTCAGCTTCTTTACATCTTAAAGCCTATCTCAAGTCCTTCCCACATTCATACTCACTTTGGGGTTCTCATTTCCCATTTTACTTCCCTATATAACTTTAAAATGGAAGGAGATGGTTGAGAGGATGACATTTTAGATTACTCAAACTGAGATTATGAGTGTTTCTCAATAGGTCATTTGATAGCAATCACTAAGTTAAGGGTCTACAGTGTACTAGGTTCTGTCTAGCACAAAAGAATTAAAAGAAATGATGGCAGTCCATTAACAGCTTACAGTCCAGATGTAAGGGTAAGCTAGCTGCAAGGTCTAGAATGTAGTGATCACTCAACAAATATGTAGTAAAAATGAATGCTCATTTGTCAACCACCTTGCTGATTAAAAGGGCCAAATAATTTGGCCGACAGGCTGAATGTACCCCTGCTTTCTTCTCCAGGTGCATGTCTCCTAAAGGTTTCAAAGTGGACTATCTTTCCAATTAGAAAACCAGCCCTTACTTAGGTCAGAGGGTCTGTGCACTGGATTCTATCCCTCCTCCCTCCCCCACCTCCAGACAAGCTTTCAAGGATTATTTGTAGTAAATGTGTTCTTGTATGACATACCCAACTTTGTCTCTGTCAACGAAGTAGAAGGAAAGTTAGCAACAGGGCTTTCTGTCAAACACTTAGATGGTACTGTGTCAGAACGTAGGCAGATTGTACCCTTACCCAGCAAGTGTCTGCTTGCCCATCTCTTTAGGGTCTGCTGGGATCTGCCCTGCAGTCAACCACCATGGCCCCAGGAACTCAAAAGCCATTCCTGTTTTATAGAGAAAGGGAATAAATATGCTTGGCCCTTTCCACTAATTCTGCAGGTGATTTCCCAGTAATTCAAGTATGCATTACTTCAGAGCCTAACAGCCATACCTTTGGGAGGGGCCAACTGTTGAAGTGGCCATATGCCATGTAAGCATTATAGAGGTCAGTTACAATTATCTTTAAAAGGATAAAAATGAACTTTTAGTCATGGCTAAAGTGCATGCTAGATTTTGAAAAGGATTAGCAAGTCAGCCATTAGTTAATTAATAGTTAATATCAAGAAACACAGAGAAACTCACAAACCTATAGACACACAGAGGTTGTATACGAGAAGAGCAGTTCAAAAAGAAAAAAAAAATTAAGTTGAGTTTGTGGACTTTAAAAACTAGACAGGGCGATTTTGGCATTTGTTTCAGAAATGGGAACGCAACTGGTGAAGATTTCTGTGGTCCTTGGGGCTGGTGGTGACAGCAAAGCTTTCCCATTTCCAGGTAAACACTAAATAGTTGCATGTTGGAACCATCAAAGTATGATGTGCTGGGTTTTGGAGAGATCAGTTGTAGCTTAGAGGGGAAATGCAAGGTAAAGATTTTAAATTTAGACTAATGACTATCTTGTGTTGAGAAACTGCCCTGGGTGGGGAATGGTTCAGAAGAAGCACCAGCCAGATTCAAGTCTTCTTCCTATTTCCTGCCCCCAAAACTACAAGCATTCCTAGTCTTCCGGATAACAGGCGGTGGTCAAAGACAAATCTTCCTAACATTTTGGGTACAACTGTACTAATTAGGGCTGATTTGAATTGGAGGCAGGTGGGAACTCTTGAGAATTGAGAGGAGGCCTGGAGGTCTGTTAGGGTGGGCTTGTGGAAGCTGTTTCAAGGCAGAATTCCAAGGGGGCTTCTAAAAAGGAAGAGGACTTTCACTCCACCCAGATATTATCTTATCTATTGAGTACCCACATGTGTTGGGGTTGAGAAACAAAAATGGTTTTTTTTCTATGCACTGGGATGCAGTCGAAAAGTGCTCCTTTTGATCAGAAAAGTAGCCAGAAGTAGAAAGCATGCTGAGCAGCCGTGGCTTCATCTGATACCAAATATTAGGGTGAAAAGTAAAAAAACCTAGTCAGTCATCAGATTTCCAGACATTAGGATTTTAGCCTTTGCTTGGATCCAACTTCTTTCCTTTAATAATATAAAAAGGATGTTTGAACTCTGCCCAATTAGTTCAGTAAATGAGAGTCATAATTAACTGATAACAATGAGGACATGTAGCATACCAATGATAGTGAAAAAAACTTATTCTTCTCTGTGGATAGTGGAAGCATGCCTGATTGCCTCCACATGTGGAGAACTTGTTTAGTTGTATAGGAGCTTTGGACAAAGAACTTCATGTCTAACATCACTTTCATACACTCTGCATGAGGTCTTCTGATACTGGTTCTTAGTCACTGGGCTAGTTTTACCCGTTCTATCTCAGAGTTGAAGTAGCTGAAGGGCCCCAGCCTAGCTTATCAAAGGTTATTTCCAGAAAGCCTCCTCCCTCCAGGGACTTCTGACATGAGCAAACTGGAGAAGGTGCAGAGCTGGAATGGATTACCCAACTGTCTTAACCAAGATAAAGGAAGAGTGCACCCTGGACTGGGGAACCTACTGGACTGATCTGAGTTGTTGACTATTGGTTGGGCTTGGTCTCCTCTGTGGTGGCTGAGATTACAGAATCTCCTCAAGCTGATTGCTGTATTAATTTCTGCATTCTACTAAATGTAGCATATATGTGTGGTTGGCTTCAATAAATCTTTCATTTAAAAATGAAAACAAGCAAAAGCAAGAGTTTGTAATGTAATGCCCAAGTTCAGTAACAGCCCTTGGCAACCTTGGTTGAGAATGATGAATTCCACCCATTTTAATTTAAGGGCCTTGGTAATTTGTGGAGTAGTTATAGTACATGGTTGAATCAAAAAAATAGTATTTCTTGAATTTTCTGAGCTTTGTTCCCTTTTTACAGTGTTATTACACAATATCTTACACTGACATACACGGTTGTTAAAATCGTCCCCATAAAGTGTTAGAAAGATATTTTCTTTATCTTCTCTGTAAATCTTAGTTACATGTGTCCTAAGTCATGAAATTCAGGGGAAGTGAAAATTATTCCAAAGCTAGGAAGTAACTGTTTTACAAATGCAGAACAATTTGGATAGATAAAATATTTGAAAACAATTAAAACCAAATCAACCTGTACTTTATCTGTGTGCTGAGATTTTAGGTCCAGTGGATCAGAATACAGGGAAAAAACTAATGAGAATCCCTCAATGGATCCTTCACCCACCAAACAAGATTTCTTCAGAAACCGACTTGCTCTTGCAAATGACCTTGACCAAGGAACAGCTGTGTAAAACATACTTAAAGTTGTATTGTCAAGTGGTAAGACGAGGATAAAAAACTTGTATATATTTGTGTAGGAATATATATATTGATGTATAAATCCCCAAGGAAAACTAAAATAAGTACTTACATATGAAACTAAATCAACATACAAACAAGATATTGAAGAGATGAAGATTAGTATATGATTGAGAGATGGCTTTTGTACCTCAACACTTGGGAAAAAGGAAATGAAGACTTTTACAGAATTACAGAAAAACACAGTAAATTTGGAGGAAAATAAATGTTTGTAAGATCAAAAACTTCCACCTTGAAGTCATTGTCCCAGTATAACATTAGCTTGTTCACATTTAACATGGATATGAATTTTATCCTTCCTAGGCATTTAGCTTATAATTCATCCCAGCATTCTTAGACTGATATACACTATGGTAGGGGCCAGTTTTGTCTTGCCACTAGTCTTTGAAAAACTCCAAGGCAATAACCTAACATTCCTAAGGCAAAGGATCAGTTAACAGACTTGTACTTTACATGTTGCATCTCTGAGTTGTGGAGATTTTATACCATGTTACAAAAGGTTCAAATCTTAAAGATACATTGATCTCCAAACAGGAAGAGAAACTTAAGAGTAGTATTTCTCTTATTCTATGGTTATGAAAATCAGTACAGGGAGCAATGATTTCTTTAGAAAGTGGGAGGCCAAAGAAACATTTTTTCTTACGTGGGTTTTGCTGCAGCTGTGGACAGTCCAGAGTCTCTGTTTTACTGAGTGCCCGGTCAGGATCAGAGATCCCCAGTGATCCTGAGTGTTACATACACTCATGAACAGATGGATGGGGGTGGGGGTGCACTGATTCAGCCACACCCTCTTAGAAGACTTTCTTCAGTCTGTAAAGAAGGTGGCAGCAACACCAATGTGTTGACGACCACATACGGTAGCTACAAGCTACTTGATTTGGCTGCTACAAGCACCAGTTCAGAATGAGAGCTTAAGGCTGGTGGTATCTTACTGTTTTCCAGAACTAAGTTGTAAAGAAACAGAGTTCTTACATCTCAGACAAGAATCATCGCAATTGGGCTTGCCTGGGCATGGGATAATAAAATGTGCTCTATTTCCACATGTATGTCTAAGATGGTCTACGTCCTTGACCTGCCTCAAACATCAGAACCGTCATAGAAAAAAGTGAGGTTTGAGCCATTGTCTCCATTCTTAGGCAGTTATCTGTAATAAATCAGGGCATTTGGTTACTGTGTATTCAAAATCTTGGCACCTAAACGTATTTCTTCAGAGAATGGCCCTCTAGTAATGCACTGTTTGATCTAATAGGGGAGGCTTCACTTTTAAGTGTTACAAGTTTTCTTCCACTTGTCTGATGACTAAGGAACTCATTCATTAGCATTTTGAACAACAGGTAGACTGGAACACTAAAGGGTGGCTGCCAAGTTTTGGGGGTTTTCAATGTTTAAATTTAAGTCAAGCTTTCCGTTTTCCTGAAATTAGTGAACTGCTTTGAAATTAGATTTCTTTCTGTTATCCGGCCAAAGAAGTTTTGGGGGCAGTGCTTGATGGAGCCCTATATATTTTGAGGGAAAAAAATAGAAATTGATGTGTGACACTAGACCTGATTTTTAAACATTATAAGAACATAAGGATGTGATTTAGGTAAGAATGAAAATATTGTTTTGGGAAGTTGTTAGACATTCAAAGTAAAGATTTTTTTTGTACCTAAACCAAATAACTTGTTTTCCAAAATTTGTTGTTGTTTTTGAAAAGCTTAGTGCATGATCTTTGATAAGTCATCTAAACTTGTTTGTTATCTATAAAAGATATTTTTATTCCTTCTTCTTGCCTTGTTCCCTTGAGACATAGTAGCATTAAATGCTCTTAATTCTCAGCAAGAAAATTGAATATGTTGTTTCTTCCTCATGTCTATAAACCTCTTCATCTAAAGATAGAGGATCCACTGTAAAAGACTATGGCTGGATACTTGCATTTCTAAGTATTTTTTGTTTAAGATTTTATTTAGAGAGAGGGGAAGGGAGGGAGGAAGAGAGGGAGAGAACCACCGATGTGTAAGAGATACACTGATCCGTTGCCTTCTGCATGACCCCACTGGGGGCCCAGCCCACATGCCAGGCTTATGCCCTGATCAGGAATGAACCAGCAACCCATCACACAATCACTGAGCCACACCAGCCAGGGCCTAAGTTGGTTGTTTCCACTTGGCACTCCATACATCTCTCGTCATTATCACGTTTTCCTTTTCAACTGAGCAAAACACTTCAGCATACAAACATGCTCTTCTTTCCCCCAGTTTTTTCAAGCAAAAGAAATCTTCTCTTGATGGTTCTCTGATTTCTTTTATAGTAAGATTTGAAAGAAGAAACTGCTGCAGTTCCGTTCCTCCCATTCTGTATGAAATTCTCTAGGCCCACACCACTCCCCTGATGGCTCATTGTGATCCATCTGCGGTTAGCGACTTTCACCTTGCTCAAGGATCAGTCTATTCTCAAACATCTGCCTCTCCCTAACAGATAGCATTTGACATACTGATCACTTCCTCCTGGATTTTCTTTACTAGACCTCAAGGACACAACATACTCCTGGTTCCATCTTTCTTCATTGGCAGTTCCTTCTTTGTCTATTTGCTAGTTCCTCCTTTTTCTTCCTTCTCTTAATGTTAGAGTGCCCCAGGGTTCTCCTTCACTGAGATCTCTTCTCTCGGTCAGCTGGCTTTAAAATATGATCTTATGAAAGTGACTCCCAATTTTATATCTTCAGCCCAGAATTTTCTCCTAAACTCCATATTTGCATCTCAAGCTGCCTCCTTGGCATCTCCCAGATGTCTAATGAATTTATTAAACTTAACATGCCCAAAGCTGCTTCAACCATATATTTACTACCTTAGTGAATGGCAACTTCGTCCTTCCGAGACCCCAAACCTTAACATCATCCTTGACAATTCTGTTTCTTACAACCTACATCTATTTTATCAGCAAACTGACTGTCTTCCAAATATGTCCAGGCTCTGACCTCTTGTCACTACCTCCACTGCTGTCCCATTGGCCAAGCCGCCTTCTTTTGGGCTAGCCTCCTTATTCCCATTCTTCACCCCTAATTATTCTCAACATGGCAGCCAGAGTGATCTTGTCAAAATGGAAACCAGATCATGTCATGCCTCTGCTCAAACCTCAAAGGCTCTATTTCTCATGGATATAAGCCGAAGTCATCACGAGTGACCTGGACCCCATTAAACCTCCAATGGCATCTCCTGTTTCACCCATAGTCATTCCTCTCCAGATGCAAAAAGCCTTACTATTCCTCAGATATACCAAGTATGCTCCTGTCTGTGGGGTTTTAATTGGCTGTTCCCTGGGACTTGGAATATTCTTTCCCCAGATACTTGCATGTCTCATTCCTTTACCTTCTTCAAGTCTTCACGCATGCATCACCTTCTCCATGAGGCTGGCTCTAACCACCTCATTTAAATTTCACCTCATCCCCTACATTCCCAGCCATGTTGTTGTTCTTCATAGTAGTTACAACATCCTAATGTATAATATACCCATTTATTTTTATTACCTATTGTCTACATCTTCACAGTACATTATTTATCCCACAATGATATGGATTTTTGTCTGTTCTGTTCATTGCTGTATTCCTAACCTCAGAACTATACCCAGAAAAATAAATATTTGCTGAAAATTGAATAGTCCAATGGGCCCTTATCAAGTGCTAATAACTAAGGTCACTCAAAACCAATGTAAGTGGCAATAAATGGCAAAGGAAGCTGTAAAGAATCAAACTATGGGGACTTTAGGTGAACCATTAACCTGTTAAAAGATATCTAATAGCAGGCACACTTTGAAAACAGGTCCCTTTACTTTTAGTTACTATTATTGAGGAACTACTCTGTAAAAGGTATTGGACTTTACACATATTACAGCAGGTCCTTGAATAACAATGTTTCCATGTTGTTTTGTTATAACATTGTTTATATCAATTAACAAGTGGTAAATTGGTTTCATTATATGTTGTTTCACTTCAAGTTGCAGGATCTATTGATGACTTTTTTGAGGACTTATTGTACCTTTAAACCTCACAATAGTCCCCAATAGTAGAGTAGCTCTATTAGTCTCATGTACTGATGGGGAAGGAACAGAGACTCATGATTTAAATAACTTTGCCAAAGACACACATCTAGTAAGAACCAGAATGAGAACACAGGTGCGTGTGATTTCAAAGCACCTGCTTGTTGCATTCTTGTACCACAATGATTCTTCCATTTCTTGATGAGTCATGAGGTAGAGAAACTAGCTTCTAAAAATGGCTGTAGTTTTTTTCTTGCCTCCAATGAGAATCAAGAGTCCTAAAGTGTTAGAATAGGCATAAACTGCTTTTCTGGAATTGTACCTTACCATAAGTCGCCCTTGCCTCTGGAAGTCACGTGCATCTATCTGCAAAGCAGTGGGCTCAGCTGTGTGCTCTTCCCTAGAGACCTAAGTGTCCTGAATCTGTGATGAGCTAACATGATTAAAATAATTAGAAAAGCAAACTGCCTGGTTGAAATTCAAAGGCAGTGATGTTTCTAGAGTCAATTCAGAATCAGGTTTGACTAATAGCAATATTAACGTTATTTTCCTATAGCTATTACCTACAATATACTCAATAATACATACTTGGATATCACATTTGCCTCCAAATGCAATTGTATTTAAACCAGGGGGGGGGGAATTCTAATAAACTTTAGCTATTCCTGAAAGCAGTCCTCCAAATACCAGGCATCAGAGTTGAGTCAGTGGTCTCAATCATTAACTGCCACATGATGCTGGCTGAGTCATCTCACTGCTCCAGGCCTCCCTTGCTTCAATTTTTAAATAAGGGTATTTGAACTCCAAGGATTCATCAGTTTTGACATTATATAGTTCACCATGATAAATGCACACTTGCACAATTCTTTACAGTGTGCAACTGTGAACAGTACCTTTCCATTCCAAGCCTGGAAAGGATTGATAAATGTCAGGCTGCCACATTCCAGCAGGTCTCAGCAAAACTTGCTTGTCAAGGCACTGTGATAGCATAACACTTCTTCAATGGAATACAAATGCCTTAGTCCTCTGAAACTTCATCCAGTTGACACCCACAGTCACTAAAGTACTCATTTTCACCCTGAGGGCCTCCCACTAACTACAATAGTAGGTAGGGCTGGACACAGAAGGAAATGCTGAACTGCTTTTATAATATTGTGATACAGGAATAAGCACCTCCAAGGCAAAGGCATGGTACGGAGCAACCTACTTCCATGTGGAAAGTATGAGCTAAAATTAAAATCACTAGTGACATTAAATAATTGTCTTCTAAAATAAATACATGCAAAATAATACACTTGTGGGCTATGTAAGGCATTTTTCTTTATTATTTTTCAGTTTATCTTAGTGATGCCAGAAAAATAACAGCCATTATTTTCACTTTAAATGCAAACCAAATACTGCTGCACATAGAGTACAAAGACTACCTACGAACATGGTTAGGTACAAAGGCCATATTAGATGTATAGATCACACTTTGTTTTTACATCAAAGTAAGACTAACAGACCAATTATTTTGACAATTACTCTAGCAAATACTGTACTACTGAACAAAGGCAAATACACACACATATATGTACACCAACATGTTTCAACTAAAGTTAAACATGTCACTTTGACAAACAAAGGCTTCTTCTCTGGTGGGTCTCACCAGATATTTGCACCCCAGAGTCCCCTGCCCTGATCCCGCCCCCAAATGCTGACTTGATCTGAAGAAAAAAATTAGAGATGTTCTTAATTAAAGGCACATTTGGCAGCTACTGAAAGTGGCATGCATCTGGCACAGGTGCGCTCCCCCTAAAGCCACACGTGTGACTTCCATCTGTGATGCATCGTGTTTCTTTTGAGTGGTAGGTAGTCCAATATGATCCACCTTAAGCTAACTTGCTTTGTAATTTTGCAGCAATTGGCTACTTAATGCACTATTTTCATTAAAGGCAAAAGGGAAATTTACTCACAGTTGACAGAAAATGCACTTTACGGTGTCAAAAATGGAAAATAAGGCATGAAATTTACAAAACAAGTTACAAGTGCTTTTGTTGTTTAATCATATAGACTTCATGCTTCTTAACTAGAGCTCATAACATTTCATTGGCTCATTTGTAAGAGATTACGAAATAATTTTAAAAGTAATGAGATGTTTGAAAAGAAAAATATTGAATAAACAAAGTCATCACTTTCCCTTATAAATAATTGTACTGCATAATTTTTTCAGCCAAACTGATAATAACCTTGTGGTGTTTCCTTCACTGGTAAAGACCAATGTGCAGCACAATGGGGACTGCGCTGGCACAGCAATTGCTCAGCATAGGGTTTGAGAGAGTTCGTGAGCCTGCCCGTACCAGCGGAACACAAAGGAATAAATGGTTACATTGGTTTCTCTCTAAATCTGGAGGAAAAAAATGTTTTTCTCAATATATACAACACGAATAAATTGGGACACCCCTCCCTTCTTTTCCATTGTTACGCTGAGCCACTTAAAATTGAATTCAAGCTGTCATTAAAAGACAAACAATGAAATACATACAAAAGTAACCTAAACTTGAGAATTAAGACAAGAGCATGATCATAGATCCAAATTTTGGTTTGTTTAATTTTTGACTTGTGAAAACACCTATTAAGGGAGAATTTAGAACCATAACATAGTCTCCAGCTGAAACAGTACTCGTTCCCCCGCCTGTCCTGTTGATGGTAATGGAATACTGCGGCATGCTCTCTGTTAAATTCAGCCAGCACAGCATTCTCAGGTTGGAGGGCATGGTGACCTACTAAACACATAATTTGATGCCCAATGACCTTCAACTAAGCAAACTTTTAACGTTTGTATATTTCCTCATAATTTGCACTTTTAAAATACACTGAAGACTGGGAAGGGTAAATAAGCTTTGAATGAATTTAGAAACATTTACTTATCTGTCCTGCTTTTAAAAGTGCTTAGATATGTGAAAAGGTTCCCTTTCTATTACAAAACAAGTATATTAGTTATCAGCCCACTTAAGTAAATTCAACCTGGAAATATTTTCATTGTGTGATCCAGGTAATGAAACCTCTAAGAACATTTCCATTTCTAAATGTTCCATATTTTGAAATTTGGTTTAGAAAAAGGCATGCTGCATTGACTATCTTACAATGTCCTGGATTCGAAAGCAAAATTTTGTGGTGATGCATTCATCTTCTCAGCCACTTCTTGTCCCTGATTAAGTAATTTTAGTTACTACAAAGAATGAATTTGTCAGCTTGTGTTCCACAAGTGAAGGCAAGGATACAGTTTTCTCACCTCCATTTAAGGGCATCCAATTGGAATTTCTCTAATTAGTTACCACTGCAGAAAATATTGTTACCCAGATGTCACACTTCAAAATAAAAAAGTGTCCTCTATCCACAATGCATACAAAGCTGATGCACAGAGGTTTCTCAGAACCACCAGGTCCAGAATGGTTCCCTTTGTGTAGTATGATTAGAACTCCAAATCTTGCATTTTTCCTCTTTATATGATGAGGCAGATTGAAAACGCTTAATGAAGGTGAACACACTGGCCAGAGAGATTGAATGGGCTCCAATGTGATTTTTCTCAGGTTCTCATTTGGAGTGGGGATGGGGTAATGAAAAAGAGAAGCAATCTATAAGACATTTAAAGGGAAATCCAAGGGACAGTGAGGCTGGTCTAATAAAAAGTCATGGGTGATTCTGGAATGTGTATTGTGGTTAATTGTAGCAGCGCTAGTAAGTAGGCTTAGATTATTAAATACTTATTGAATGAATGGTCTTATGGACACTTTGCAGTCAAGAATGGATTTGAAATTAACTTTGGGGGAAACTTTTAAAAGGAGACATTTTACAAAGAGAAAAATGGCTATCTACCATAATAGGAACAGTACAGATATTAAACAAAGATTCAACTCTAACAAATAAATAAGGATATGCTAGGATGGACTGCTTAATGATGATGCAATCAACACTCTGGTCTTAAAGGACTATTTACTATATGATTGTGATGTACATTTAATGCTCTAATAAATGTCACAGGAAATTATTAAAGTATTAGGTTTCAACCATGATGCAACACTTCTGAAAATGTCTCCAATGGCATGGTTCACAGAATTGCTGAAATGCTGCTTCATTGTTCAGAGGACACATGCAGATACTGATGAACTGGTGGCTCTCTAAGGGTGGAATACTGCACATTTCAGACATTACAGTGGAGGCTAATAAAAGTTTTTCTCTTCAACAAGTCGCATGCATTTCAGTCACAGAATTTGTTAGACTCAGAAGATCCATACATAGGCTTAATGAATAATCCATATTATGATTTTAATGATGTAGGTAGATGTTCTCTTATGAATAGTTCTGACAGAGCAAAGACCTCAAGCAAGGTAGAATGATTAATATAAACTTTAACAAACTGTATACATGTTTCCTAGGAAATAAAAAAACTCACAAAGTTCTGCTTAAAAGATACCCATCCTATTCTAACCAAATATTATCCTGCATGCCAACTGCAACTTTAGATCATTCTTTAAGATAAATACACACATCCAGAACTAGAAACCAAGGCGTACCACAATACGTGCTCTTATGCTTAGTGTTTGTGTGTGTGTTTCAACTCAAAGAAATAAGAATCAACCACTTTCTCCATATAATAATTTAATATATGCCAGCCAACAAGGTATTTGTATCTTTATTCAATTAAATTAAAACAGACCTGCTAGGTTTATTATATAACATTCACTATATACACATGATTTCGGTAATGCAAGGTAATTCTAGATAGGCTGATTACTCAACTATTAGTAACACACGAATGGTGTCAATGATGCCCAGCAAGCACTAAGTGCTCCTTTTCACACTGATGACTGCATTGCCACAGCGTGGTCAGAGGGACCGCGATGAGCCACGGCATGGATGACGGGTAAACTTTCATGGGAGAAGGGTGAAATGACAATCTAGCATAGATAACAGTCTCCTAAATGTAAATTGTATATACTTGACAGTTACAGTTTTAAAAAAAAGTTCTTCTGTCATGTTAACGACACAAAAATTCTTGTTTGAAGGCAACACCACCACATTTTGTTTGTATAGGGAGGGTGGGTGGATATGCTCTTAAAATTGTTATAATTATTCTTTAAAAAAAAAGTACCTCTTTGGTGAAGCCTTGGTACCCATTCAATTCACTCGATTCACTATAATGAGCTGTAAACAGGACTGCAGTACAGTGCTGGGCTTCGATGCCAACAAGGTCAGGTACCACAGCCTTCCTCACAGTCCTTTGAATGATTTTTAAGAAAATATTCTAAAGTTGGACAAGTAAAAGCAAAGGAAAACAAAGGAGGATATGAAGATCCCTGTTTAAGATTCTTTTTAAAAAGTGCATAATATTTTGAATTATAAAAACTGTCATCATGTGGGCCTGCTGGACACTAGATTGTGTTTTCCATCCCTTTAATGATAAAGATCAATTCACAAAAAGAGGCTCCAGCCCATTGGCTGGAAAAAGTCCCTTTAAATTGAGTTTCAGGTGAATCAGTTGTCCAATTTCTTTAGATCAGTCTTTTCATATTCTACATGAATACGATTTTCATTATATAATTACATCTAGGTTAAAATTCATTGTCTTATACTGCATCTTGAAGTAGAGTCGTTAGTGTTTGGAGTTCTCATTTTAACTCCTCAGTGCTGGCACATTCAGTGCATCCATTGCCAGCAATGGATTTGGGGATAGGAAAATGTACATCCTGGTACAGAGGAACTCAGGATGAATGGGCATTCTCCAACAGTGGGGGTCCATCTCTGTGCATGGATGGGTGTGTATGCTCCCTTTTGTAAGTTTTTGGAGGGAGTTTAGGGATATGCTGAGAAGTGCTTTGTCGTGGAGGAACAGGTGGCCCAGCCATGGAATGAAGGTCCACTTCTTGTGTTAATGGTGGTGACGGCAGATGCCTTCTTGTGCCATGAGGAGAAGGTGTTTGAGGAGGTGGTGGTGTAAAGGGGGAAGGGCTGTTTGGAAAGAAGGCATTGCCGTGATCACTTTTTTTGCCCAAAGGGGGAGGCTGAAGATGTAGTGGTGAGCTTGAGAAAACATCAGGTGTCCTCACAGGTTCTCGCGGCGGAAGTAAGGGAGGGCTTTCAGGAGCGTCTGAGAGAGATGTCCGGTCTGATATTGAGTATCGTGGTGAGTAGGCTTTTGATGTGGGTTGCCTAGGAGGAATTGCTGGGGGGCTGTCCAAGTGCTTAGACATAATCTAAGACAAATGAAAAAGAAAATACATTTATTAATAATGTAATTTATGTATTACCATGAATATATTAAGAATTAAGTTAGGGATTTCAAACAAGCTATTGGAAGAACCCTAGGTGTAGATTAGGGAGTTTTGCCATATGTTTTAAATGGGGGATTATGCTAGTTCATTAAAAATATATATATTTTTTCAATGTTAAGGTTTTACTTTACTTTTCTTAAAATTTTGTGTGCTACTGCTTACCTATCAGTCAATCTAATATAAGAACTTTTCTCGTTTGATATAAATTACCTGTTAATTTTACAATATTAAACTTACTATATTAATGTTTCACATTCTACAAGGAATGCCTTGACTTATCGAGGTGCTGTGCCCTCCAGGCACTTGGAGAACCACTGAATCAAATTAACAGTTGGCAAAGAAAGAAGTTTAAGTAGGTGGAAAAAGTAGCTATATGAACCTTTAAGGTCTCTTCTGACCTGGAATCTTCATGAAAGTCTCATTTGAAAACACATCAGATTCACCATTAAAAGGGCTCAGACAGGTAACATTTAGCATATGCTAAGATAAAGTTTCACTTAAATGTGCTTTCATATAAAGCTTTAGTCCTCTTTCTGCTTGAGATCTTACTTTATAGATTAAACGTTTTTTTTTTTTCCTTGACAGTAACCATGGTTTAGATTTACAAGGTTTTTGAAAATATACCAAAAAACTACTTTCAGAAGAAAAGAAATAAACATTAGCACTGCCTGGTAAATCTGTATTTGATCATTGTTTAAACTCCATTAAGCCCAAACTCTAACCCCAACCCAGTAAGTGTTAACCTAACCCAGTAAGAACTAAACTAGGCACAGCAATTGAGTATAATGTAAGTGTATGATTCCAGTTCCCAGGTAACAAGATTTTCTGCTTTACCTTAGATGGTGAAGATTCCGCGGGGGCAGATTCTGGTCGTCTCCGTGGAGGAACAGGAGGGGGAACTGGCACTTCATCAGTGCCTTTGGTTAAACTTATAGATGATACTGAAGCAGATCCTGCAGGATGTTGAAATTTTTAAAAAGGTCATAGGAATTTTATTTCATTTTTTAATACTGAAAAGGCTTAGCTGGAAACTGCTTATATTTATTAAAAGAAATGTACAGAAGTATCAAAAGCATTTCAATAAACCAATACCCGACAGTATTCCTTTATTAAAGCAAACTGCTATAAAAGCATGCAGAAATTTTTTAGCAGAATTTTTGGAGAAAAAGGGGCCTAACATATTCTGTTATTTTGCTTCTTGAACAAAATAACATTCCCACTGTTAATTTATCATTGAAATTTTGAAATTTGGGCCTGTGATATTTCTAGGAAAGACGGCCAACTATTAAAAACCTTTGGAATGGTAATTTTTGTTAAGCTTTTGTGATGGGCTCATATTCCGCCCCCCCCCCCAATTTTATTAGGATAGCATTTTCCTACCCTTACTGGATAGTCCTTGGAATTAGTTTCTCATCTTAACCACTCTCCCCAGCAATTCTCTCCAAGGATGCCAGGGAGAGAGGGAATCTAATGTCTGTGGGAGGGGTCTCTCCGCATTTTGCTTTGATATAGGCTCTCCTTGGTGGGTAAGCAAAATCAGGTTCATCATACTCTAATCCAAAATTTTAATTGTGATGGAGCTATTCAAGATAAGTGAGGCAGCCCTGATAATAAAAGCAGAAATTACACTAAAATCCACTGAACCTGATTTAAGAATAAGTTGATGGACTGGCACAAAAACATAAATAAAGCTTCTAATTGGAACCTATCTACAGGCATTTATGGTGACGAGGGCATAATATAGGCATGTAAATAATTATACTTTGAAAGGCATCATTTATTAAGCTGTTAGTTTATGAACACTATTAAAAAGATATGAAAAAAATACTTAATCATTTAAAATCACACAGGCAGGTTCTTTTATCTTTAAGCATTGACGGCTTTTATTTGTCAATTAAATGTTATAACAATATCGAACTTAAAGAGTACTTTGTGTAGTGATATTATTTTAAAAAGCAACATTTTGATCACCTTACCTTTTTTCCTGAGACTATGTTAATTTAGTTTATAATTAGTATTTTTTGTTGTACATATTTTGAAATCATTTGTATGAAGGACCGCAAAAAACATTAACCTGTTAGCTTTAAGTTTATGAAACAATTTGCTGAATTGTTTACTTTAGAAAGAAAGTAAATATCTGTAATAGGACATTATTTTGCTTAACAGTGATGAATATTTAGGCCGTATAATTTAAGTAGCTACCCTTGTAAGATAGCTCTTCTAAGGTCAGATCATCACAGTTCTCTGCCTACAGTCTGTGCTGTCACCGGGTTGAGTGTGTTTGGTGGCCTAGACACTGCATGTAGCTGCCAGCATTCCCACAGGCGCATGCATGCTCTTGCTTTTTTAAAAGTTGAGCATTAAATATATTTAAACTCTACAGTTGGAAAAGAGAAGTAGTTAAATGTGGAAGCCACTCATACAATACTGTTCTTTTAAAAGAGAAAAAGGTTTTATAAAAGCATGAAAAGTATATAAGTTTAAGCAAATCATTTATGATCAGAAGATAGCACAAGTGAAGGCCTCACTTCTAAGTTATGTTGCAAGCAAGGTACCAATATTGTCAGACTCAAAAAGAGTGTCAGCAGGAAAGGTTACACTCGGTTTAATTTTTAAAGCCAAAGCGAGAATTGAGTCTTAAACCAAATATACTAACTTGGGCCATGGGACAGTGTAACTTGGATAAAGACGGTATCGCTGCCTGTGAAAGGAAACAAGAAAGAGTAGATTTTTTTTTCTTTCACTGATATATTCAATTCATTTGTAAAAATTTATTTAAGATAACAATGTTATTTTTTGTCATTCTAGTTTAAAGAATGGTATAACTCTTTAGTAAAAGCTTATTACTACATACTTTTGAGAAAAATAAAGAATTAAATTGAGTTAATATCATATTGGGAATTTTGAATATTCCTTTTAGATTCACTACTTGATGTCAGTGATTAAATTAAAAGCATTCATGAGAAAACTAAAATATGCCATATTAGTGATAAACTTAAAAAAATGTATAAGCCCAATCTGAACAAAGAAGACAGCTGGACATATAGAAATATGTTATGTACTAAGATTCTGAAAACTCAGACTTGTGAAATAAGTAGTAAATAATGAATTTGTTACATAAATTATAAAATAAAAGGGATTTTCTTACTACTATTATTATTATATACCTTTGAGAATATTCCTGGGAAATATATTCTCATCATAAAATAACTACAGCTTTGGATATTACCAAAGAAGTTTGAAAGTGAGATAGCTTTTTCCCTTTTATATTTTTGAACACTTAAAAAAGGTCAATAAACATTTGGTGCTTAGGCACATTTTATAAAGGTAACTCACTGATAAATTTAGAATGTCTGATTTTTAGCAATGTTAATTCTTTTAACAACAAAAAAAGGAAATCATAAAAGCCAAAGCCCCAAGAATAGTAAAGTAGACAAACTGAGACAAAAGGCTAATCTATACTGGTTTTAAATCAACATAGTCATTTACGTTACAATGCCTCAAATTACCAATAGATAATATCCAAGAGGCTAAAACAATCCCTGTAACACTAGATGGAGCTGATTTTTTAAAATTCAAGTTTCTCTCTCATTTTTGCACATTAGACGGTCACTCATCATTTGGACCATTGTGTTTTTGCAGTTTCTTTGGTCAGAACAAAGATAATTTTACATTCCAGGTCAGTTGGCAATACTATTAATTTGATTGCTCATATAGATATAATGGTCTTAATTCCCAGACAGCCTGAATTTCAAATAATCTATCCTATTGTTGCCTTTCTGTTGGTACTGATATTTATTTGGAGGCCACTGTTACTAAAAGATAGCAATCCAGCTAATTCTAATAAGTCATCTCTTGGAAGATCAAAATTCTTTTTTATACTTTGAAATTAAATGAAGCTGTTGCTCTGTCAATGATGCTCTTTACTACTTATTAGGCACCTGTGACAGGACAGCCCAGCTCCAGTGTTTACCTATTTCTGTATTTTCCACTGAGGAAATAAATATGCCTCCTGGACATCAACTCAAGAACATGGTCGTATGCTTAGTATAACATAGGAATAAAATCAAAACACCAAGCTCATGTCAACTACAAACTGCAGGCTTTTGGAGAGAACGGTTGAACCAATGCATACACACTTGAGCACACAGATGTGGACTTGGCTTTGATCATATTTATATGCAGCACAGGCTTAGAGTCATGCACTTGATAAATTTGGAGCACTTTCCTCATTCGTCACTTTAAATTAATTGATCTCACTGCCTGGAAAATGCTATAAAAACCCCCTCCGAATTACACATGATCTAATCAGGAAATATATACTGGAAATTCTTGTCAGCTGGGCACCAACATATTTGTTGACAATGACTTAGGAATGAAACACAATTAATTTGAAAATGGAGTATTAATTTATTTAGCACAAATCCCAAATAATAGATCAGTGGTTCTCAATCTTGGCTGCACATTAGCATCTCCAGGGATTATGCAGCCATGGTTCAAACTACTGTTGAGAATCCTTTCCAATTTCTAAGAGTCATTCTTGAAATAGGAACAAGCATTTTCGTACAGAAAAAAAATCATATAAATCATGGATAACTTCTTAAATTCACAAAAGCCTGTTAAGTGCAAATGTATTTCAGATTAGAAACTAATCACCCACTACAATGTTTTATGAAGAAAATCATGCATCCCATGAAATGCCTGGGATATATCTTTCCTTGTTAAAGCCTCCCCTAGAAGGGATAGAGCTAAAAGTTGATCTGTAGCACACAGATCAGGTTAGACCTTTGGCTCCCTTTTATGTCCAGCAGTCTTCCAACAGGAAGGTACCAAGAGCACTTCTTGCTCCTCTCCTCCTTGCCATAGCAGCAGAAACAAAGCAGTGAGCTGCGTGGTCCTTTCCCTTTCCCCAGCCACTGTTGTCATCACCTCAGAGGTGGACCTGGCCAGGGCAAGGTGCGGAGCAGGGCTCTGAACGTGAGAGTGTAACACACTAAATACATGGCCCGTTTCCTTCCCTGCTGACTTTGCCACAAAGTTTTCCATGACCATCCTTGCCCATTCTGTTATCTTTGTGTAAACTTCTACAACATTTATGTCTTCACCACTTAGCATTTTGCTAAGCACTTACACATCCTCTCTGGTAAAGCTTGCAATCTTACTGAAAGATGAAAAATAATCATAGTGCAAGAGAACCATAGCATTTAACAATGGTTAAGCATTTAACTATGCTTTTCTTTGTACTATGATTATTTTTTATGCCTCAGTAAGACTGTAAGCTTTACCAGAGAAGATGTGTAAGTGCTTGGCAAGGAGTGAAATATACAGCAGATACTGGCTAAATAAAATAATTACTGGGTTTAAAGTAAATTGCTTTGGGAAAAAACTGTAAGAAGCAAAAAAGTACTATTATAACTAATCAAAATTCTAGTCAAATTTGCTTTTTGAAAAACTCAAGCAGTGGTACTTCTACCACTTTGTACTGAGTGGAATATGTTCAGATGACATAGAAAGCAGGCACAGCAGCTCTTGGCTGCCAGGCCCTAAGGAAACGAGGCAGTAGGTATTCACTCTGGTGGCAGCGCCATGGACAGCAAGCTGGGCACTCTGGCGAACTCTGCTCCCCCCCCCGCCCCCCAGAATGAACAGATCTGTCAAGCAGAAGTGGGGCCTTAAGCAGATGAAGACCTATAATACACTTGCGCCACTGGTAAGTTTTAAGTAAGGGACTAACTGAGCATACAGATGGTTTTACATTGTGCTGGCTTATTTGATTTCAAAATCAGTTATTTTCAATTTTTACTAAGAGCAAAGGGAATAGTTATATGGTTTTCTTTATCACAAAGAAAGAAATTGAGAAAACTCTCGAGGCTAAGATTACAAAGCTCTTAACTACTGGAACAATGGTTTCTCCACTTGTCCAGCTACTTAAGTTAACATTGTTCCCTCCATGAGACAAAGCACTGATCCAGAGCACTGCATTCCAAAACGATCCCTTCTTCCCTCCCTGCTGGATCGTTTACAGAGTTAGTGCTAATCTGAATGGAATGTGCTTATCTCCTATCTTTCCACCTGTTCCATTTTTAGCTACTTCTTAAACTAAGAGAAGGAGAATTGGCAATAGGTAGAATATGATTTTAATAATTTACTTATGTGGGAATCTTTATAATGTAGGCTTGAGCCATCTATCTTAGGGAAAAAACCCTGCAAACAGTTAAAATGGGTGAGAATAAATAACGATTTTAGGTTAGGTGCAAATAGAATGGGTTTTATTTTATTAATTTAGGGGGTTGGTGGATTGGGGAAAATTAATGGGATTTTTTAAAACTTGGTGTTTATTTAAACGTATCATTGAAAAAGATCTGATAGCTTACTAAGTGAATAACATTGTTCCATAATCCTCAGTAGCCAAATAAAGCCAAGATGTAGTAATTCTCAAAACAAATGCACTTTAGGGGGCATAAAGACAAGACAGACTGTCTGGGAACTCAAATGTATGTATAACACAGGAATAAATAAATAGGATTCTGGACCAAGTCTCAAAATAATATGCCTCCAAAGAATAATTAAGTCAATTTTTGTTAAAAAGTTAGATCCTCTGAGTTGGAAGAAATCTTAAATCTAGTTTGATCCCCAGAAGGCTCAGAAAAAGTATTTTACCTAAAATCAGAAAGCACACTAGCAGACTGGAATGACAAGCCAGGATTCCTAACTCGTAGGTCAGCTCTTCCAAACTTCCTCCCCCATAATAACATCATGCTGCTTCTGAGTATTGCATTCAGTTACGTCAAATACCAGGGTGGAATTTGGTCTGCACACTAAGCTAAGACAGCCAATGGCAAGAAAATATGGAAGTGGTTGTGAGAGGGTTAAAGGTGATTAGATTCTAGTTTTGATTTAATAATGAACAAGTGAAAAAGGTTGTGTGTTCTTTAAAACTCTGTATGAAATTTAGTAGAAAATTAATAGAAGCACCTTATATAAAAGGTGGCTTATTCAAAGGGCTGTAGCTGAGATATACAATTTGCTAGCCACTAGCCACATGTGGTTATTAAGTATTTGATTGTGGCTCATCCAAGTTGAGGTGTGCTGTTAAGTGTAAAATGCATATCGGAGTTTGAAGATTTAGAACAAAAAGAATGTAAAATGTCTCATTAATAAATTTTTATATTGATTTCATGTTGAAATGACAAGATTTTACAGATACTGGGCTAAATAAAATATATTGAAATTAATTTCACCTAATTCTTTTAGCTTTTTAAAAATGTGACCATAGAACATTCAAAGGTACACATGTGGCTCGCACTAACTTCACTGGATAGTGCTGATCCAGAAGCAGGAAAGGGGTGAGCAATAGCATGCAGTCTGTGAGATCTGTGTGGCTGGGCGTGAACGTACAGGGACTGTGTACCATGTGCCCGATGGTATAGACTGAGAAAGGTTAAGTAGGAGTTTGAGTTTGGTACACTGTGAATTAAAAAGTACAGAGTTTGGTGGGAAGGGAATGATGCCCTGAGTAGTACATATATATAATCATTTTGGAGACAGCATTTAGAGCCTTGGATTGACATTCCTTGCAGATTTTGGGAGTTAGCTTTGTTCCCTCTGGATATGACACATGCATTTTAAATTCACCAATTATCAACAGGTCTTTCAGCCAAATACAATAATTTTAAGGAGGGTTGTTTAAAAACATTTTTTTAATTATAGGTTGCTAGAATTTAGACTTTGTTTTATAATATTTTTTGAAATGGTATTTGATTTGTCTACAAATTTAGCAAAAAAATAGATAAGTACAATTATACAGACTCTTTTTTACCTCTATTACAGATAATACTAACATTTACTTTAAAGCACTTAAAATTTTAGCACCTACTTGAGTGAAAAGGGCTTGAATGATCGGAATCAAATACGCTGCAAACATCTGTGGTACTAGAAGCACCAGAAGCAGGAGGAGGTGTTAACGGTGTTCTTGGAGAATTTGGTGCAGATGCTGTACTTTCTGTTTCACTTTCAGGTATCCTACTATAACTAATTTTTCTTGGCTCCTGCTGCAGAGGTGTGGGATGTCTCATGGTACCTGGTCTTGGGTTTGATGGACGAACACCAGGAGATTTTAGGGGATAGCTATATTTTTTCGGCTGCAGACATAAAACAAACAAACAAACAAACAAAAAACCCATAATACTTATAACACCATAATAGAAAGGAAGGTATTTCTATAAATGCCTGGTAAAATTCAAGTAATGATTAAGAAAACCATTTACCACCAATAAAAAGTTACTCAATGATTCAAATTAACCTGTTCAAGCTAAAACATTAATATCCCATTTTCATAAACTCTTGGCTATCTAAATTATTAGGGAGTGAATTTCTTTAAATAACAATCTTAATCCTATAAATACCAGAGTATTTGTTATTTTAATATTTTTGGATGAAAATCTTTCTAAGATATGCTGTGTATTTCTCAGGCTTTTTAAACAGACTGTGTTGAACTGATTTACCCTTGTTGGAAAAGCCAGGATCATTACTGTGAACTGTGACTCTCTCACTGTGCTGTGTACCAGTGACGCCGTCAGGGTCACTTCACATTCACAAATGCATTAAATTGCCTGAGTTTTCATCTGTGCGTTTACATTAGTTTTACGGAATTTTCTTACAGAGTGATCATTTCTCAGTGATATCAGTATGCCTCATTGGAGCAGACTAAATTTTTCCAATTTGCGGTTTTTAATCCACCTTCAAAAAAACTATTTTGGGCCTTGAAAAATATTCTTGTGACATAATTATATAAGCTTTAATTCACAGACATTTTGAGATCTATCTTGGTTATTTAGAAGCCATTTATATTTACTTCTTGATTCCTGACTTTCTTATGAACAACAGAGATTGTAGTCAGAGCAGTGAAGTGATAACACTGTACACAAATTTGGCCAGGCACTGCCAAGCACTAAAAAACAATGGAAACTTTAATTTCCCCCAAATTATCTTTAGCCAAATCTCGTAAGTCATTACTTTGAAAAAAAGTCGTAAGTACATTTATTTAAGTGAATTAATATAAATTAATCAGAGTTCCTGCCCTTAAAATAAATCTTGAATAATTTTTTTGTTTAAAAACATAAAAACTTTTATATATGCCTAATATCTTCATCTATCATATCAGGACTTATTCAGAATAATATTAATACTCATTTTTTGGAACCAAGTGGGATATTCCTGAGCATATTTATTAAGCACTTATTCATTACTTTTACCTATCACCTGTGCACTTCACCCTAAATGCCTCTATAGAAAACTAATCTGTATAACACATACAGTACTGACAGCATCACCAGATACAGAGGACAACTGAAAAACACATATAAATATAAAAGTAATATAGATATACAAATGCTCACAAATCTTGGCAGAGGTTTAGGGTTTCGTGGTTCTATTTCCAGGGATTTGTTGAAAAGATAATCTGTAAATTCTTTTTCCATGCTATTTCCCATTGGATTCAAGTTTTCGAAGAACCTCTAAAATAAATGCAAAGAAACAACTATTAATATTAAATATTAGAAATTCAGTTTGAAATTCATGAAAGTAATTTAAGAAAACATTTAACATAAGAAAATTTGAATTATTTTTTAATTTTCTTTATAATATAAACCTGCCTTTCATTGGGCAGGTTATAAACTTAATCAGAAATATGTATCTTCAAATAATTCAACTTACTTTGATATCTGATTCTACTCGTAAACAATAAGGCTGATTTTGGTACTGCTGGATCTCTCCTGTTATTTCTGCTACTTTTCTCCTTTTGCTAAAATTTATAAGCTCTTTTCCATGCCTTTTTAGGACCTCAGGGTTGCCTTCTTCTGTTTTCAAGATATTAGTTAGGTAAATTCCTAAAACATACAATGAAATTATTTCAAGGATAAAAAAGGAAAAATCTAGTTTTTATTTCTTAGTGATTGTAGTCATTTTACATTGTACCATCTCAACCATCATAATCAAAGAATCAAGGTACAGATTTCCCTTCTATGAAAAACAACAAACTAGGTAAATATCAAGAGAAAAAGTTTTATGAGTATCAAATTCTTCTGCAACAAACTGAAGTTTTATAAATACCTGAGAAAAGAGAAAAAAATTAACAAAGTTAATATATTTTTCAGGAGGAATAACCAATTTTCCAATACCTGCCAAACTACATATTATCTGACAAAAGTCACAGTTGTATAAAAGAAACAAAGAATAATCCATCACTAACAACACTTATTTTTTGGCAAAAGGGGGAAATGTTCAATTCAGAGGATTCTATTCGCTGCTTACTCAGCTCTTGAGGCACCACAAGTGTTTGTTAGGGTTTGTACATAATTCAGATGTACTACTGTTTGGATAGGCTTACTCATGCAAACATGGAAGGGTCTGCAAGCCTGTCGAGTACAAGACTGCATTTAACTTATGTATATATTCTGGCCTTCGATACTTCTAGAATTAGTGGCAACCTGATAATTGAGCTCCTGTTTCCTCATCACTGCAGGCTGTGCACTGGATGAGGAGGAGAATGAACAAAATAGCGGGCACTTTGGTTCTACACATGGCCCTCTGGTGCCAGGACTGCTTTCGTTCCTTTCTGTTCTAGCGTAATGGTTCTGGAGCCAGCTCTGCTGTTTTCTGCCTGTGTGATCTTGTGCAAGTTGCTGAGCTTCTCTGTGCCTTGGTTTTCTCATCTATAAAATGCGGATGGCAGGGTTGTTGTGAGAAATGAACGACTATACAGGCTTAGAATAGGGCCTGACAAAAGTACGTTTCATTAGCTGTGGTTGTGACTGTTGATGCCTTTGTTGCTAACCTTGCCCTATTCTCTTATGGAAAGCTTCTGGCTTTTCCCCTAAAGAACTGACTGTTTGTGATGCTTTGGGTGGGGGGGAAGAGGGTGTGTAAACATCTAAATTCATTCACTCAGTACATGTGTACTGAGCCTCTGCTGTATGCCAAGCACTCCATTAGGTACTGCAGATCCAAAAACAACAAGACACACAGTCCATGACCTCAAGGAGTTCAGAGCTTTGAATGGGGGCTACTACAGTACAATCTGGTAAGTGCTGTATTAGTGCTAGTGCAGAAGACGCTATGAGAGCACAAGGGAAGTGTGCCTAACTCCGCCTATAGGAAAGTATCACAGACAAGGTGATGCTTAAAATAAGTCTCAAAAAATGAACAGAAATTTAATAAGCAGGTTAAGATGGAAGGGCGTTCCGAGCAAAGCAGCAGTGTGTACAGAGGCACTGGTTTGTGATGAAGCCTGGAAGGTGCACTCAGAGACAGCATGTTGTTTCGTATGGCTGGGCCGCAGGGGTCTGACGTGCAGGAAGGGAGAGGAGTGGCAGGGGACGGGAATGACACAAGCCAGGGATTAGGAGTTCTAATCACTTCTCCATCACTTCAGGTTGTGCGCTGGAGGAGAACGGACAAAATAACAGGCACTTTAGTTCCAACTGTATTTTAGTGGTTCTAAGTGCTTTTGTGGTACAGGCATACTTTTCAACGCTAGAATTTTTGGCCACATTCTTGAAAGGATTAAGTGACTCAAAATCAATAGTGTACAAGTCAGCAATAATGAATATTATAGACATCAATGCCTGTTTGATTCTAAAAAGTATAGAGTTACTAAGTATATTAGTTATTTCTAAGCACTCAGGCTACTCTCTTAAAAAAAAAGATTTCATTCATTTATTTTAGAGAGGTGGGAAGGGAGGGAGAAAGAGAGAAAGAGAGAGAGAAACATCCATGTGCGAGGGATACATCAGTTGGTTGCCTCCAGACTCCCCCAACTGGGGACCTGGCCTGCAACCCAGGCATGTGCCCTGAACAGGAATCAAACCTACAATGTTTTGGTTTGCAGGCTGCCACTCAGCCCACTGATGCATATGAGCTATAGCTCAGGCCACTCTTGGTTACACATTCATGACAAATTTCCCATGTTCTAGTACACACAGGCTCTTTCATTTTCCACATCTGCCAGTTATATTCTCCTCCACAGTAAGCTGCATGACCAACTTAGGTCAACGTTCAGTCTGACAAATAAGTCCATGATAGTACATACTGTATTTTGCTGTGTATAAGGCACACTTTTAGCCCAATTTTTTAGGATGCATATTATACATGGGTAGTACTAATTCTGTATCATGTAAATGTTTTTAATTTTTTTATTTATGCATATATGTTAAAAGTGTAACTCTAGAAAGCAATAATGACATCCATATGCAAAATAATACCCTGGAATCCAATAATCAGTTTTGTTTATAAATACAAATAAAAAATTGAATTAAAAAATTAAAATGGAAGATTTTTTCCTCAAAGTTTGGGCCAAAAATATGGGTGCACAGCATACATGGGAGCACATTATACATGGCAAAATATGGTATTTAATGGCAGACAAAATCAACTTTCCCTACTGGTCACAAATTGATGGCCCAACTATGAAGAAATTGTGGGTAGTAGCATCTAGACTGGGTCATGAAGAACCTTTTTAAAAAAGTTTAACTTTTATCTAATAGGTAATTAGGAAATTATTAGCATCTTTGTACCCTAGAAGGATTACTTGGGCTGTATTGTGAAGCCCGGTGGGTTACCAGATGTGAAGCCAGGTGAGTTAAGCCTGGAAGCAGGAAGATTGGTTAGCAGGGTAAAAGTAGTCCTGGTAAGATAATGAGGGCTCTCTTAGGGTCTACAGGGATTGAATGGAGTGCATGAACATTCAAGACGTAGCTGCCACAAGAACTGGGCAGGGGTGGGGGAGCAGTGGGAAGGAAGACTCAGCTTTGCTCGTGAGTGAGTGACTGTGTGGTGGAATAATGACTGACCCTGGGAACATGGGAAATAAGTTATGAGATGTAAGCATTAAAAGTTTAGTTGGATGAAGTTGTGAAAATGCTTACAAATAGCATTCTGGCAGAGCTCAAGATGAAGTTTAGAAATTATTTTATGACAAGTTAATGGCTAGTCAAAAGGAGAATAAATGATCAAAGAGGTGGTGTCCAAACTTTGTTGACTGTATACTATATATCAGAAAAAATATTTAAGCATGCATCCTCTATATATAATTAATATATATACTAATGTACTGTTAAAGCTTAATTTTTTAAGTAGATCATTTAAAAAAAGATTTATTTATTCTTTTTAGAACGAGGGGAAAGGAGGGAGAAAGAGGGAGAAAAACGTCAATGTGTGATTGCCTCTCGCACGCCCCCTGCTGGGAACCTGGCCTGCAACTCAGGCGTGTGCCGTGACTGGGAATCAATCTGGTGACTTACTCAGTTCGCAGGCTGGCGCTCAATCCACTGAGCCATACCAGCCATGGTTAAATAGATCATTTTATATACCCTATGGAGACCGTTGTTTTAGGGAGAGGGAAAAGAGAACTACTACATAAATAATGAAGAAGGGTGAGGTTTCACCTTTTTGCTCATGTCTTTCCCAACCCTTCTGGAAAAGGCACTGCTTAGAGTTCTAGGTCCCACAGGACTTTGCTCACACTTCGACTCCCACATCTCTACAATACAGTACTGTATGTACTACATGGTACTGCAATTTATTTTTCTATTCTTTTGAGAGGGCTTATTGAGGGTAAGACAATGTTTTATTTTCTATTCTAATACCTAGCCCAGGGCCTGGCATATCACATGGGAGCATCCAATGAATGTTTCTGAATGAATGAAAGGATGCAAGAGACAAATAATCAATCCTAAAGTGGCAGGAAAGCATGATGGAGATGAAACAAACTGACAAGAAAGAGGAGGAGGACATACAATTAGAGCTGTGTAAAAGGAAAGAGCAAAGCCAATGCTACAGGCTTGGAAGTTTGTGCAGAGAGGTGAGACTTGGTTGAGTGAGCAGTCAGCATCCTTGTATCTTGGAATAAACGTTAGTTTGCATATGCATATATCTATTCTACCTATAAGTAGAACATTTTAGCGTGTGGAGAAAAACTGGGATATAGACCATAGTCTGGCAGGGCCTTGGAAGGAGAAATTGCCTGTAAATGGTGTAGTGCAAACAAAAGACTTGAATAAAAATGAAGACCAAGTAAAAGTGTTAGATACTACCCCTGACCCTCCCATACAGGGGAAGAAACAGCGTACAGAATTAAGGATAAGAATCTGGAAGGAGTATAGATGAGATGGAATTCAGCAGCAGCAATAACATATGGCTCTACCTACTGGGTCAGAACCATGACAGGCTGCCTGGCTAACTCCAGGGACTGATAACTTTTAGCTTTGGAATAGCAAAAATCTTCCCAGAGCAGCAGAACTGATCAGAGATAGTTCAGATAAACTGCCTTGAAAGAACAGAGGTTCAGCAACCAGGAAGACAAGCAGAAATGAGTAGGAAGGTTGGCAGGTAGGCTGTTTGTATATATCAAACTACCTACATGTCTGTATTCTCTCACTAAATCACACAGCTCCCCTTAAAACATAGTGAATCGTACTCTAAATACAGGTCTGAAACACCCTTTCTTCACATGACATGTTATGAAGAATAGTAATGTTAGTTCATCTGAGAGAGAGTACTCCGGAGAGTTCAGTTTGTGTGAATGAATGCCTGCTGATCAGGGTAACAGGGTAGGTAGCAGGGGCTGATTCATTACTCCAGTGAACAGGCCCTGAGGTCTCTCTTCACCTCTGTGTACAGAGGCTGTAGAATATCATGAGTAGCATGACTATAAGCCCAGTAAGTGCTATGTATTTTTCACTCTTTCTAAGCACCTGACAGAGTTCTTGACACATAGCAGGTAATCAAGAAATATCTGTTGACAGACTGAATAAAATGAACTTACCCAGGTACTTTCCCAGGCTCCCCTGTAGGAACTGGCACTATAGTTACCACACATGAAAGTACATGAATAAGTTTTAATGTTTTACCAGAAAAGGAAAATAAATGAACTCAATAGTTTTATCAATAATTTAGGGGGAGAAAGTCCTCAGGAAAACAGAACAAATAAAGAGTGATAAAAAATACATGACATAAAAAACATTAAATGAGAGAGAATAATTATGTTTAAGAGTTTATCTTTTTGAAGAAAAAAGCAAATGAAAGTAGACCAAGTACAAAAAGAAATGAGAAAGACTGCAAATAGGAATAATTTACAAAATAACATTTTTGTAGATGTAACTGAATGCTGAGTTTTTTAAAATAATAAAATGAGACACTTGCGAAGCAGATAACTGAAATTTAAAAAATTAAGGAAGAGTCCTGGCTGGTATAGTTCAGTGGATTGAGCACAGTCCTGCAAAACAAAGGGTCGCAGGTTCGATTCCCAGTCATGGCACATGCCTGGGTTGTGGGCCACATTCCCAGTAGCAGGTGCATGATAGGCAACCACACATTGATGTTTCTCTCCCTTTCTTTCTCCTTCCCTTCCCCCTCTCTAAAAATAAATAAAATATTAAAAAATATATAAAATTAAGGAAGAAATGAAAATGTTATTAAAGAATTATTATATCCTACAAAGATTACAGATCCAGATGGTTTTTGTTGGACTATTTCAAAATTTAAAGGCTAGATCATTTCATGATATTCTAGAATAGAATAAGTAAGATGTAAAGTTACTTAACTAATGTTACAAAGTAAATACAACCATAACAACAAAAGCTATAAATATAGTACAAAAAGAAAAACCACAGACCAACCTTATTTATGAAGATGGATGCAAAAATCCTAAATGATAATGAATAGAATTTATTTATATATTTTAAAAAATTAATACACCATGAATAAATGAGTTAATATTAGTAAGTAGGAAGGTTCAGTATTAACTAATCTATAATTTAATCTGCTAAACAAGAAAAATCCTTTTTCTCACTAAGATGGAAAACTATTTACCAAAGTAAATGTATATTGCTAACAAAGCAAAGGAGATAATTATGAAAGGAAACTTTCTTAACATAATGAAAAGCATCTAATCAAGAAAACAGCAAAATTATATCTATTTCTGCTTAAATTGAGATTAAAACCAAGCTGCTTATTATCATTGTTGTTAAACCTTTGTTTGGAAGTTATGACCAATGTTACAGGGCATAGCACAGAAATAAGATCAAAACAAGAGACACTATCACTATTGGTAGACATCATTAAGTATTTAGAAAATCCAAGGAAATTTAAAAGTCTGGGAATTAAGGGTGATTGACTATTAAAAAAGATACCATTCACAATGAGAAACACCTAGAAAAAAGCTAAGTACCATACATTTTCTTTCCAAATTAATTGATAGATTGTTTCAAGTGTATTAGAGGAAATTACTCCCCCCCATTATAAAGTTTATTTGGAAAAATAAAGAGACAAAATTGGCAAAGAAAATAGTGAAGAAACACTGAAGAGCCAATGTTATATTTGAAAACACTATTAAGCAGAGGTTCCTAGCCTTGGCACAACTGGCCTTTTGGACTGGGTAACTTTTTGTCCTGTGCATCGCAGGATGTTAGCGACATTTCTGTCCTCTGCCCACTAGATACCTCTAGCACCTCCCAGTGAGAACAACAAAAATATCTCCAGATATTGCTAAATGTTCCCTGAGGTGCAAAAATTGCCCCCAGTTGAGAACCACTGATTATAAAGTGCCAATCATTAAAACTGGGCACTAGTATAAGAACTTAATGGGAAATTATTTATTAAAGGAGTTACTATATATAAATGGGGTTAAAGAAGACTTACTCAATAAACCTGAGTCAATAAAAAACCAATATGGTGGAGAAATAAATTTGAATATTTCATATATTTAAAAGAGATTTCAATTTGATTGAAGAGTTAAACATAATTTAAAAAATGAGATCATAAAGCTAAAAGAAAATATCACTGAATATTAACTTACTTGGCTGGAAGAATTTTCTAAGGTTAGAACCAACAGTAATCATAATGGGAAAGACAGACATTATAGAACTTAAATATACTGTATGTTAAAGAATAAAAACTAAAGGGCATAATGGTAAAATATCTAGCTTAAAAAATATTCTCAAATAAAGGTATTCATTATAACATTATTTAGGAAACTCCAAGACATGCAAACAATGTATGTGTTCAATCGTGGGGTAATAGTTAAATGAACAGTCAGACCAATTTTATGGAATATTATGCAGCATTACAAATAATAATTATGAAGACTAATAAAACACAATGATATATTTAGAATATGGTAAGTGAAAAAAATAAACAATAGTGTATATGTCATATGAGTACAACTATATACAATGTACATAGCAAAAAGATTAGAAGTAAATACAAAAGTGGTTAGTTATAAAGCCTGAAAACAAGTGGGAAAATATGATGCGCCGATTTAAAAAAATCAGGATATAACAACATCCTGCATGTTGTTATAACAACTAACTTAAAGCTATATAAAAATATATAGATATAGATAAGGAAATGGCCAGGTGAAAATACCACATGCTAAAAAGACTAAACACCAGACATGTAATAGAGATCATTGTTTTGATTAATATTCAGAGGAAGAATCATCAGAGCACGTATATAGGCAGGGAAACTGGTGTGAAGGAGATGGCATTACATCAGATGGCTGCCCAAGATGGAAATAAAAAGTACAACGTATAGATTAGGTTTGATCTTAAAAAGTCCTAATAGAGAAAAATTCTAAGAGGATTCAGGTGCTAAATATTTGTTAAATAAGAATTTTCTGCTGGTATATTACACATGTATGAACTCAGTTATTTAATGAAATAAGTGTCTTGTTTTATCCAGAAAAACAATAAAAATTCAATAGGAAATGCTCACCAAAGAAAGGCACACATGGTGGATTAATAGACCTGAGTTTTGCCAAATATTTCTTATAGTGATCTTCACTTAATTCATGAGCTTCTTCTAAAATTTTCTTTTGGCGACTTGGTATTTGCTACAATAAAAAAATATTTAGGGAGCATAAGTTTATAAAAGAAATCAAAGTTTTTTCCAAAAAATTCCAGGCTAAGAGTAAAGCCCAATCCCAACTGTATCGGCTTGATTCTAAGAGTAACCATGCTGGCTTGAAGAGACTATCTTCATGGCTCCTAGTGCAAACTTAAAGGGTGTGTGTTTGTGTGTGTGTGTGTGTGTGTGTGTGAAATCAGGTTTCTCGTGCCATTCCTCACACAATTATGTGAGTATAATTGTATAATACAAATTAACTGCTGAAAGCACTTTCTTCTTCTAACTGTGAATGCACTTTAATGAAAATGCCTAATTTAAAAAGAGAAACCAATTCAACTTGAAATTTAGATAATACGATCTTTTAAACTATTGGGTTGGCCAAAAAGTTCATTTGTTTTTTTTCTGTAAGGTGGCTCTAGTAGCTCAGTTGTCTTTAACTTTGTTCGAAACAATTCTGTTAGATTGTATTGTTATAGCTGTCCTATCAGCATGCATTTAAAAAAAACTTATCAAAATTGGTGAATTTTTGTGTAGCCATTTTAACATTGAAGATGGGAAGAAAATAAGCAACATTTTTAGCATATTATGTTTTATTATTTCAAGAAAGGTAAAAATGCAACTGAAATGCAAAAAAAGATTTGTGCAGTGCATGGAGAAGTGTCAAAAGTGGTTTGTGAAGTTTCATGCTGGATGATGCTCCACGGTTGGGTAGTTAGGTAGACCAGTTGAAGTTGACAGTGATCAAATTGAGACATTAACTGAAAACAATCAACGTTGTACCACACGGGAGATAGCCAACATACTCAAAATATCCAAGTCAATAAAGTTATTGGCAAAAATAAAAACTGTGTCTTCTGTTTTATGGAAAAAACTAAATGGACTTTTTGGCCAACCCAGTATTAGTGAGAGACAGATGAGGCAGTTAAAAATTAAACATCATAATTTGTTAAAATCCTGATTCTTAGAATATGAAATTTAAGTTCTTTTAAAAAAGCCAACTATACAAACCTACCTCAAACGTGTGGTCTAGCCTGTAAACAGGTGATGAGTTCATAGCACTGACAACCTCAAGGACGCCATTGAAGTTGTTCAGCTCTTGAAAGACTTGCAGAATCTCAATTATTCGACTCACCACAGCCACTCTTTCTTCTAAGTTTTCAGTTTCTACAATACATCTGGGAATCAAAGACAAAAATGAATTTAAAAATTCAGAGTTTTTCCAACACCAACAAGATGTGAGTTGAAAATTTTAGTAAATAAAATAATGTAGAGTGTGGAGAGGCCATACGTGTAACTGTAAAGATTCTATAGTCAGAATGCTAGGTAAGCAGCAGGAGGCTGAAAGATACGGCAGTGCCTTGGCAGTCAGGCACGCTGCTCCTCACTGCCTTCCAGATGGATGCCATGCACCGGTCGGTCACATCCCTAGCACATTCGGTGCATCCTGCCTCGGCATTAGAATTAACTGATGAGTCTAACATCTTATTGAACATATGCTGTTTTGGAGGATGTGGGGGTGTTCTAGGGGAATTTATTCCAGAATTCAAAAATTCTGTGCTTCCTATTCTTCATCTAATTGCAAGATTTTAGTGATTAATCCTCAATTTCTTTCTTTGAAATACAGAAATAATTAGCTAAATTCCAGGAACAGCTTTTTAAATAGTAAGCATTATAAGGTAAAAATGTCAATGAAAGTATTTTACCTCAGTTAAGAAGAAATTTATTGATTTTTATTTTTCATTGTATTTTACTGTTTGTGCTATTACAGTTGCCCCAATTTTCTTCCAAGAATAAAATTTTCTAATTACTTAGAAAAAATCAATGAGAATAAAAGCACTTAAATATCAAGAATCCTTGGAAAGTATACATGTATATATCTTGGTAAATATCAGGAAGTGTACTATGCTAAAAAAAAAAGAAAATTCCTCAGTGAACATTTACTCTCCACTTCTAATATTTGAGAGAATTTATTTACTAATTAGTTATCAGTAAAGAAAAAGACACATTAAACTTGGTTTTCAATAATGTACAATTAAACACCTTATAATCCAAGGAAAAATAGAATACATAACTGGAAAAAATAAACATAAATCAATATTAAACATTTTTAAGTGTAAAGTGCAGCCCCAAGTGGGTGGCCCAGTCAGTTGGAGCACTGTCCTGTGCACCAAAAGGTTGTGGGTTCGATCCCGGGTCAGGGCGCCAATGGGAGGCAACCGATCAATGTTTCTCTCTCACATCGATGTTTCTCTCTCTCTCAAATCAATTCTAAAAAACTTTAAAAAAATGTACAGTTGCAGATTACATAATTTCCTAATGAGGCAGGACTGACATTAAGAAAAAAACCATTGTAAAACTATCAAAATTAATTTGCCTTATATCAAATTAAACATAACATGTTTATGTGCTTAAAGCATTAGCTACATCTCTACAAATATATCATATTCTGGATAGCTAGTCAGATATTTCAAAAGGCATAATGTAAGTATAATGTATTTGCATCTTTTATTTAACTATTTCAGTTGCTATTAACTAGGTATACAAACAGATCACCTGTGGAGATTTTGTAACGACCAGGTAAGTATGGAGTGATTTATCCACAGGTGACTCCAATTTAATGCACACCCATGGCTAAGAACCACTCTGGCAGATGGACAAGAACCTTTCACATTGAAAAGGCAGATACTGGAACCCTTGTACACTGATGATGGCGGGAATGCAAAATGGTGTGGCCACTAGGGAGGACAGTGTGGAGGTTCCCCAAAACATTAAAAATAGAAGTACCATGTGATTCAGCAACCCTACTTCTGGGAATTTATCCAAAAGTATTGAAATCAGTGCCTCAAAGATATATTAGCACTCCTATGTTCACTGCAATGCTATTCACAATAGCTAAGATGTGCAGACCACCTCACTGTCCATCTATGGATGAATGGATAAAGAAAATGTGATGTACATGTGCAATAGAATATGATTCAGTAGGGAATCCTGCAGTATGTAACAACCGGAATGAACACTGAGAACATTATGCTAAGAGAATAAGCCAGTCACAAAAAGGCAATGCTGCATGTTCTAAAATAGTCAAACTCATAGCAGCAAAGGACAGAATGGTGATGGCCAGGGACTATGCGGAGTGGAAAGTGGGGCATTGCTCATCACCACATATCAGGTTTCAGAGTTGCAAGATGAATGAATTCTAGATTTCTGCTGTACAACATTACGCCTAAAGATAACAATGCTGTGTTGTACACCTAAACAATCTGTTAATAGGGTAAATCTCATGTTAAGTATTCTTAACACAATTTATTTTAAAAAAGGACAAAGCAGGAAATGGCCTTCTTTTTAGTAATTTATTAAAAAGTAGGTCAGAAATGAAATGGTCTCTATGTTTGATCAGTTATATTTCCTCTTTAAAGACATAAGTTTTAATTATTATAATGGAAATCATACCAAAGTGTAGCTATTTAACTTAATGAAGAAATCAGGAAGCAACACATAAAAGGAAAATTCCAAAGTTTTACTTTTTTAGAGGCTGAGGAGTAATAAAATAAATAGCAGAAAATCCCAACTTGCAGATTACTTGGGTGCTTATTTCTCTCTAGGAATCTCTTTTGGGTCTGTATCCACATTCTAGCTCAGGTTCCAGTCATTCCCTTCTGTCACTGGTCTTTTGTTCTGTCAGTTCCAACATGATCTGTGGAACCTTATATCACTCTTATTTGATTAATCAGTCAAGTTGACTAATTAGCCAATATTATTTGACTAATAATATTTGACTGTTTTTACTCAGAAGAAAAACATGGCCACCAATACATAAAATTCCAATTTCTGGCCACAACTATAAAATTCCATTGAGATTCTTGACTTCTGACATGGTAGTGTAAGGAGCTCTGCTTATTCACTCCTCAATGAAACTGGTGAAAATTGTGTGTGTGTATATGTTTATAGATAAATATATACATATACATACACATAAATATTTAAAGTCTCTGGAAATGGCCCTAAAGCAAATAGCAAATGAAGAAACATCTGTTCAGGAAAATCTACAAAAATTTAGTAAGAGAGATCGAGGCAAGAGTCTGTGGTATTTGAACTAAGACTGTTCTCTCCCGTCTTCCTGCCAGAGAACCTCTGAGGGGGAGGGGGTGGAGTGGTTTACTGCAGATTGCTGCAGCCAAGAACATAGGGCTCCCTGTCCACCCAGCTCCCAGCTACAGGGCTTTCTTCCCAGGAGGAGCAGGACTCCAGCATTTCTCATTCGTCCTGACCCAAGCAGCTGCTGCTCAGGCCATGTCCCAGGTGAGGGCAGTTGAGAGGTGGGGGCTCCTTCCTCCTGCATAACTTCGATGTGGAACAGAGGCTCTACCTTGAATGTGGCACACTGAAAATCCTGGGAAGACAGCCATTCCCTGGTTCCTAAGGCAGTTCTATGTCAAGAGAAGCAAGCCAAGAGGACCTCAGCCTACGCTGTGTGTGCACATGCACCACCACCAAGCACTCAGCTCCTGGAGCAAGAATGTTAACTCCAAGAGAAACTTGCCATGGTCCCCAGCTTCTAACTCTAGCCTCAAACAGGTCGCTCCTAATCTCCTGCCATTCACAGCAAAGTGTGGAGAAGTTTAAACCTAAGGATGCTCTCAAGAACAATGAAGGTTGTGGTGAAGAGTAATTTAGAGATCTGTGGATTTAATGAAGATACAGCCTAGACTTCTGGCCAATTAGTTCATAGGAGAGAACCAGTGAATGAGATAGGTGGGGTCAGAACAAATATCAAAATAGAGACCTCAGAAACCATTTCTTCAAAGGACTCACAATATGATTGGATTAGTTTATAGAGCAATTTATGCCACCAGGGAGTTTCTGGAAACAGTAGATCAATCAGTTGGCAATCACTGGAGGTTAACAACTTGGTGTAGTTGAGGAGGGAGTGAAAGAAAGCCTGACCGACACTGCTGCCTTCTTAGGGTGACTGGGCAGGCACACCCCAACCTGTACCTCCCAGAAGAGGGACATCTCAGTGTGTGTGTGGGGGGGAGATGGGGGAGAATAGCTTTCACTAAAATAATCCAGCTGGCCAACTAAACAAATCAACAAGCAATAACAATAACAAGCCCTGGGACAGCAGCGGTGACAGTAATTACAAGTTGCTACAATATTATCTGAAATGTCAAATTTCCAACAAAAAATTATGAGGCATGCAAAGAAACAGGAAAGTATGACTCTTTCACTGGGGAAAAAAGCAGGGAACAGTAACTGTGCGGGACCAGCTGTCCAATTTAACAGAATAAGATTTCAAGTAGCCATTATGAGTATATTCACAGAACTAAAGGAAAGCATGATTTAAAAAGCAAAGAATGGTATGAAGACAGTGTGCATCAAATAGGGAATATCACAAAAGACACAGAATCATAAAAGGAACCAAATGGAAATCCTGGGATTGAAAAGTACAATAATTAAAACAAAAAATTTACCAGAGGGGCTATAGTTGATTTGAACTGGCAGAAGAAATAATTAGTTAACTTGAAGATAGAGCTATTGTTCAAGAGTGAAGGCAAAATAAAGACTTTCCCAGACAAACAAAAACGGAGAGAATTTGTTGCTAGCAGACCCAAGTACAAAAGTTCTTCAGGCTGAAAGCAAATGACCCCAGATGGTAATATGAATCCAGACAAAGAAAGAGGACCAGTAAAGGTAATTATGTGACTATAAAAGATACTATAAATGCGTATTTTTTTCTCATTGCTTCTCCTAAGTGATTTAAAGAGCCACTGTATACAGTAAGGTGCATGTGATGTACTGTTGAGCCTATAACAAGCAGAAATGTAATTGTGTGTAATATATGGCCAGTAACCACACAAAGGAGGTGGGTGAGAGCAAAGCTGTAAAGGGCTAAGAAAACAATGGCAAATGGTGAAGCAATAATTATAGCATATTGTTAGATTTGCATCACTACTTATATGTAGCGTGTATCACAATAATACCACAAAAAGGGGGGAAAGAAAATAGAGTTATATAGGATTAACATTTCTATGTATCATGGGAATTAAGTTACTATAAATATGAAGCTGATTCTGATGAGATGTATATGGTAAACTTTAAGCAACCATTAAAAAAGCCTCAAAATATAATAAAAAATTAATGAAGTTAAAATGCTACATTAGAAAACTATTCACTCAGTGCAAAAAGAAAGGAGAAAGAAGAACAAAACATGAGACATATAGAAATGGAAATGCAATGAAATTTATAAAGCATCTGTCTGCTATGAACGTAAAAATGTCAGTAATACTTACTTCTCAAACCACAGAGTGAGATTAGTGGTGTGCCGGATCATTTTCAGAAGATTAGGAGAATTAATTTCTTTGTCTTCTTTCGTCCACACACTTCCAACTAATTCTGATGGCTGTACAGCTCTAAAATCATCAAGATATAATTCTACATGACACTTTTCCTTCTAGTGAACTGTTTTATTAAGTAAATGAGACAGATAAAAGTAAACTCATATAAACTTTCCTCTTACACCAGCAGCAAGATATATGACAAGATTTAACAAAAAATTATAATTCTGCATCTTTTTCCATATATTAAAATATTTTATGCATGTGTAGTTTTATTATTGCTTTACAGTAGCATTTTATTTGAGGCAAGTTTGGGATTTCTTCATAATATCATTCCCAGCACTTACAAATATTATTTAAAAAATTGGGGTGACAAAGTAGTTTGGGATAATTCTCTTAAATAATGATATATTTGTTATAATAATCAGCTCAATGAGGTTATAGTAATACTGCAATTCATAATTTTTTTCTCTAAAGGAGGACAGGAAACCCAACCACAAAACAGTCCTAGAAAATAAAATAGACTCTAACAATGATTTTTGAGAACAGTGATGATCTTTGGTGGGAAGAGATCTATAAATTTAGTTCATTTTTTCATTTAGTTATTAAAAATAGGTTGAATTTCTAAATAGCCCCAATTTACCACTAGAAACAGACATTTTTTGAGACAGTAGTTATTAACATGTAGAAAAACTAAAAAGGCTGTAACTGGCCATGACTTAAATTCATAATTACAACTGCAGTAGCTAACATACTGAGCCCTTACTCTGTGCTAGCACTGTACACGTATCGCCTTTTTTAAACCTCGCAACAGCCCCAGGGGTAATATCACTGGCTCCGTTTCACTCTTGAGGAAACTAATAGGCAGAGGGAGAAAGTTACAAAAGAAGGTTAGAGTTGCTCTAGAACACCAAGCCAGCAAATGGTAAAGCCAGGATTTGAACTTAGCTTTAGCAACAAGGGGTGACTGCAGACAGAGAGAAGCTTTAAAAGCCAGACAAAGCAAGGGGGTCAGAGAGTGAGAGAGGAGCCTTCTGCACACCAGACACTTCATGTCCTAACTCACCTAAAAGATAACAATCTTTTAAGGCAGAAACCAGTATTTCATTTAAAAAATTAACTCTGTTAAAGTGATTTTTCAGCTTGAATGTCAAATTACATACCGATATAGATCTGATTCAAGTAAAGTGAGTTGCCGAGCAATTTCTATTGGGTGTAAGGTGAGCAGGTCGAAAGTCTCTATGTGCCCAGGTCTGCTTATATGCCATTCAACAGTGGGAGGTGAACTCTGAAATGTAATATTATGACCTGGTCCACTGTCTCTTGCCATTTTTTTCCTTTGGATTATTTTAGTGATGGATTCAACCCATTTTCTCATTGCTTTACCTGAAATACATTTAAAATAACATTTAAATACTTTTTACTCAATATTTTATTTTTTAAAATAGTATAAAATCATACAAGTAATACCTGAATGTATGTTTACTATAAAAAGTTCAAATGATCAAAATTTTAAAAATGGAAGTTCCCCTTTACCATTTCCCTGTTCCCTACACCAATCTTATTCTTCCTCACTAGGGTAACCACTGTTAGAATTTGGTTTATATTCTTCCATTTCCTTTTAAAATTAAATTAGAAAGTAATTTATTTGTAGAGATGTTTTTTATCTCTGTTGTTCTGAACCTCTGTTCAAAATATTTTGTAATCTTTAAAAAAAAAAGATTTATCTTACACAAATGAGATTTCCAAGGACAGATTACACACATCCACTGTTAGTCTAATCAACATTGCATTTTATAATCCAAACAGTGCCAGAGGACCGAGTCCTTCATTTAAGTATGAGTTTCTGAGGCAGCTTTGTTTTGTACTACGCATGGAAGTATGGGTACTGGATACTGTATTCTGATCCTCATTTAGCATGTACCATGGAAATGTAGACAAGTTTACCTAAGACAGACTTATACCTATACAATCATAGAATCTTTAAAACTAGAAGATAAACTTTGGAGATCATTAAACCTAGCTCCACATGTTACTGATGAGAATGAATGAAAGTAATTTTGCCCAGAGTCATGGCTGATGACTGGCAGTGCTGGGAATAGAACTCCCATTTCCCAGCTCTCCACTCCCTGCGCTCTGCTGCCACTCTGACGTATGCCCTGTTCACCGGTGGCTCAGGGACTCCGCCAGCAGGGTCGTGATGGCACAACAGTCCCTAACTGTCCTTTGTGCACCTACTGTCAGATAAGTGTACAGACAGTACACTTAGCTATCTATGAGACTTTTCTTATCCAATTCCAAAATAAACAGCCAGCTGATTTACTAAACAAAAATACATTGGTTCAACAGAGTGATTACTGAGCAATTTGTAGATAAAAAATGTTGTTTGATGAAAATTTTTAAATTTTTCAAATTGCTATGCTGACACTACCACATACACCTCTTAACAATGGGCTGTACGGACAGCAATTGACACTCACCACATAGGTACTTTTATTACACATAAAACAAGGCACTTATAAAAACCATACCTCTTACTGTTCCAATAAATTCCTCCATTCGCCGCAAAAGATCTGTGTCTCTTTCAAAGTCATAGAAGTGGTGCTCTACCCAGTGCCGGCAGACATTTAATACTCTATGGCATTCACACAGAAGAATAATTGAATTACAGGGGAACTCGGGGATAAACGCTTATCACAATGAATGGTATAAATGAAAGCAGTAACTGTCACTAAATTAAATAATCTTATAAGTTGCTTACCACTTTCAAAATTCCATGTTAATTAAGACTTATACAATAACTTTTGACAATTGCTTGTCACTCATTTTACTTACTACCTCCTCCTGGCTTTGTTTCAACTCTGAAACAAAAGTTCTATAACGGCTTATTTACTTCAGTTATTTATTAACGCTTACCGCAGTTGTACAGGCTGTATATATTCTTTTCTAAATCTTTTTAGCTCTGCACTCAAGGGTTGATCTCCATTCTCTATAGCTATGCGATCAGCTTCTGTTGGCTCAGGCTCTGGAATTTCAAACCTAACATAAAGCAGAATAAACCAATGAAAATATTAATTGTATCAAATTATGCAAATAGGAAACTACAAACCGTTTCACTAGTCAGCACAATCAAGAGAGCACTGTAAAAAGTTACTAAGGACAGACACATCAGTGAAAACAAGGCTTCTATAATGTGAAGGCTAATGATCTTATAGATAAACCTAACCAGAAACACAATAAGGAATACCAGCAAAGTCTAAAAATAAATGTGATTATAAAGTTATTGAACTGATGTTCCTTTTTGGCTTGTGTAATTACCGTAAATCAACTAACACAATACTTTTTAAGGGTAAAGCTTGAAAAGTTGACTGCTTTTTTGGATGAAACACTTCTTGATTATAGTGTTTCTTGGATGAAACACTTTTCTTGATTATTTGTTCACTGATAAGCTCCATTTTCCTCAACTTGTGGCATATTTGAAAAATTGTTTAGAACATCTAAATCATCAAAATTTGAATTTCCTGAGTCTAAATTATACATTTTATATAGATCTTTAGTTAGATTAACTTATAAATTTGAAGCTTCGCATACTGATTTTCTATGTAAAAAAGGATGTCTATTTTTGTTTTTAAATAATCAAAGCTAACAAGAGAAATGATCTGCTAAGAGATTTTATTTCTTACAATGGTGTTCATGAACTACAATTTAAAGCTCATTTAATATATTTCCAAGAATATAAGATCTTAGTTTAATCTCTAAAAAAAAAAGAATTTAAACATTTAAAATTAACAGACCTTTCTATTAAAAGACTCAGTAGTTCTTGAGGTTTACAAAAGGATCTGTATGTTGTAAGAAATGTCCGAACAAAATTGGGATCTAAGAAGAAAAGGAAAAATCTTATTAAAATCTTTGATTCAGAATGATTAAACTAGTATTTACATTTTCAAAAGAGATCAAATAGTCAATTTTAAAAGTCCCAGAATGTTTTAACCACATAGAATGCTTTGGATTTTATAATGAACTGCTAGACTTAGTGCCTCTTAAATTAGTGGCAAAACTAAGGATACTAGAGTTTTAGATTTTATTTATTTACTTACTTTTAGGGAGAGAAACATCAATGTGCAAGAGCTACATCAATTGGTTGCCTCTTAAGAGCACACCAACTGGGGACCTCGCCCACAACCCAGGCATGTATGTGCCTTCACTGAGAATTGAACCAGCGACCTTTCAGTTTGTAGGGTGGTGCTCAATCCACTGAGGCACACCAGCCATGGCTAGATACTAAAATTTTATGTCAACCTATTTTCTTGACCTCTGCACAACTCTGACTAGCTGATGTCATCATTGGCCACAGCGGGTGACGAGAAGGAAGGGAAAGGCAAAGGCTAAGCGTGGAAGCAAGCTCCCTACCTCCTACCTGGATCTCAGAGCATCACCAGATGGTTTATCTCCTTCATAAAGAGACAAGCCACAGCATAATCCATTACCTTTCCTGACATCCAGACTAGTTTATTTAGGATCAGTTATCTAGATTGCTTTCAATCATGTTAACAGAGCAAACAACTAGAAATTGGATCTTATAATTTTGAAGATAAAGTTAAATACAGTTTCTAAATTATTTTATTTGCTAAAGGTCTTTAAAAAAAAACTACTAAAAGATGCTTACAAATACATATGAGTTATTAAAACTATCAAATGAGCCAGAATATGCTGATTTGGTTCTATTCACAACCTTTAATTCCTTTTATTTCAAGTAGTCACAATGAGAGTTCAGTCGTAAGAGCAGGAGTCTCCAACCCCTTCCAGCAGAGGACCTACTTGTCATTCAAATCTCCCTGCAGTGAAACAAGTGGTTGACTGAGTGTGATCACTCCGCCAGGCCTGGCCAATTGCAGTCTTTGCCTGACAGTATTCCACAATGGGGGGCGGGGAGGGGGCGGAACTTCTATAACACAAATGTCATCAAGCTCCACCTTTAGTTTTGAGTTGTTAAAGAGGAGGAGTTCATTAACTTTAGTTTTTGACTGGGAGAATCCTTGTCCTATCTTACATTATGGTCTAGTATGCTCAAATTTAATGATAAATTCATGTGGAGTAGCGAGTACCTTTATTTTTGTTAGGCTATATATACACTGTGGACCCTTTATAAGAAGTATAGTGTCTTTTATTACCATAGGATTTAGCAAGAATCAGAATTAATTTGTTTGGAAAATTTGCTTTTAGGTTGATTCTGTCTGATTAAGAACTACCCTAAATTTAGCCTTACAATAAAATAATAATACATTAACTTCCCCCCCTAAAAAAGCTGATTTTTGGATTTATCATAAAACAGAAATCTGCTTCCAATCAATCAGTGTATATAGTCATAGAGGTAATGAATTGATTTAAATATCAGACAGCCTTGATTTTAAGATACTTTTTTAAGTTAAAGAAAAAATAAAACTACATTGGTTTTAATACCCATCTTCTTTCACTAGAGTGGGTTACTGATAAAAGTCATGTAAACACATACAACCCTTTAGTAATTTCCTCTGTTCGTATTTTATTGTTTGTCTTCAGTTCCAGAGTTCCTCAAACGTTAAAGACTAATGTCTCAACCAGAAGAAAAGATTTTAAAACAGAAGGCTGTACGAGATTTTAAAACTGAGATTTATATCGATTTCATCACAATCCTCCCTTTCAAGAATCTTCTTCCTGTTCTGCAAATCTATTTGTAAGGTGAGGCTACTCAAAACATCATGTGTTTAGGAAGCAGAAGCAGTGGCCACCGTACAGATGCAGAGCTGTCACTGTTGGAGGGCGCGCCCAGGCCTTTAGTACAAGGTGCTCCAAGTACCCCCGAGTTCTGTTCCAAATTTAGGGTGACCTGTCCTTTTTTTATTAAAAAAAGTTTATTTCAGTCTAAAATTCTAAAACCGACATCCAGATCCATTTCTCCTTGAATACCACCTAAGTCAGGATAAAAAGTTGTGGGATATTAAAGGTACTTTTAAGTTGAAAAACAGAATAAAGGTTCTTAATGAATTTAAAAATATTTTTAAAAACAGGCTATTTTTAGAGGTATACTATTTTAAAATAGTCTTTTCATCTTAAACCAAACTTCTGGCCATTTCAGTACACTAGTAACTGATGGCAATGCTGAGAAATCATGATGTGCCTCAGTGCCACGTCAGTCAGTCAGAGGGGGTCACATCAGTTCCTGATGTCTGTTCTGTAAGGTTCGCAAACAGCATTCTCATTCTGTATTCCATTCGGTTTCTGTGAAGTGAGTAGGGCCAGTGGCATTTTTCCTTTCCACACATGAGAGAAGTAAGACAGACTTATCTAGGGTCACACAGAGAGTGCAGAGATGGTACCATAATCTAGATTGTGTAATTCCCGATTCGGTGCTTTTTTCCTACTGTACACATTACCTCCCTGGATTAAAGGATCCCTTAAGGTTTCCAAGGCTGTGAGATCTAAATATAAAGAATGAATCCATAAATTATATAATCACTACAGAAATTTACACAAATGATTAATGCAGAATGTAGCTGTAAACCGCAAATCTTGGATAAAAGCGCTAACAAGTCATGGAAACATTAGCAGTCTAATTGTGATTCTGTAATTCTTGTTAAGTCTTCTTCCAGATTTTAGGAAGTAGCAGCTGTACCTTCCTGTACACTATTCAGAAGAGGAGTTTCTGAAGCTGGCGGTGAAATAAACACTCCCATAATCATCAGTTGTACAAGTTCTAAGTGATTCAAGTTTGAAGTTGTTTTTAGTTTGATTAGACATAAGAGTAGTCTTGCCAAAAAGAAAAAAAAAACCCAGAAGCTAAAAATAAGCCAAGAAAATTTGGCAAAAGTTTAATCACTTAAAAAAAAATCTCTTAAAAGCTGCATATATTCCTAGGCTTATATGAATTTAGACTCTATTTTTAGTCTAAAACAGTGAAAAACTGCTAATGAATGAAAAACTTAAATAATGAGAGAACATAACATCTGCACATTTGAAATTTTATACAAAAAAGGGTCCATGTTCCAGAAGCTATTTTTATTCTGTTGACTTCTCCATTCAGTGATTTTAACATATACCATGTCCCACTACACTGGAGACTTTTATCTTATTGATGATATAAAAAACTAGGATAATTTGACATTTTTTAAAAGATTTTATTTATTTATTTTTAGAGAGAGGGGAAAGGAAGGAGAAAGAGAGGGAGAGAAACATCAATGTGTGGTTGCCTCTCATTGGAGACCTGGCCAGCAACCCAGGCATGTGCAAAGACTGGGAATCGAACCTGTAACCCTTTGGTTTGGAGGCCGGTACTCAACCCACTGAGCCACACCAGCCAGGGCTGATAATTTGATATTTTAACAATACTCATTAATAAAGACAGGTTATACAATTTTGTAAGAAAATTAAGGACCACCTTATATTTATCAGGCAACGACAAAAGTCGTTTTATGTTGCCTCTGTTGGTTGTGAGTAGCAGTTATCTACCTATATTATAAAATGATATTTCAGACAAATGGAAGGCAAATGCATAAAAATACAAAAGCCAGGCTGGTTTGGTTTTAAAATATAAGCACAAACAAATACTTGTGTAGAAAATGAAAATCAACTATTTCAACATTCAATCTTTCCATTTATCATTGCTTGTGGATGTAATTCTACAAACTACTTTTTTTTTAAATCCTCCCCGGAGGACATGCTTATTGATTTTAGAGGGAGGGGAAGGGAGAGAGAAAGAGGAGAGAGATATTGATGTGAGAGAGAAGCACTGACTGGTTACCTTTGGTAGGTGCCGGACTGGGACAAGACCCATGTGTCCTGACCAGGAACTGAACTCATGACCTTTGGGTTTGTGGTGCGAAACTTAAACAACTGAGTCACACCAGCCAGGCCTCAAACCTCTTTCTCAAAGTAACCACTAATGGATTTCAATATTAGCAATGACAAAAACTTCCTCTGTGGTTTTTCTCTTCTGACTCTCACTCTTCTACTAAGCTTTCCATCATGCTAACTAGCAGCTCAGCATCCCTCTCTTTCTATACCCGTATTTTGCTGTGTATAATGTGTACTTTTTTGCCCAAATTTTTGAGGGAAAAATAAAAAATGTGCAATTATACATGGGTAGTACCTGAAATACCTTGTATCTATTCTTGTGTTTTGTAATAACTTGTTACATAAAATTTCTTGTACCATATGTTCAAAAATAAATGCTAAAATTCCTTTATAATACAAAAAACAAGTATCTAAATATAAATAAATAAAAACTGAGTTAAAAACTTAAAACAAAGATCGTTTTCCTGAAAGTTTGGGCCAAAAAATGTGGGTATGCAATATACATGGGAGCACATTATACACAGCAAAGTACGACAAACACCTGTCAACTACCAGCAAGTCCCTGGTCTAGGCCCAGGTTATTTCAAATACGAATTGTAGTTACTATTTTCTGCTGGTTTTCTGACTGTTTCTCTCACTCTAAAACTGTTCTTTGATATTTTATTGCACACTTCTTCAAAACCCGAGGAACTTAGAATACACTTACATAAATGTTCAGAATATAGCATTCTAGATTTGAGATGATAATTTCAGTTTTTTTCCTTATGTGCTTATCTTGATCAACACTTGATATTTTATATGGCAAGATCAATGATATTTATATTTATTACCTAGAGTTATTTATGTAAAGAGTACCCCTCCCCAGTCACCATAGTGAAACACTGTTCATCAGGATGTCTGTTTACGTGATAATTCTCCCTTTAATACAGCCATTTAAAAAGTTACAAGAAACAATAAGCTCCTCAGCAAGGATTTATAAACAATCACTCTTGAATTCCTTAAAAAAGGAAACAGACAGCTATGCTGACGCACAAACACTTAAAAAAATCAGTGTTTAAAAATAGAATAGCACTGCCCTATAGATCAAAAACCATTCAAAAGATTTTCTTAAAGTTAAAACACCCAAACTCAGCTTATATAGGACACAAACTCAAAAGAAATCTGATGCAGGTTTTTGAGGATTTTCTGAGGGCATAAAATAGCAGTAAGTACTTTAAAGAAAAATATAAACTGGCTTAAGTTTTTTTCAGTACCATTTTCCATAAAAGAGAAATTCACCATGCTGGGAAACACCTTTTCCCCATATTTCAATATGAAAAGCTTTTATTTCCACATAATGTCAGTTCTGAATTATTACGCCTACCTACCTCAAGGTCACCTCATTTCTCTAAAATAAAACATCAGGCCAGACATACCATCACTAAACATTTCTTTAAGCATGTTGTTTTAACTCTCAATATTAATTTGTACTTTATTTCCTATAATTGTAACCAAAGTCAAATTCCTACTCTCATCTCCTTTTCTATGTGTATTGCTTTGTGCCTTCTTACTGTTTAAGTAAGGAAAGTCTCTTCGTATCTCTGCCAGATTCAGAATGATCCATCTAACCAGAAAATTTTCTTCCTAGCGTTTTGGGATGAATTCCAATTTTCTGATGTAGTTAGTGAATTATTATATATACAGAAACACTGGATCTGAGAGACAAGCTATAAATTAGACTCCCCACAAAGCCCTGCTGCAATCGTTTAAGCAAGTAAGCACTTCCTAATTCATCTGTATTTAATTCTTTCTCCCAGAAAGCTTTCCTTCACAGAGCAAACACCAATAGACTAATGACTGGGTTTTGTTAGCAACTAAACTTATGAGGGTGAGTATGTAACTACATAATATATTTGCATTAAAATGGAAAGTTTATAATTAGAATTTATTAACTATTTCAATAAGAAAAAATTACTCTAACTGTATCTCCATAGTAGACTTGTCTTCCCCAAAAGTGAACAAACTACTTATATTACTGGCAATTCAAACCAAGCCAGTCTCTTTATTTTTATTATTTGATACACAAAATAAAAATTATATTCTAATGAAAAGAATTCACCTTGTATGAGTCAGTATAATATGGTAGAAAGGATATTCTGTTAAACAGTCAAGAAACCTATATATAGTCTAGTCTTCACTCTGCAGTTACTTGATGATACGATTTCTGGAGCCTTGGGTTTTGTGTATAAAGTGGGGAACTGGTCACCTCATTCAACACTAGAGAGCTATAGCTTTATTTCACATATTATGCTAAAATACTCGAGAGATCAAGTTTGCAGGAGACACAGGGAAGTCTGAATTAAGTAATGTTAAACTAGTTTTTCTTCTGCCTGCTTTTTTTTAAAGATTTCATTTATTTATTTTTCGAGAAAGTGGAAGGGAGGGAGAAAGAGAAACATTCATGTTTGAGAGAAACATTGTCGGGTTGCCTCTCCATGTGCCCCCACAAGCGGGGACTGGGCTGCAACCCAGGCCTGTGCCCTGATGGGGAATTGAACCGGCAACCTTTAGCTTTGCAGGACGATGCTCAACCAATTGAGCCACATGGCTCAGGGTTCTTCTGCTTTTTATGACAACGTGCAACCAACCTATAATCTAAAAAAATCTTAAAATAGTACTTATTAGTTATTTAAAAATTTCTCATTATATTATAACCAATGTCTTTTATTATAATTCTATAACAATACAATAAAAATGTGCAAGTTAAATTTTAGTTGTTTCAATGTAAGCCAAAACTTGCACTGTATGTTCTCCAATGAATACCTACCAACCAATTAACCAACCCTCCCTACCCCCAAAGAAAAGAAAGAAAAAGAGCAGATTCATAGTTCTTAAAACAAATGGTAACTTGACCTGTTACAATTAAGGGTGTCCAACCCTGTGGCCTGGCCCAGGATGGCTATGATGCAACCTAACGCAAAATCATAAACTTACTTGAAACCTTTTTTTTTGCCCATTAGCTATCATTGTTTGTGTATTTAATGTGTGGACCAAGACAACTCTTCTTCTTCCAGTGTGACCCAGACACGCCAAAAGGTTGGACACCCCATCATTGTAGTGAGAACTCAAGAATCTATTTGAACTGACAAAGAAATAATAACTGCTTAAAAAGTGCTTTCATGTTTTACAAGTTTATAGATGGTCTAATAAAAAACACATTCTATGCCAGTAATACAGTGAGTAATATACCATATTTTGCCATGTATAATGCATACTTTCCCCCCAAATTTTTGAGGGCAAATAAGTATGTGCATGATACAAGAACAGTACTAAATTAATAATAAAAAATTGAAATGAAGGATTTTTCCTAAAAGTTTGGGCCAAAAACGTGGTTGCACATTGTACGTGGGAGCACATTATACATAGCAAAAAGTGGCACCTTACAGAGACCCCAAACTAATCATCCTGATTTGTGTGTACAGTAAACCACAACTCACAAAAGCTGCTTGAGGATTCTAGTTACACCAGTAATATGTCAATATTTATGATGTAAGTTAAAATAGTCAATGAAGTTTCAAAAAAGAAAAGAAAAATGTCAAAAACAGCCATGCACTTTAAAAAGCAACACTGGCATTTTATTCCTCGAGAAATTGATGAAAATTTTTTAAAAGCTAAAAAAAAAACCCATTTTTTGTCAATTTAAATTTGAATATACTTAACTTTGCAAAGTTCTATACATCTAGAAATCTGGTATTTCATATTACCTAGAAGGATGACTATTTAAAATATTATTCTATTCAAAAGCTAAAAATTAAAATAAATAAGATCAAAAGTAACTAATAAAACACCATGGCACAAGTACCCTGTCCACAGACTCAGCCAGTGTGTGCAGTAAGGAGAGAAGACTGCCAAGCTTGTAGAAAATCTGTTAGCTGTGTTTATTCAAATTTTGTTTTAAAGTGTCCTTATTAAAAAATAAATAAATAGGCACAGTTTCCCAGAAAAGAAATATTTAATTATAGTTCTGCAACTACTTATTAATAATTATGTTAGGCCTGTGAAATACAGCAGTTTAAATAAAATTTTTATCATTAATAATAAAAGTGCTGTGAAATACAGCAAGCAGTTTAAATAAAATTTTTATAATTAACAAATGAGTTTGACAAAAACAATGACATTACAAATTTTAGAATCTGAAAATGTCTTTCAAGTTCAAATACCACTGACTTGTGATGGTAAACACCAGTAAGTCTTCTTCAGCATTTGCCACTTACATTTCTCTACAGGAAAAAGTAGGAAAACTTCTGTACTAGGAGTTCTACTAATATTAAATGAAAGAATTAATTTTACTCAAGACAGTGCAAGAATTCAAAACAAGGGTTATAAAATAAAATGGACAGTTTTGAAAGCTTATGCTAAAAAATTCAGTGAATCTTCTAAGACACTTAAAAGTCAGAATGATGTGGTAAGAAGAGCAATTTGAACTTTTATCACTTTAAAAATTCCTTAAAAGTAGCAAATAAATATTTTGCAACCACAAATTTTGGGTAATTTAATAAAACATTTTTGTACTTATTTTCCAGACCTTAAAGAGAAGTTAATGAAGATCAAGTAAATAGACAGATCATATTAATTACCTCCTTTCAAAGTTTCATATGTAAAAAAGATGACAGAATAGTCTATTTCTTTTCTGTGTAAAATCCTAGGGAGCTTAAGTTACATTTCCTGTGCCTTGATTTATTTTTGGTTAGAAAAACCAATACACTAACTACAGAAGTTTCTAGGTAAAAAATCAATAGTAAAATTGCAATCTCAGACTATCTTTTTTCACCATATTCATCGTATTTCATCTACTACCTGCTACTACCAAATGGTATGTGCTTAGAGAATGCAAACTGCTTTTAAAATTAGCTTATGGAAAACACTAGCAAAAGAACTACCAATTAGAGACCAAATAAAAATGAAAAACAAAATACTGCCTTATTCATCCCAGAGGCATGAGGAGATAATGAAACAAATTTGTATTTATAAAATGCTTTGATGTCATTGATAAAAAATATTTTAACTTAATTTTACATTTTTATAAGGTGGCTCGGATAGTTTCTGGGCCATATAAGTAGATGTGACTGGACATTTAATAAATTGAACAGATTAACATTATCAAATACTATTCATCTTTATTACAGTGAGTTAATGGACATCTTTAAAAGCTTAGTTTAACTGGTACCAGAGTAGTTTCCAGAGAGAAGTGAGAACCCATTCATAAGATTTTAAAAACTGAAGAAAAATTTCCCCAGAAACACATATCTCCTAGAGATAAGAATATATTTAGCAAGATGTATGGAGATGGAGATTAACCTTCACATTCAACTATTTAAGAGCAGTATTTGCTATAAGAATTACACTTGGTTTTATGTGTTTTTGTATAAAAACATTCTCTGAAAATTAGTTTGCATTTATATTCACAAAAGTTTTCACATATAGTATTTTGTTTACTCTTCCCAACAATATTCTAAGGTAGTTGCTGTGATGCTGATTTTTGAGATGAAAAACTAATCTGAGACCTTAAATTATAAGAGTGAGGGCAGAAGTCCATATTCAATGCTCTTTCTACTACACCATACTCTACAGTATTTCACAATTGTCAAACTTCTCATTATGTAGGGAAGTTGAAGGTGGATGAACATCAGATTATCATGTTACTTTTTTAGAAGAAATAAAATTACTTAAAAATGAGTCATTACATGTGTTCCTTACCCTCCTCAAACATTATATTAGATTCATGCTATAGCAATCTTCCTGTATGTTTTGGATGCGCTTGTCTCTAAAATCGCCCTGCTCAGGTGAAACTGTTCTCTTTAGTAACATCAGGTGTAAAAAGCAAAAAAAAGTACTGAAAACTTAAGTGACTTCAAGGATTGCTAAATTTAGTAAGTTTTAGGAATGGAAATTAAGAAAAACCAATGCCTTGTATATTTGTACTACCAGCATAATTTTGGTGATGGATGTGTATTAAAATTTTTATTGATTTTAAAATCCCAATAGTAGAAAGAAAGAAAAAAGGAGGTACAGGTGTAAAAAGGTTTGAGACCCCAATGATGATGATTTATGACTACTTTCAGTCTTGTTGCTGCCACTTTCTAACTGGATAAATTTAGCTTAGTGACTTTATTTTCTCATTTGTAACTGTGGTTGTAAATTTAAAATAATATATGCAAATGTGGTAGGAAAAAGTATAAAATTTCAAAGAAATATAAATAGCAGTAAGTTTTAGTCAAAGAAAAATGAATTCCAATAACGTGGAGGTCTTGTGTTAGTTTGCTTCCTATTTTAGGCACAATGACCAGTGCAGCAAAGAAAATCAGCTTGAAGCAGGAAAATAAAAGTCACAGGCAACTTCTTATTTCTTACCTGCGTACATATGGTATGTGAGCCTCTCTATGAGTTTAATAACAGTTCCTGCTTTGATAATTGGAATTCCAGCCTTGGGCTGCATATTTTCTTCAAATATTATATTCTCTTCAGAGTCAGGCTCTGCAAATCTATAAATGTCAGCACTAGGGAGCCTCATCTGCTCCTCCTTCTCTTCCTGCAGCATCGTCACATCAAGCATCCTTTCCAGTGTGCTCCGGTACTGCAAAGATATCAGTGCTGCCATCCAGTTGTTTTTCTCTTCAGCTGACTTGGCAGAAAATATAACACTATTTTCATCTTTTAAGATTATTTCAAAAGCATGCTTGTACTCACTGGTGTCATCTTTGTCATTAATTTGTACCTTTCTCATAAAAAACTTTTCTTTAAGACGATATTCTGCATTGCTAGCTCCAGGAAGTCTTGGCTGCCCATGATTTGATTTACAGCAAATCATTAAGCCATCAAAGAGAAATATATGTCTCTCGTGTTTGGCTCCTACACGTGTAAGAGTTCCTTCCATTATAAACTCATTGCAACACTGTCCAATGTCTTTTCCCTCCCAACCATCAATATTCTTCTGAATCTCATTCATTTTCTTGATTGCTAGTTGTTTCCCCTTCATTTGCTGACTATAAAACCGACATGCAGATTCACTGGGATAAAGGAAAAAACATCATTAGTACACAGATGGCAGAGAACCTAAAATTCATGTAAACAAAGGACAATGTAAAAGTATATTTTAAGAGTTACACTGACAAAGTTTTCACTAATCCTCCAAATATATCAGTGTTACAAAACTACACAATTTTGAAAAGTGAAGCAACACAGTACAGACAATCTTTAGTGTTCTAAAAAGAACAGTGACTATTGACAAAATTCTATCTTATACAGAAATTCAGCTATAGAATTATTTTTAGAAGTATTTAGAATGACAAATGTTAAAAAGTAGCCCAATATAGTGAAGAAAAGTAATTTAAGAGGTTTAAGAAATTATTTAGAAATGCTCAGTAGACAAGACCCAAAGTTAAAAAACATGCATATATTATCTTTAGGAAACTGGAAGCAACATTATCTGAATTAATGCCATAAGTTATAGAATCCCTAAAACAAGGGATACTTTGACCGAACAATGATGTTGACATAAATCTACCCAATACATTTTGCTCTATCTCTCCTTGAGCTTCTCTCCTTAGCTTACCAGCCGACTCTCAGGAGGGCTTGACTGGGAGTATGCAAGGAAAATGCACAATATGAAAGGTTTTTCAAACAATAACAAATTCTCTTGGCTTTGATGTCACTTCCTCTGAAAGACCAAGCTTGTCACTAAAACTATTTTCTTCATTGTTTACTTGAGAAGGGAACTAGGATCCCTGAAGTTATACGATAATATTCAAGGTGAAAAAGAGGATATAAAAAAGTGAAAATATTCACCTAAGTCTTCGTTTTGCAAGACTTTTAGAACATATTTTTTCCATACCACTCTGAACGTTAAGCAAAGCTGTTATTGCTTGTTTCAAACATTCCTTATCTTCTTGATCTTCACTCTTCTCTTCTAACTGCTGTAAAGTGAAAAGGCCAAATCTGAACCAGTAGAACAATTTTTACAAAAAATAATAAGCCCATTTTATTAAGGATAAAACTAACATTGATTGAACTCTTTCTATCACAATAAAAATTTTAAATATGTCAAAAAATGAGTTTTTTATTCTTTATATATTACTGTCTATCTCAACATGCAATCAAGTTTTCTATGTTAAAAGTAGAAGTAGTGTTAAAAAATGTCAACCCTTGTGACAGGCAGTAATGTGCAGCTTCTCAGATGCATATTACTGGGAAGAAATGAAGGAATAATTTAGGACTTCCAGTGAAGATGGTGGCATAGGTAAACACAGCTCGCCTCCTCACACAGCCACATCAAAATTACAACTAAACTATAGAATAAAATCATTCAGAACTGAACTGAATGGAAGTCCTACAACTACAGAATTAAAGAAGAAACCAAATTGAGACTGGTAGAAGGGGCAGAGATGCAGAACAGGCTGGTCCCACACCTGCATATGGTACATAAAATTGGGAGGGATATCTCAGGAATGAGGGGTCCCCGCCCCATACCAGGTGCCCCAGCCCAGGGCTCCAGTGCCAGGAAGATAAGTCTCCATGTCTGGCTGTAAAAACCAACAGGTATTGAGGCTACAGAAGAGGGAAACTTCTGGAGTACAAGCAGTTCCTCTTAAAGAGCCTATACACACTTACTTGGACTTAGTCCCTCTGAGCTCCAGTGTGGGGGTAGCAGATTGAAAGGCATCAGAGACATATGGGGATGGAACAAATGGAATTGTCTGGCTCAAGATGAGAACTGGTGGGGGGGGCAGCTTTCTCTCAGATAGAAGTGCTGGCAAAGGCCATTGTTCCTTTTCTGAGACCTCCCAATACAGAGCCACAGAGCTGGCTGAGCTTCACATATCCGAGACTCCATCAGCCTGGCTCACATTGTTTGGCCCACCCTGGTGATTCCCTGAGGCCCTGCCCCTCCCATCTTTTGGACCCACCCAAGCTGTTTCCAGTGGCTTTTCTATACAGATGGCTTATCTTGGCCCATGCTTCAGATTTTCAGAAACAGCATCTGGCTTCAATGAGTCCTTCATACCTCTCACTAAGTTGCCCCAGCCCCAGCACTAGCAGCAGCCAGTGTTGGTTCACGGCTTGGCTTCACCTGGGCACCTCCATGCCCAGCACAAAGAGCAGTCACCTGCAAATCACTTTGTAGCTTATGCTGTGTGATCCTGGACAGAAGACAGGTAGTGGCTGAGCTTGGATGTGCCAACATCAATCAAGGCTCAACTACTGTACAACAGGAGGGTGTACACAGCCTACATGGTGGGTGGACCTTGAGTACCCAGCTTGGGTGATAGAGGAGGCTGTGCCCTGGACCCTACAGGACACCTACTACATTAGGCTACTCTACCAGGCCTGGGAGACATAGCAGCCCTACCTAATATGTAGAACAAACACAGGGAGGCTGCCAAAATGAGCAGACAAAGAAACACGGCTCAAATGCAAGAAAAGAAAAAATGGCTGCAGAAAAAGACCTAAACAAGATGGAGACAATCAATCTACTAGATGCAGAGTTCAAAACACTGGTTATAATGTTGCTCAAGGAACTTAGTGAGGACCTCAATAGCATAAAAAAATCCAGGCAGAAATGAAGAATACACTAATAGAAATAAAGAACAATTTACAGGAAATCAACAGAGTGGATGAAGCTGAGAATTAAATCTGTGATTTGGAATATAAAGAAGCAAAAAACCCCCAAAAACAAACAAATAAGCAAAAACAAACAAAAAACCCCCCAAAACCCAATCAGAGCAGCAAGACAAAAAAAGGAATCCCCGCAAATGTGTAGAGTATAAGGAACCTCTGGGACAACTTCAAATGTACCAACATTTGCATCATGGGGGTGCCAGAAGGAGGAGAGAGAGCAAGAAATTGAAAATCTGCTGCACCTCTCCCTCACAGGAAATCCATTTGCCTTACCCTTTCAACTCCTAGTGGTCCTGTCCTGCTGAGGTGGGCCTCCCACCAGAATCTTGGACAGACTGAGTTGTGTGCCTCTAGGATGGGAGACATTGTTCCCTCACATGCCCAGTGGGTAAAGGGTGTGGCCAAATCTTGGTTTGTCTGGGCCTGATAAACTCTGCTGACCTGTGCCTGAGGATTCCCTGAAACCCCACCCAACTTCAAAAGTCTTCAGGCCTCCAGGGGGTGGCAGCTAGACTTGCTATACCCTGAGTCATTGGCTGGGTGGCCCCAGACCCTGCAATGGCATAGAGTTTGAAACTATTGATTTGGTGGACACTACTTGCCCCTACCTGGTGACTCACTGAAAATCTTCCTCATGGAACTTGAATAATGCCAGAGGCTCTTTCAGTTACTGAGCCTAACAAGCAGCGACAGGGCGGATGTGGGTCTCAAATTGTCTTGGAACTTTTGCTGACCTGCCCTCAAACTGGTGCTGGTAAAAGGCAGCCTTGGTGCACAACTTGGTCCTTCTTATGCATTCCCAGGCCCAGCAGAGGCAGCCACAAACTGTGAATTACTCTGTAGCTCCAAACAGCTTGCCCAGGGCCAGTCACAGGCAACATCTGACAATGGTCTGCACCAGAGTCCCTCCCTTGAGGCCTCCAAACCAATGCACCCAGTAACCAGCTTCAGGCAAAATCTGAGCAGGATCCAATTAGCGTCACAAGTGGCACACCCAAAGGGATATCAGTAGGTACCAAACCCTGCTCAGGTGAATTCTGCTTCATGGGATCAGCACCTGCACAGCAGCTCATACACTGTGATATGGAGTCAGTCATCAGTCAGCCAGCTCAAAGGTCAACAACATGCATGTATGGGCCAAAAGAAATCAAGACTCAGTTATAAGAGGACGGTCCATGTAACCCACACAAAGGGCATTCCTGGAGCACCCAGGTCAGGTGATGAAGGAGACTGTGTTAGTGGGACCCTGCTACATAAGACCACCCTACCAAGACTGGAAGTCATAGTAGATCTACCTAGTACATAGAAAAAAAAATGACAAGGAGGCAGCCAAAATGAGAAGACAAAAAACCCCCAAAACAAACAAACAAACAACCCCCCCAAAAAAAAACAGGCCCCAAATGAAAGAATGGGAGAAATATCCAGAAAAAGAGCTAAATGAAATGAAGGGAAGCAATCTACTAGATATAGAGTTTAAAAAAATGGGTTATGAGGATGCTCAAGAAACTTAGTAAGAACTTCAACAAAGAGATAGGAAGCATAAAAAGAGACAGAAACCATAGAAATGAAGAATATAATATCTAAAATAAAGAATATACTGTGTGGAATAAATAGGTTAGATGAAGCAGAGAACTGAATCAGCAATTTGGAAGACAAGATAACAGAAACACCCAATCAGAGCAGCAAAATAAATCCCAGAATTTAAACAAAAAAAGAATAGTTTAAGGGACCTTTGTCACAATATCCACACATTATAGGGATATCAGAAGGAGAAGAGAGACAGCAAGGGATCGAGAACCAATTTGAAGAAATAATGACTGAAAAGTTCCCTAACCTGGTGAAAGGAAAAGACACACAAGTTCAGGAAGTGAGAGTCCAAAATAAGTAGAATCCAAAGAGGCCCACACCAAGGCACATTAGTTAAAATGACAAAGGCTAAAGACAAAGAGAGAACCTTAAGAGAAAGCAAGATAAAGACAGTTACCTACAAGGAGCTCCCATAAAACTGTCAGCTGATTTCTCAACAGAACATTTCAGGACAGAAGGGATTGGCATGAAATATTCAATGTGGTGAAAAGCAAGGAACTACAACCAAGACTATTTTACTCAGCAAGGCTATCATTTAAAATACATGGAGAAATAAAGAGCTTTCCATAAAAGAAAAAGCTAAAAAAGTTCATTACCACCAAACCAAGACTATAAGAAATGTTAAAGGATCTTCTTGAAGAAGAAGAAGATCAAAGTATGAACAATAAAGTGGTAATAAATACATACCTATCCACAAGAATCTAAAAGACAAAATAAACAAACAAGCAGAACACAAACAGAATCATAGATAGAAAAAAATACAGAGGAACATAGTTATAAAGAATAAAATGGCAATAAATACAAACCTACTAATACTCATTTTAAATATAAACAGCTTAAGTGTTCCAATAAAAAGGCATAGGGTAGCAGAATAGATAGAAAACAAGACAGACAGAATACACATACATACACACACAGACACACATACACACACTCTCTCTCTACAAGATACTCATACCTCAGAACAAAAGATACATACAGACTAAAAGTAAAGGGATAGAAAAAAGATATTTCATGGAAATGGCAATTTTAAAAAAGCTAGGGTAGCAATATTTATATCAGATAAAATATACTTCAAAACAAAGTCCATAACAAGAGACAAAGAAAGACATTACATAAAGTTATAGGGATCAATCCAACAAGAGGATATAACCATGCAAACATTTATGTACCCAACACAGGAGCACCTAAGTATATTGAGCAAATCCTGAAGAATACAAAGGGAGAAATCAATAGAAATATAGTCATAGTAGGGGATGTTAACACCTCACTGACATCAATGAATCAATCCTCCAGACAGAAAACCAACAAGAAAACAGTACCTTTAAATGACACACTAAGTAAGATGGATTTAATTGATATCTTCACAGCATTTCACCCCAAAGAATTGATATCTTCAGATCATCTCACCACAAAGAGTAGAATATACATTCTTTTCAAGTACATGCACATTGAACACTGTCTAGGTTAGACTGCAAATTAGGACACAAAATAAGTCTCTAAATTTAAAAAGATTGAAATTATATCAAGCATCTTCTCTGAATATAATGGTATGAAACTAGAAATCAACCAAAAGAAATAAAACACACACACACACACACACACACACAAAGCACATAGGCTAAATAACATGTTAAACAATGAATGGGTTAACAATGAGAAGAAGAAATCAAAAGATACCTTGAAACAAATGAAAATAAGAACACAACAACCCAAAATCTATGGAACACAGCAAAAGCAGTCCTAAGAGTAAAGTTCATAGCATTACAGGTCTATGTGAAGAAACAAGAAAAATCTCAAACTATTTACTTTACACTTGAGGGAACTAGAAAAGGAACAACAAACAAAGCCCAAAGTGAGTTGAAGAAAGGAAATAATAAATATCAGAGCAGAAATAAATAAAATAGAGTCTAAAAAAACAATACAAATGATCAATGAAACCAAGAGCTGGTTCTTTGAAAAGATAAACAAGACTGACAAACCTTTATTCAGACTCATCAAGAAAAAAAACCAGAGTACCCAAACATGTAAAAGCAGAAATGAGAGAAGTGATGACTGACACCAAAAAAATACAAAGAAGTATAAGAAAGTATTAAGAACAACTATATGTCAATAAATTGGACAACTGGACCAGAGGGACAAATTCTTAAAAACATACAGCCTTCCAAAACTGAATTAGGAAGAACCAGAGAATCTGAATAGCCAGATTATAACTAATGAAATTGAACAGTAATCAAAAAACTCCCCCCAAAAATAAGTCCTGGACCCGATGGATTCAGTGAAATTTACAAAACATTTAAAGAAGAACTAATACCTTTCTCAAACTATTCCAATATTTTCAAGATGAAGGAAGACTCATAAGTTCATTTTATAAGGCCAGCATTATCCTAATTCTAAAACCAGATAAAGAAAGAAAATTATAGGCCAATATCTTTGATAAATACAGATGATAAAATCCTCAACAAAATATTAATAAACTGGATTCAGCAATATATTAAAAAGATCATACACCACAATTAAGTGGGGTTTACCCCTGGGATGCAAGGTTGGTACAATACAATATCTGCAAATCATTAAATGTAACAGATCACATTAAAAAAATGAAAGATAAAAAATCCCATAATCATACCAATAGATGCAGAAAAAGCATTTGATAAAATCCATCACCCATTATAAGAAAAACTCTCAGCAAGTGGGAATAGAGGAAACATACCTCAACATAATAAAGGCCTTATATGACAAACCTACTACCAGCATCATACTCAATGGGCAAAACTAAATGCATTTCTCTTAAGATTAGGAACAAGACAGGGATGTCTGCTTTCACCATTCTTAGCATTTGGAAGTCCTAGCCATAGCAATCAGACAAGAAGAAATTAAAGACATCAATTGGAAAGGAAGAAGTAAAACTGTCATTATTTGCAGATGACATGATACTGTATATAGAGTACCCTAAAGACTCCACCAAAAAGTACTAGAATTTATAAGTGAATTCAGTAAAGTAGCAGGATACAAAATAAATATTCAGAAACCAGCTGTATTTTTATACACCAATAATGAACTATCAGAAAGAAAAACTAAGAAAACAATCCTATTTACAATTCCATAAAAAAAAAAGAAAGTACCTAGGAATAAACCTAACCAAGGATGTAAAAGATTTATACTTGAAAAATTATAGGACACTAAAGAAAGAAATTTAAGAAGATGCAAATAAGTGGAAACATATACTGTGTTCATGGATAGGAAGAATTAAGATCATTAAAATATCCATACTACATAAAGCAATCTATAGATTCAATGCAATTCCTATCAAGACTCCACTGGTGTATTTCACAGAACTAGGACAATTATTGCAAACATTTATATGAAACCATAAAAGATCCTAAAAGCCACAGCAATCTTGAGAAAGAAGAACAAAGTTGCAGGAATCACACTATCTGATATCAAACGATACTACAAGGCCACAGTATTCAAAACAGCATGGTACTGGCATAAAAACAGACATATATTGGATAGATCAATGGAGCAAGAATAGAGAGCCCAGAAATAAACCCACACCTTTATAGTCAATTAATATTTGACAAAGGAGCGAGGAACATACAATGGGGTAAAGGTAGTCTATTCAATAAATGATGCTGGAGAATTGGACAGACATGTGCAAAAAAATCAAATTAGACCATATTCTTACAAAATACACAAGAAAAAACTCAAAATAGATTAAAGATTTAAACGTAAGCCTCAAAATTATAAAAATCCTAGAAGATAACATAGGCAGTAAAATCTTGGATATTTCTCATAGAAGGATTTTTTCCTGATAAATCTCCTCAAGCAAGGGAAACAAAAGAAAAAAAAAAAAAACAACAGGACTATATCAACATAAGTATTTTTTTCTCAGCAAAGGAAGCCATCAACAAAATGAAAAGACAACCTACTGAATGGGTGAACATATTTGCTAATGATATATATGATAAGGGGTTAATATCCAAAATGTATAAAGAACTTATATGATTCAACACTAAAAATGCAAACAATCCAATTAAAAAAAATGGGCAAATGTCTTAAATAGGCAATTCTCCAAAGAGGACATACAGATGGACAATAGACATATAAAAAGATTTTCAATATCACTAATTGTCAGAGAAATGCAAATTAAAACCACAATGAGATATCACTTCACACCTATCAAAATGGCTATCATCAATAAATTAAACCATAAGTGTTGGGGAGGATGTGGAGAAAAGGGAACCCTTATGTACTGTTGGTGGGAATGCAGATTGCTGCCACATACACATACAGCCATTCAGCCACTGTAGAAAGTATATGGAATTACCTCGAAAAATAAAAAATGGAGCTGCCTTATCACCCAGTGATTCCACTTCTCAGAATATATCCAAAGAAGACTAAAACACTAATTTGAAAAGAATATATGCACCCCTATGTTCACTGCAGCATTATATACAATAGCCAAGATTTGGAAGCAGCCCAAGTATCCATCAGTAGATAAATGGATAAAAAATTCTGGGGTGCATTAACACGTAAGGAAATCTTACTCTCTGCAACAGCATGGATGGACCTGGAGGGCATTATGCTAAGTGAAATAAGCCAGTCAGAGAAAGATGAATACTGACAGTTGTCACAAGGGAGGGTGGTACGGGGCTGGGTGAAAAAGGTGGAGGGATGAAGCAAAGAAGAAAAAAAAAGCCCTCATAGACACAGACAACAGTATGGTGATTACCAGAGGGAATGCATTCGGGGGAAAAGGTAGCAGAAGGTATAGGGGGGTACATGATGATGGAAGGAGGCTTGACTTGGGGTGGTGAACACGCCATACAATATACAGATGATGTGCTATAGAATTGCATACCTGAATCCTATAATTTTTGTTAACAACTTCAGCCTAATAAATTCAATAAAAACATAAATAATTAATTAAATAAATAAATGTATGCAAAGTCTAAAATAGCTTGAAATTTGCATCAGATTTTTCCTTGGAGCACTTAAAACATAAAAAAAAATATGGAAAGTAAAGGTACAGTAGAAACTCTGAGCCAACAGTCAGGAAATTGCCTGATTCTGCTGTTTCCATTATTCTAGCATTTTTGTATTTATGGACATTCATATTGCCCATAATTTTTAACAGTTTTGTAAGAAGAAATTATAAGTTAACTCTGAGACTCCTGGTGGTCTTACTTTATTGTGTCTCTTTACTTCCTTTTGTTTGTGTCTTGGAAAACTGCCTGTTGGATTTTTAAGCCAAATGTGATTTTTCATTCACAAAATAAAAACATATTTGAAAATTCAAAACAAAAGAAAACAAATCAAAAAACAAATAAAATATTCACCAAATAAAACCTATCCATTCAAATAGGTAAATTGCAATACACAAGGATTACAAAATACACAATAAAATATGCATTATAATTGTCAATGCTTGGGACATTAAAGTATCTAAAATACTATGTGTGTGTACATATACATAAAGAGCTCATCACAAAATATGAGAACACAAGCAAAGATGTGAATTATGTTTTGATTTTGGAATAACTACTTATATACTGCCTGATGAGGTATTAGAGCAGATTACAATGTGGAAAATACATACTCAAAGAGTTCCTTTAATTTACTAGTCTCTTAATAAATGTATGTAATATTAACCAATTATTTCAGAAACTAATTAAACTAACTGCTCCTGACTCTTTGCTATGTCATAACTCAAATATTTCATTAAAAGCTCAGTGCAAGAAAGGCAATAACACAAATTATTCTTTTACAATAGCAGCACAACTAAAAGATATGGGTGATGGTGATAAAGTTTGTAAAATGAGATGTAGAGATTATCTGTATACTCTAATTACTCATGCTACTTTTTAAGCCAAGAAGCAAATTTCCTAAATTTTGTTCCTTTTCTCACCAAAAGTTTTTTTTAATCCTTGCCCGAGGATATGTTTTGATTTTATAGAGAGAGGAAGGGAGAGGGAGAAAGAGAAACACTGATCGGTTGTCTCCTGTGTGCACCCCGACTAGGGATCCAACCCGCAACCTAGATATGTGTCCTGATCAGGGACCAAAACCACAACCTGTGGGTGCAAGAGCTGATGCTCCAACTAATGAGCCAATGGCCAGGGCAAAAGTTATTTTTTGAGTTAAAGTAATTTCACACATGAAGGCAATCTCTTACAATACACAAAATTCAACCAGTAAGTGATGTTAATGACATTAACAAAATTTGATCTTCTTTTACTTAACCAACCTAAACCTTTGTTTTCCCTGAAGACAAGTGAGCAGATGATCATTACCAAGGCTGTACACACTATAGGTAATATAACTGTACATTTATAGTATATATAAATTTGTATAGTATACACAGTACAGTCTTCCATAATTGTAATTTACATAAAACAGTATCTTTATTAAATTAGCCAATGATTGAAAATACAAAAAAGAAATCTTAAAATATAAATGAAAACATGTCTTACAATTCATCATTAGGAAATAAAACAAAAAGTCTCCAAGCTTTTTGAGAAAAGTGACACATTTTATTGAGATAATTAAGTGGTCTTTGAATAGTAAGTTTTAGAAACTATTTAGAATATTAATAGTAGCTGAGAGAAAAAACTCAAAGCGGGTAGATCTACAGTGGAAGCTGGTCAAATACCAATCAGAATTAATTTAACAAATACTTAATTAACCATCCATTGTTTATAAGCAATGAAAATGTGATGGTGAGGAAGCCAAACTGGTCCCTGCTGTTAGAGCTCAGAGTGTAGAAGAGAAGACAAATGAATGATAGAGCACTATGATGGGGAAAATACAGGGTACTCTGGAAATACATAACAAGAGCTCCTGATGGAATACAGGGAGAGAAGATGGCAGGAATGGCTTCCAGAAGGAAATTACTCTAAGACCAGAAGGATAAGAATAAATTAGCCATGGGAAACAGAAGTACAAGAATGTACTAAGCAGAGGGAAATAGTGTGTGTGATTCAGAGACTTTTAGGACCAGTACTGGCGATAGGTAAAGCCTGGCGGGTGGAAAGAATGAGGGGTGGGGAAAGGTAATGAATGAAAAAGTTGGGGAAGTAAATAGCGACCAAATCACGACTGTAAGCCTTATTAGGAACTTGGACATTAACCTGGGCCAATGGGGAGCCATTAAAGGTTTTAAGCTAGTGACTAACATGTTCAAATTTACATTTTAGAAAAATGACTTTGGTTGGTTACCCGTACAGATTGTAGGGGAAAGGGGATGCAGGAAAGGCAAAACTAAAGGGAGATTTGTGATAATCCAGATGAGATAATCATGGCCCTGGCAGAATTTTGAGAGGAAATGAAAAGATAAAGCCAAAGGAAGATCCTTTTCAAGAATGGAAAGGACTCACTTGGCGACTAAGTGGATGTGATGTGGAGAATGAGTGGGAAGAACTGAGGACTGCCAGGTTTCTAATCCGAGCAACCAGATGGATCCACTCATTGAAAGAATGAGCAGAGAAAGAATACTTTTGCTGGGAAAGAGAGGAAGTTTTGAAGAAAGTGAATCTGAGGTGCTTATACAATTAATAAGCACTGGATAGTTGGATAATAAATAGCCCGTATTCCCCCATTTCCTTTTTTATACCCTTCTCTTCATTGAATCCCTTTAACCCTAGAGACCAACAGATGTTCCTGATTTTCTTCATGCTGCTAAAATCAACTTTTGGCATAACAGGTTCACCTGAGAGCAAAGGGGTCACTGTTTTTCTAGATCAACTTCACGAGTGATAAGGTGGGGGATGGGGCAGGAGAAGGGGGTGATGGGGTTCAAGACATACTACCCCCCAAAAATGGCACCGTGTCATACTGAACATTTTAAATTGAAGGAATTTGAGAAAACAGCAGAAGGGAGAGGAAGGTCAGTGCCCTTCCTGCTTCTGTTTCTCCAAAAATAAAATAATAAATGCTTATAAACCTCGTCCATATTTGACAGTTGTTAATATTTTTTATATTGGCTTTATCCATCCTCTTTTATCTTTCTTTACTTCCTATTGAAATGCAAAATGAAAATCAATATAATCATTTAAATATATAATGGGAATTAAAACTATATAAAATGTTCTTCAGTATGTCTGATGAAAAGAATGATACAGATGTTAAAAGTATTATATACTAATATTTATTAATAAAAAATTACAAATTATATATTATATCAAATCCTGAAAACCTTCAAAAATAGAGGGGTACTTTATGAAAGATCTTACACTTAAAAAAAAAAGAAACTGTAACATAACTGAAAGGCCAAAAGATGCTGATGAATGTTTGTGATTTCACTATGTTTATCGTGAGGCCAAGTTTACTTTTATTATTAGCTTTTTAAAGACTAAAACAACATAAGGTGAATTTCTCCCTAAAAAAGGAAAAAATATTTGGACAGAATATTTATTTGATGAAGTCATTACATGTAGCAAAAAAAATTAAAAAGGGGGGAGGGGGTGGGAGATGTCTCTAAATATTACTGTTGTGTTTTCAGATTGAAATAATCATAGTTAATTGTAATGAGTTCTCAGAATTCTAATTGAATTAAATTTGTGTGCTGTTCTTGTATGGGAATATTTCAAGCCCAAGCATGGAATCTAGGTGATGAAAAATACAAAAGATGATCAAGAACAGGTAAGAGCAGTTAAAAAAAAAAAACCCTACTGATTTTTAAATATGCCCAATATTCCAATAATATTTTAAATAGGATCCAACTATTTCTGTGTTTGAATTTATTAAAATATATTTTCTAACATTAGCAGCCCTCTTGTCTACCTCGGGAGTCACAGTTCCCCATCCTATTTTTGTAGACACAACAGCCATAACAAAATACTGAACAATTATAAAAATGTAAGAACTTCCAGCAAAAGTGGAGTGAAGAAGTCTTGAGAACCCTCCTACAGATTACAATCAGGACAAAATATTAAAAAAAAAACTATTTGTAGGCACTGGAAAATATTTAAAAGAAAGCATAAGGAAGAAATCATGCTGCTCAGAAAGCTGCAACTAGAAAGTACACTGTGAAAGCAGGGTTTGCCCCAGCATCCCATGGGGAACAGTGAGGGAGAGTGAGAGGAAAAGAGTACTTTCCAGGCTAGGGATGAAAGAGAGTACAGTTTAAGAGTAAATTTAAGGGGAAAAATCTGTAAGTGAATGATCTGCAGGAGTGTTGAGACCCAAATCTGAGGATAAACTATGCCTAAATACCTGACTGACCACTAAATTCTGCGTGCATGGGAAGACACAGGGACCCTGACAAAAAATTAGGCAAAGGCCAGAGATGAATCTACTCTTAAGAAATAGAGCTGTAATGAATGAGTTCTGCTGCTTTTTAAAAACATAGTTTATTCCTCAGTTATACACAGCTCAAGAGCAAAAGGCTGAAGGCTTAACTGGTTTAGGACCCTGGGGATGGAGCGTGAGACTGGCAAAGCAACTGGAAATTAAGGGGGGAAACTCCAGGTTTACGGAAACCATGAAGACTATGCCCCCAAATCTGAACACAATCTCTACCCAAACACTTGTCTGATTGTCAAATTATACATATGTAGGGAATATTTGAGAGGCTCAGGTTAAAGCGGCAGTAAATGAAAATCCTAAAAAAGTGAACAGAGATATCAGCTGCCGCATAATACAGAAAAGACAAATCTGACATTGAGTTTAGGAAAATTAACTACCTATCAGAGTAAAAAAACAAAAATAAAAAAACAACAGTACCACCACCAACATAACAAAAACCCAACAATCCCCAACACAACAGAATCCAGAATTGTTAGCTAGCATACACATACACACACACAACCCATATTCAGGAAAAAAAAGTCAGTTAATAGAAATTGATTTCAAATAGGCCCAGATGTTAGATTTAGGAAAGACTTCAAAGTGGCTCTTATGATCATGGTCAAAGCATTAAAGGAAAACATGGTCTTATTAAGTGAGCAGACAGGGAATCTCTGGAAACTGTAAAACAAAATCCAAATGGAAATTCTAAAGTATGGTTAAGTATAATAACTAACAGTTATATTGATAGGTCAACACAAAGTACCAATTTGAATAACAAAAAAAGATCTAAGAAAAATGAAAAATTTAAGAAACTTGTGGAACAACATAAAATAGTATAACCAATATACATGTAACTAGGGTTCTAGAAGGAGAGGAAATGAGAGAAAAATGGCAGAAAATGCAAGAATAACATAAAAGCAAGTCAAAATCTGAAGGGTAGAAAGAAGTCTAAAATTTTAAGGAGGAAACTAAGACTAAAAAAATGTTAGGATCTCTCATTATGAAAATAAAATATCCTTTTAAAACCATTTCTCAAAATAAGCCAGGTGGGGAAAGACAAATACCATATCATCTCACCTTTAACAGGAACCTAATCAACGAAACAATCAAACAAAATATAACCAAAGACACTGAAATTGAGAACAGACTGACAGTCACCAGAGGGGAGAGGGGAGGGAATTTCAGGGGAAAAGGGGAAGGGTTTACACGAACAAGTATAAAGGACACATGGACAATAAGGGAGGGGGTGGAAATGGGAGGAAGGTGGGGAGGGCTGGGGGGTTGCGCTGGGGGGAAAGGCAGAAAACTACTTGAACAACAATACAAACAACCAACCAAACAAAACATTTCTGTTCTTATCAGAGAGAAAATTACCAAAAGCTATAAATGTCCCTCATAGCAGTTTAGTTGATTTAAAATTTAAAGTTAGAGTAGTACAATAGTCTGCTGTTTATTTATAACAACTCCTAAATTACACTATTCTATGTTTAACTTTAGATGCTCAATATCTGTGGTCAGATACAATATCATTTAGCTCACTGCTTTGAGTTCATCATTTCTGAATAATTTCTAAATTTAGAAAGGTAGTTAAAGGGAATAAAAGTGAGACAGACTTCTGATGGGCTCATTTTTATGAGACTCACAGAGAAATTGTTTTCTAAATCTCTAATTGCTGGGATTAACACATCAGCTAATGGGCAGTATAAATGATGGTCTTGAACATATGCATATAGCAATTAAACCAGATGTATTCACAGCATAAAAAGAAGTAGAGAAAAAATGATTTAGAGGAGAAGATGCCTGATACTGTCTAGCTTCCAAATTGGAAAAGCAGCAAACCAAAGCCATTAACAAATGCACACATGATATTTGTAAAAGGGGACTGCAAAGCATATTTCTTTGCGGTTTTTGGCACATGATGTGAGGGTGATGAGTAGGTGTTTAAAGTGAATGAGACAGCACGATTCATATTTTTGCCTTTTCCAATTTGTTTTATGTAACACTGAAAAAAAGGTTAAGTTGGGAGGGACAAAATCTCCTGCTTTTAAGATTTCTCAGTTCTTGATCCTAAGTTTTCCACTTGCTGCCATATGCAGTTCTTAGTTTTTGCCTGTAATCCTTTCCCACAATTCATGTATTTCAGCTTTTGGGATTACATTTTTTTGTAATATTTGTGATGTTAAGGGGGAAAAGTGAAGAAGTATTCTTCAACTTTAGTTCACAAAAATCTAGGCAGTAGTATGAGCTAGGGATACCCATGCTAAAACCAGTAGAAATCTTTTAAATTGCTGAATAATGCATTTATAAAACTGTTACCATAACTAACAATTTAAATTTTTTTAATTGATTATACTTGGAATAATGAATTTAAATTATTAAAGTGATTAGGTTTTACAGCTTTCTGAAACTTCATCAAAGCTTTTTGTCCTTATTTATAAATTATTAAATACTTTGAGGTTTCATACAGATTTTAATCCTTCAGAATTTCATTACAGAATCAGGTAACAATTCCATTATTAGCGATACCATTATGAAGAAAGGCTCTGTATAACAAACTTGTTTGCAAATGTCCCATTATGACTATTGTTTGCTGTAATGAATTGTCGGTCAAGAATTTTACATACAAAGTGCCACCTCCTAATTATTCTTTTTTAAAAAGATTTTTAAAATTTATTTATTTTTAGAAAGAGGGGAAGGAGAAAGAGAGGGAGTGAAATATCAGTGTGGGGTTGCCTCTCATGCACCTCCCACTGGGGACCTGGCCAGCAACCCAGGCATGTGCCCTGATTGGGAACTGAACCTGCAACCCTTTGGTTTTCAGGCCAGCACTCAATCTACTGAGCCTAGACTGGGAATCAACCTGCAACCCCCTGGTTCACAGGCTGGCACTCAATCCACTGAGCCACACCAGCCACGGCTGATTATTTCCTTAAAATAATCATCCTATATTACCAAAGACCTTAAATGGTATTTGTTTGATGTCTAGAACAAAGAGCTAAAGGCTCTGTTATTCTGCCTGATGATTAAACCCTTCAATTCCCTTACTACAACGTAGAGAGACCTGGAGAAATGGAGGGAAATGGAGGGATGAGAGTTCTTCCAGTTTACCAAATGCAGAGGATGTCTATTCATTCAATGTCATTTACAGAGAGCCCATTTCACCATGTACTGCTGCAAACTATAAACGTGACTTCTAATAATACGTTCTCCAAAACAAAATATTAAATAGAACTTTTCTTTAATGAAACATTATTTTAAAAGCTAAAGAAATAATGATAGTATTAATGCATGTCTTATTTTGTGGTCTTGAAGGGGCTAGTTCATTAAAAGGAAAAGAGAAATCTTTATTATCTCACCCATTATTTATAATTTTTGAAAAAATATGTTTTGAGAACATATTATCCATAATTTAAAGAAGACATCATTAGATACATAAAATATTTAAAAGTGAATAACTTCCAGCTATACTAGTGAGTTATACTTTATATAGAGTAAATTTCCCCTATTTACTAGTTAATTTCAGTATATAACAAAAAAGGGGAGAAGGGAACAGAATACTCCTTTTGGTCACTGCTTCTTAAATTGAATATTTTGAACTGTGATAACACAGTGAACTTTTACTGGGGTTATATATAGCTCACTGTTTTTAAAATCATGATAATTAGTTTTACAGATATAAACTTGAGCTATGAAAATTAGATAATAAAATCTTCCCCATGTTGCCTTATCCGCATACTATCTAAGGCCCTGAATCTGCTGAGGTCTCAAAATGGAGAGTTAGATGCCTAAATCCAAGGTTGTTCCCAAATAATCAGCCATGTAAACAAAACGTAGGGACACAAGATTAAAAAAAAAGCATCCAATCATTGCTTTAAAATTCACTAGTAAAACTGGAAAAAATATGCCATCCTTTTGTAGATTCATTTACATTTGCTTCTTAACTAGAAAAAGAAAACAGATACAGACTAATATCCATGGGTGCTCAAATAATAATTCACAAACAATTGGTAAAAAATTGCTTGCATCACACTTGAATATTTTTCTTACCTTTAAAAGCTCAAAGTAATGTAGACAGTGGTAAACTGGGGCTAGAAGCAGCCTGGGTAAAACGTATTGAACTGCTTCTTTGAAGCCTTCGCCTATTGACTAGAAAACAAAGTGATTTAATTTTTTTAAAATTTATTTTTCAGGTATCATATATCTTGATTTAAAAATTACTATACCTGCAAATAAAGTGCTGCTCCAGGCTTGGATAACTGACTAAGGAAATGATCATGAAAACCAGGTCGTAAAATATCCCGAGCATATGATTCATATGGATCAAATGCCAGTTCCTTAGGAAATAAAGAAGGTAAAATATAAATAATCTTTCTCCAAGGTAGACTATAAGAAAAACCATAAGCACTGAAAGATTAAATTATAGGCACATCTATACCAGCACAATTATATATTTCCTTTAAAGCCTCCAAATAAAATTGCATGGCTATGAATTATACTTTTAATAGAATAAATCTATTTTTTTTACTTTTGTGCACTTTTTTTATTTAATTGTTGTTCTTGTAGTTTTCTTTTACTCCCATCCCAGCCCACCACGCCAGCCCTCCCTATCTCCCTCCCATTTCCACCGCCCCCAGTTTTTGTCCATGTGTCCTTTATACTTTAAATCTAATATTCTTACGTAAGAGAATAATTCAATTTATTCTGATGAGTAATGGGATCCTTGTATGTTACGACACCCCACTAAAGGATTCCAGTAAAGTATTATCAACAAATATGGTCATAAGAATGGGGAGACTTTGGGTTCTGGAAAACAAGTTTAGCCTGAACACCAAAGAATACAGATACGTTCAACTAGATAGAGTATAAACATTTAGAATACTGGTGCCAGAAATTTATTTTCTCATGGTCATTTCTTAGTGGTAGACTTTTACTTTCAAATTCTGTAAGCCAGAGGTAACAATTTATATCATCTAAAATTCACAAAATAAACAATTTTTGGCCATCAATCATTAATAAACTAAACAACTGTAATGGTTATGTCTACAAGGTTGTAATCAACTGGTTTTGATGATTCCTGAGGAAAAAGAGGACAGGTGTCTAGATTTTAGCAGGAGATAGAATCTCTACTCTTTTCCACCTTATGCCATATTCCAGGTTAAAAAATTTTTTTACGAAAACGGTGCTTTTAGATTCTAACAAGAGCTCCTTTCCATGAAGGGTAATTCTAGAAGAGGGAAGGGGACATCTAGTGGAGGCATGCAGAAGAAAGTAAAGGGGAATGACAAGAACAAATGTATAATTACCCTTACTGTTGTTTCTCAGATTATTTTTTTAAAGGAAAGATTGAATGACAGCAACACAAGATCAGAAATTAGAAGACTTGAGTTCTATTCTTTGTGAAATGCAATGTGGTACATAAAGGTCCAAGTCATCCTGAATTCTTGAGCAGGCTCTTAGTTCATTTCCTAATTTCAATTCTTTCAATTGTCTTTCCAACTGAAAATTTCTATAATAATATAACTGGAAATTGCAGCCCAGCCCACTGCAGATTTTACTGGAATGGACAGTTTCAACAATAACAACAGAAAGAAGTTAGGTATGAAAAGAGAGGGAGAGAGGCACAAAAATGTGATTAGATGCTTCTATCTTAGGTCTCTTCAACTCTAGAAATTATCATGTACAGCAGATAATATGTCCTCCTCTTTCAATAAACTTTTATTTTATTACAGAATTTTTATGAGAACTACATACATAAAGGAAAGGCTACACAGTATAGTGTCTTGCAAGCATGTCTTTAGAATTAGAATTCCAATTTTGATTGCACTACTTATTAGCTGTGTGACCTTCGACAAACTACCTACTTTCTCTAAGCCAGTTTCCTCATTGTAACATGTGGATAGTACCTACTTCAAAGGGATGTTTTAAGAATTAAATATCGTATGCAAAATGCTTTCGACTTGGTATGCACATAGTAAGCACTAAATAAATGGTACCTAGTATTATCATTCGAAAATACCTAATATCATGAGAGAAAAAAAACTGGTAATCCAAACTCTAATCACATAGTTTTATTATTTTTTTAAAATTTATTTTAATTGCTGTTCTTGCACAGTTTTCTGTCTTTTGCTCCCATTCCAGCCCACCGCCCCAGCCCTCCCCACCCACATAGTTTTATTCTTGAGGATAAATTTGTAGACTGGCAAGCACTTCTAAGAACTCATGTGTAAATTAATAGATGATTTTATGATTTGTTTTCTGGTTAAAATGCAATATGTTTAAGATTAATAAAAATTTAATTATCAATATACATAATTATGTATTAATGATTAGAATATTCTAAACATACAGAAAAGTACAAGAACAGCCTAACAATACTATTTTCACCATCTACACAGAAAAGCAGTATTTTATAACACTTCCGCCTTTTTTATTAAAGAAATAAAATACTATAGGTATAACTGATCTTCTGGAGAATGCAAAATTGTACCATTTTACATCCCCATCAGCAAAGTATGAGGATTCCAATTTTTCCACATTCTCACCAACACTTTCTTTTCTTTTCTTTTTTTAAAATTCTAGCTTCTCTTAGTGGGTGTGAACTGGTACTTCATAATGGTTTTGTTTTGTATTTCACTAATGACTGATGATGGTAAGCATCCTACATGTGCTTATTGCTATTTCCATGTCATCTTTGGAGAAATTCCTATTCAGATGCTTTGCCTTTTAAGGCAAAATTGAAATGTCTTTTATAAGAGTTCTTTATATACACTGAATTCTAGATCCTTATCAGATATAAAATTTATAAACATTTCCCCCATTCTGTGTGCTGCCTTTTCACTTTTGATAGTGTCCTTTGAAGCAAAGTTTTTAATTTTAAGCCCAAATTATCTATTTTTTCTTGTGCAGCTCATGCTTTTGTTGTCATATACCTAAGAATCCTTTGTGAAAGCCAAGGCCACAAAGATTTAGCCATGCTTTCTTCTAAGAGTTCTATAATTTTAGCTCCTACTTTATGTCTTCGATCCACTTTGAGTTTATGTTTGTATATAGTGTGAGTTCAACTTCATTCTTTTGTGCTTCTCATAACTTTATGATGTCTTTTTTTGAACACAATTTTTAAACTTTTAATCTCTTATTTTATAAAGGATTGCAATTTCTATTTGTTCTTTAAGAAACTCTTCCTATCTCAAAGTCATAAATATGTTCTATATTTTCTTCTGAACTTATAAAAAGTTTGCTTTTCATTTTCAGATTTTAAAATGTATTGATAACTTTTTTTTATAAATATGAGCATGATATGAGCTAAGGAAGAAATCTGTTCTCTCCATATGGAAAACTATAGTTCTTCCCTCTCATATGTACATTGTAATCTATAGGCAATATTTCTATTCTTTTGGTGTTTTTCCTAAATGTTTTCAAAATTAAATATAGTTTGTTGTCTAATTTTTCTAAATTTCAAAGAGAGTTTAACATTGTTCAGTTTTTCTGTCCTTCTAAATACAAGCCCTTTACACACTATGTATTTTATTACAGATGCTTAGAAGTTTAGTTTAATCCTCCCTTTTATACACAAAGAATTAAAGTTTGGATTTTAAAATATTCAGTGATTTATCAAAATTACCAACATACTTCTCAACATTAGTTATTGTTTTTCTTGAGTTCCCTGAGTACTTTCCTTCTTGCTAAAGAATATCATTTAATACTTCTTGTAATAAGGACCTACGGGTAAGAAAATCTCATGGTTAGCATAAGTCTGTTTTTAAGTTTCTCACTTTTTCCCTCTGATTTGTTAAACTGAGGTATAACATACATGAAGTCTACAATCTGATGCATTTTTACATATTTATGCAACATGTTTGTGTAATCATCACCCAGATAAGGAAACAAATCTAGCACCACAAAAAACATTATTCTAACTATATGTTTTAGCACCTCATCCAAGTGCAATTACAGATTTTGAGTTTTTATTTCGTGCAACATTGTTGCCTTTTAAAAAAATCAGTACTTCATTCTTTTTCACTGCCATATAGCATTTCACTATGTGAATATATCACAGATTATCCACTATGAATAATAAGCCTTTTATAAACATCTTACCATGTCTTTTGGTAAACATAGGCATTCATTTGGGGGGGTGGTATATGACCAAGAATGACTGCTGGACCACAGGGTACATTGCATTCTTAGCTTTAGTAGACATGTCAAACAGTTTTCCAAAATAGCTGTACAATTTATGCCCCCTCCACCAGCAATGGAGAGTTCCAGCTGCTCCATGGTTTTAAATTACATTTCCTTGATGAATAATGATATTGAACACCTTTTATTCTTTTAGGAAGTACTTGTTCAGGTCTTTTGTCCAATTTTGCAAAAATCTAGGCTGCCTGTCTTTTAGTTATTGATTTGTAGGAGTTCTTTACATACTCTGGATATGAGTCCTTCATTGGTTACATGTATTACAAATATTGTCTTCCAGTCTATAGCTTGCCCTTTCACTCTCTTAATCTTGTCTCTTGATGAACAAGCGTCCTTACATTTAATGTAATCTAGTTTATTAATCTTTTGTGGTTAGTGTTCTTGTGTCCTGTTTAAGAAATATTTGCTGCCCAGGCTGATGTGGTGCAGTGGATGAAGTGCTGGCCTGCGAAACATAGGGCTGCCAGTTTGATTCCCAGTCAGGGCACATGCCTGGGTTGTGCGCAAAGTCCCCAGTTGGGGCCATATGAGAGGCAACCACACACTGATGTTTCTCTCTCTGTCTTTCTCCCTCCCTTCCCCTCTCTCTAAAAATAAATGAAAAAACTCTTAAAAAAAGGAAGTATTTGCTTACTTCAAGGTCATGAAAATCTCATTTGCTTCTGTAAGCTTTATTAATCTTTGTACTCACTCTTTTAAAAATTTTATTTGTCAATTACAGTTTACGCTCAATATTATTTTGTACTGGTTTCAGGTGTACAGTACAGCGGTTAGACAATCGTATGGGGGACTACTTTACAAAGCGGTCCCCCAGTATTTCAGGTGCCCACCTGGCACTGAACATAGTGATGTACTCCTCTTGAATAAAAGTTTAGTTGTGCTGAAAATACTATTCTCCCTCAGTACTTTGAAGATATAAAACCTCCTGCCATATTCCACAGTTTCACTACAATGTTTCTGGCTGTGGGTTTATTTTTTACATGCTGTCCAATATCTGGAATTCATTTTTAATCTGGAAATTTATCTTCATTTCTGGAAAATTATTTGTTTTTATCTCTTCAAAAATTGCTTTCATCATTCTTTGTCTGAAACACCTATTACATGTATACTGAAACCTTTCAGTGTGTCCTTTATGATTCTTAACTGGTCTTTCATATCCTTATCTTGGTCTCTCCGTGTCACATTCTCAGTGAATTCCTCAATTCTATCTTCCAATTCACTAATTTTATCCTTGAACTAGGTCTGGTAGATGTTATACTCCTACATAATGAGTCTTTATTGCATTGCTTGTATATTTAATTCCCACCATCTTTTGATACCTACTTGTTCTTGTTTCCTTCCTGCCTGCTCTGTTTCACAATGTCTTCTTTATAAATCAGTCACATTCTTTTGCTTATCTATTTGAGCACCCTAAACTTCCTTTAAACTCTTTGTAATCTATCATACAAAATTAATTTCATCTGGGATGAATTTATTTTGTAATTGTTGATTTTGTGAGATATTGTAAGCATTCGAATTTGTTTTGTGTTTTATAATTTTGTATTATAGACTTCTTAGGGAGAAGCCTTAAATTTTTGGTTTCCTTTTTCTCTCTCTCATTCTTGTATGATTGATCATTCATCCAGACCAGAACCTGCTCTTAAAATGACTTTTTAATCTCAGGCTCTCTGATCATATTGGCTTAATGTTGTGAGACACTCTGCTAAGTTTTAAGGCACATTTGTTGTAAGGTAGTGTTTTTGTCTCCCCACCTCAAGTCCACAACTTTCTATAAGTCCTTACAGGCAGGTTGGGCAGACCTCCCCAGCATCCTATTACAACCCAGGTTTTGGAGTAAGAAATCTTGCCCACTTTCATGGAACATATTTAGTCCTCATTATCCTTAAGAGCTCAACGTCTAGCTACAAGAGCTCACTACTTTGAAGGTCTACTCAATTTCTAATCGTGGTTTTGAGTCATTACATATATTCTTTTTTTAAAAAATGTTTTATGACTTATGTTTGAACCAAGACTGGAGGGGTTCTAGTAAAGCTTAAATTTATCATACTATTTTGCCTGAAAATCTTTTTTATGCTTTCTAAACTCAACCCTTTGTTACAATAAAAGATACAGATTTTAGAGTAAGAACAAAAGCAAGAGCTAGAAATCTCAGAAGGACAATCAAAGCTAACTTATTAGGACTAATGCATATATTTCAGCATTTGAAATATCCAAGGAGAGAGCAACCATTTTTCTAACCCCATCATATATGAATCATCTAGGCCCTGGACTTCATTTTCCCATTGATTTCACCCCTCTTATTCTAAATAATATGTGCTTATCATATAATGAGTAGCTTACTTAAGTGAAGATGGTTAGCTAAATATTTCAGGTGGGTCATTTTATTTAATTGTCACAGAAACGGAGAGTCACATTATTATCCTTATTTTACAAAAATAGATATGGAGGTTTAGTATGTGAAATAAACTGCCCGTGGTCACACAGAACTAATAAGTAGCAGAGTTTAGACTGGAACACAAAGAGTTTGACCTCATACCCAAGTTCTACGGCCCCTTCACTGATAGGGCATTCACTGACTTGTCTGAGCCTTGCTATGTTAAGACAAACTGTAAATGCCTCCTGTCGATGGAATGGAATCTGCTTTTTTATAATGGACAAGAGAATACTTTTCCTAGGTTTCCATAGAGAAACATGTAAACAATGATCTGAAAGGGCAATAAAGCAGAGTAGGCAGCAGTTAATACTATGACCTTAGCTGGAAACAAGAATGAAGATTCCAATTTTAATGTGAAGCAGGGTTTTTGTGCAGATTTGTTTTGGTGGATGAAGTACTTACCTCTGCTAAATCTTCAAAGCAGCTTCCTACTAGTGGATGGGGACTGCCTTCATCTGTCATTTCTACAGTATCTTCTATGTGGCCCAGTAACTTTACACTAAGTTCATGTATATCTACTATACGACTAAATATATTTTCTACATCCTGTTGGGAAGAAAAACACACTAATTCAACTAGGTTGTATAATAAAAAACAAGTTTTGCCAATAAGTCATTTTATAATCATAAAATTTAACATGGTAGATATAGTAAGAAATTTTAACAACTTCTATTTAAGTAAAAGATAATGTAAAAATCCCTTTGCAATAACGTATAATTTGCAAATACTTTTCTCTAGGTCAGTGGTTCTCAAACTTTTTGGCCTCAGGACTCATACACACTCTTAAAAAATTACTGAAGATTCCAAAGGGATTTTATTTGTAATTATATCTATCAAGTTTTACCACATTAGACATTAAAACCAAAAAATTAAAACATTTATTTAAAAATAACAATAAATACCACTTTTATGAAAAGTAACTGTAGCTTTACAAAATAAACCAAAAATGTAGTGAAAAGAATGACACTGCTTTATGTTTTTGCAAATCTTTAATATCTAGCTTAATAGACAATAGCTGGATTTTCATTCATTGTCTTGGTCAAAGCATATGGAGAAAATCTAGCTTTATACAGATATGTAGTTGGGGAAAAAAGGAGTATTCTAATAGTCTATTCAAATAATTATGGATCTCCTTTCCTTTTTCTGTATAGTTTCTTTATAGAGATGTAAGTCATACACCATAAAATTCATTCTTTTAAAGGGTACTTCACTGGTTTTCATGTATTCACAGAGCTGTTCAATCATCACCACTGTCAAATTCCACAACATCTTCATCACCCCCCACCCCCCCCCAAAAAGCCTGTATCCATTAGCAGAGCTCTCCATTCTTCTCTCCCCATGAGTCAATGGTAACCAGTAATCTGGACATCACGTATCAATGGAATAAATAGCTTTTGAAAATTCAACTAGTAGTTTCCTAAAGGTTAGTTACAATGTGGAATCTGAAAACACATCAGATTCTGTACTGCTATCAAAATCCATTGGCCTGCCCTGGCCGGGTGGCTTAGTTGGTTGGAGCAATACTGTACACCAAGAAGTTATGGGTTCAATTCCCAGTCAGGGCACATACCTAGGTTGCAGGTTCAATCCCCATTTGGGTCACATACAGGAAGCAGTGGATCGATGTCTTTCTCTCTCTCTCTCAAGGCAATAAACATATCCTCAGGAGAGGATTAAAAAAAATCCGCTGGCATTATTTTGAACTTTGAATGTCTGAATAGATCTTTTACCCATGTGCGATTTTGTAGCATTATAAATTTGGTCACTTGGAAAATATTGAGTTCTGTAGATCTTCCAAATGTTAACACATTTAACACATATTCACTATATATAGTATTAAAAGACCAAATCCATTAGTATCATCACAGATTGTGGGAGTGGACACAGATTTCCCAAAATGCTAACTTTGCTTGGAAGTTCAAATTTTATCACTGTTACCACATACTGCCAGTTATTTTCCTTGAAGTCACAGGTACACTTCATTCATTTTCCCCGTAACTTCATTAATTTTTGAAAAATGTCAGCCAAATATGTTTGTAAATAACCACAGTTAGTCAGGCATTCTTTCAGGTGGAAGTAGTGTTTCATAAAACAGGTGGCTAGTTCAGTTTGTAACCCAATCATACAGTGCTTTTCCTCAAGACACCAACCACACTTTGGTACACAGAAGTGCTTTATGCGACTTCCTATCTGCCTCAGCTCTTCTCTAACTCAAGCTTTCTCAGGGCATGCCACGCTCTTGTTCTATCAGTAATGACAAAGAAGCCGTATGAACCCATATAGTACCCCTTGGTTTCATTTATTCATTCTATTCTTCTATTATCTTATTTTCATTACAAATAAATATGCGTACAAGATACTTGATATAACACTTTGTAACTTCCATTAGATTTTCTGTAGGTTAGATTCCTGGATAAAGACTTTAGTTATATAAGATTTTTATTTAAAATATCTATAGATATTTCCTTAAAAACAGGCCATTGGTTTACCCTCTTGTTGGTAGTGTATGGAGTTACAGTTTTGCCAAATCCTTACAACCCTGAATATCATCAATCTTAACTTTTAGAAAAATGCTTAGATAATTGAAAAGCAAGTACTAATTTGCATTTACACAATTACTGTTTTTTAAATTTATTATCTTCTTCAGTGACTATTTTTTTTGTCAAATCAGCTTTGAGGCATGATTAATACCTAGTGTAAGATAACACCTCTTTTTGATGAGATTTTATGTTACTCACTCGAACTATGACTATAATCAAGATACAAAACACTTTCATTACTACACGAAGTTCCTTTGTGCCCCATCCCTTTTAATCGGCACTACTCCTCCAGGAAACCAGCGATCTGCTTTCTGTCACTATAGACCTGAACTGCCTTTCCTATTTTAAACAAATAAATAAAATCTTTAGTAGTCTTTTGTGCCTCGTTGTTTTTTTTTTCTCATGTTTTTGAGATGCATCCATATTGTTGCATATATAACTACATTATTCTCTTTAATGGTGAGTAGTATTCCATTGGACATATCACAATTTGCACATCCATTCACCTGTTGATGGATATTTGAGTTGTTTCCAGTTTGAAACTATCACAAACAAGCTGCTATGAACATTCATGACCAAGTTTTGTATGGATATGTTTTCATTTCTTCTGGGTAAAAACACAGGAGTAGAATTTCTAGGTAGTAAGGCTAATTTACGTTTAACATGATAAAAATTGACAAACTCTTTTCCATGGTGTTTACACTGGATTACATTCTCACAAGCAATGTGGGAATTTTATATTCCCATACGCAACTGCTCCACATTCTTTCCAACATTTGGTATTGCCAGTCTTTAATATTCACCTTTCTAATGAGTGTACAATAGTATCTCATTGCGGTCTTAATTTGCATTTCCCTGATAACTTCTGAGGCTGAGCATCCTTTGATGTCCTTTTTGGTCATTGGTGTATCTTCTTTTATAAAATGTTCAATTTTTGCCCACTTAAAAATATCAGGCTGCCCTTGCTGGCGTGGCTCAGTAGATGGAGTGCCCACCTGTGAACCAAAAGGTTGCTGGTTCGAATGCCAGACAGGGTGCATGCCTGGGTTGTGGGAAAGGTCCCCAGTTGGGGGAGTTCGACAGGCAACTGATTGATGTATCTCTTGCACATCGATGTTTCTCTCCCTCTCTTTCTCCCTCCTTGCCCCTCTCTCTAAAAAGAGTAAGTAAATAAAATCTTTTTTAAAAAGTCAGGCTTTTTTAAAATTATTGAATTATAAAAGTTTTTATATATTCTGGATACAAGTCCTTTGCTAGATAGATGTATTTCGAATAGGTTCTACCTATTTATGGCTTACCTTTTTACTTTTCAGACAATGTCTTTTGAAGGACAGAAGGTTTTCATATTAATAAAGTCTAAAATTCATTAATATTTAGTTTTACTGTTCTTGATTTTTGTGTCCTAAGAAATCTTTGCTTATCCTTAACCCTTTCTTTTTTAAACAACTTTATTAAAATGTAACATATATCACACAATTCATCCATTTAAACGATTCAATGGTATGTACTACATATTTATGGATTTGTACAACTCATAATCTACTCCTTTGTTTTTTAATGTTAACTCACTGCCATAACTTGCGCTCCAGTCTCAGCCTCTAATGACCACTGCGTCTCCATCAATCCCCGAGGGCCATGTGGCTACAGCTCTAGGGATTACTAGAATGCAGCTCTAGACAATCTCAACTGCTCTCATTGAGCACTCCCTAGGACCCCATTAGATTAGTTTGATTACTACTGTAAGATCAGTAACCCTTTTCTAATTTTTAATGCTATTGGCTCCCTCCTTTGTGCTCCCCAAAATACTGTTTCCATATTTCCATTATGGTAATTATTACCACACTGTATTGCAATTTAAATTTTAGTTTACATCTCTGTCTTGACCAGATTAAACTTGAGGGAAGAAATTTTTCTTAATAATCTTTGAATTCCCATTGCTAAGTATGGTACTTAACAATAGAGGCAGCACTGATGAAATTCCAGTTGAAATGACTCAAATGAGTTAAATTAAACAAACAAACAAAATCTGCTTAAATAAGAGGCTTTAGTCTTTAGAGTACTGTATGTGGAAGATTTTGTGAATTCATTTGCACTTATACAATCAGCTTAGTTTAGATTTTGTCTTTTAATTTCTGTTGTAATTTATTGACATGGCTGTAGCGACATTATTTGTGATCACAGTCACCTGAAATAAATCCCACAACTAAAAAAATCGACAGATTAGCAGTCATGAGCTATACAAATTCACATTTCACTGGTCGTGTAAAATTGACAACACATGCAATGATGTATATATGTACACATGATACTTACATTAGCTGAAAACAATTTTGAGTTGGAGACAAAGGGTTCTCTAAAAACTTTTATAATTAAATTCAGTTCCCTTATGTATTGTCGAATTTCTGCCATAAATGCTTTTACCAAATCATAGTAAGTTTGCTCTCCTGAGGTGGAAGGTTCTTCATCAGTTAAAGATAATATATTTATATCTTCTACATCTTGATGAAACATATCCATCAATACCTACACAGAGATATTTAACAAAGCATAATAAAATATGAATCTATAGTCAAATTTGAAGTTAAGCACCCTAAGCTATTCTTTGAAGACGGTTTGTAAACGACAAAAAGTAAACATGATGATCTCTTCTTGGACATACTGCCAGCCTCCCACCACAGCTTCTCTAAGAGAATTCAACATCTGGTGTCATAACCTGAATCCTCCAAGTTCTCTGTCAGTACCAGTATCTATCTGTCTCTCTGTCTCTCTGGTCAACCTGTTACTTTTAATGTTTCCAACTCCTGTCTTGGATTTCGTTCTGACTTAGTTTTCTTGTTTCATATCCTTGCCATCACCCCTTCATTCCAGGGCCTCAGCACCTCATATTTAAATAATTCTTATAGCCTTCTAGGCCTACATTTGTTAAATAATGATCAAAACAAGTTGTTTTTCCTAAGAGGTCTACCACTATTACTCTTCCCAGACCTTATCTTTCCCCTTCTGTGAGCTTCTACATCATTATCCCCATAACACAGTAAAACAGCATTCCATCTTGTATGACTTTCTGCTTGTTTCACAAATATAAGTATCCATTCATCAACTCTGAAACCTTGTTTTATACCTCTCTTGCATCTCCTCCCTGTGTGAGCACATAGTATATATTCAAAAACTTGTATGATTCATCTACAAGTATCAAATATTTTATGTTTATTGAAAAAATAATTACTTTAAAAACCAAATACTTATTCATTTAAAAATATAAAAACATTTGAAATCCTTCATCAGGTCAGATAATTTTTACTCTGTACATTCATATCCTAAAAGAAGAAACACTAAAATATAAATAAATGGATTTCGTAATCAGAAAAAATATTTCAAATCAAAAATAGTATATTGAGAAAAAATGGAATGGTTCATCAGAAAATATTTTCTTTTCTACAAAGTCATTTTTATAAAATGAAAATACTGAAGCAGTGTAGTGCAATGATTAAGAACTTTAGACTCAGACAAATCTGGAGTTCAAGTCTAGATTTTGAAACTTCTTGGAAAATTCTGAACCAACTTCTTTATCTCTCTTGCACTTCAGCTTCCCTGTTATGAAATGTAGATAAGAGCTACTATACAGCAGGATCCTGAGGACCAAATGAGATGAGTTACACATATCCTTAACTTTCAAAAATATCTGTTCTTAATATTATTAGAGTAAAATCATACAAGTAGTATCTAAAGAAAGCTAAGTATTAAAACTCTCAAGGATTTAGTTGTTGTTACATTTTCAAAATTTGTTTTCGAGTAAATCCATAACATTCTAAATCTCTAACCCAAATAAAAATTTAAGATACCACTAATAAGAGATTATTACTGTTATTAACCCTACTTGAAGCAACATACAAAAGAAATACTGTATGACATGTTTAAACACATTTTAATACTACATATAATACTCTATTTTCATAAAGTGATATCTTGAGTACTTGCTATTAGACTACTATAAGTATAGCCTAATAGAAGTGAAACAATTTTATTCCATCTGAATTGTATGTTAGCATTCAGTAAGTCACATAAATATTTAAGAACAAAGCATATAGAAGATCAGTATCCTACCTTATCAGCACACATTGCTACTTTAATATCTTGTTTTGTAATTTCATAGTGCCGTATATTTCGTACATAATTACCCACCAGCTTTAAAATGTCTGCAGAAATGTATTCTAATACTGCTACTATGTAAACAGAAACCTGATGGTCAATTTTATAACCTAGGACCTCCTGAAAAATAAAAAGAAAAGCATGTTTAAAAATCATATACTATAAATTTGACACTGATTAAAAAACATGCATGCTAGCTCAACTTTTACTGAGGCCTATGATTATCAACCGTATCTAATTTTAAGTGGTGCATTCATGAATAATACATTAATTACTATTTAAAAATGTAAACTAAGAAAAGTAAGGCAAAATTACCTATTATCACGTACAAATACTTAAGAAGTACAGATTACCCTTATTCCTCTATCCTTTCCAAAGGAAACTGGGCTTTCCCAAACCCTAGTGGCACATTCCTGGCATCTGGACTATCTCCATGGGAAAAAAAATCATGTTATGTCCTACTGAACAATAGTGGTTATTAACAACATGTTAATAGTCCTATTATTAGACTTCAAAGACAGAATGGGCTTTGTGGGGCTGACCAGTTCCTGTAGAAAAACAAATTTTATTTTAAAATAAACAATCCAATTAAGGAAAAAAAAACAATTTTGAAGTAAGTTTACTTATAAGTTGGCAACAGGTTGCATTTACCTGTAAGGATATGTAAAAACTATTAAATGTGTACAGTAACAAGGATATATTAATAAATTGAAAGACCAACAATTAGATAAAACTCAAAATTTAGGATCATTAATACAGCATACCTTAATTTGGTAATTCTCTTAGAATATAGTTCAATGTGCGGACAATAAAAATCATGAAAAGAGAATTATAAAGCATGCAATTACTACCAGTTCAGTAATTTTATATAATTTGCACTTATTTCCTCAGACCATTTAGTAAGATACAGGGAGATAGTTCTGTTCAAACAACCTGAGTACAAATCATAGGTTGTACTCTTTTGACACTCTTAAACATCATCTATGTGTTCAGCTTTAAATCTTGGACATCTTGGACAGATCAAATAGACCTGGGTTTCCTAACACTATCACTTAGAACCCTGTAAAGTTGGGCTAAAAGTTACTATAATAACTTTCTGCCTCAGTTACCTCATCCACAAACTGGGGATAACCATAATAACTTAGCTGAGTAACAAACTTAGCTCATGCATGCAAGCATTAGGCTTTAATTCTTGTAACACCTGTATTTTTGATGTGAAAGCTAATCAATAGTTTGTTCACTGTACTAAATAAAATAGAAATAGCATTATTGGAATTTCCAGCAGTTACTCTTTCTGTTAGTTCTGGTGAGGTTCAACAGACTGATTTAAATGACAAGCAGGCCCGGATGATTTAAGTGACCTTTAGGGAGCCTGTGTTCAAAGATTACAGGTAGCCCAGAGGCAGTCTTACAGAAGTCCCTAGGCAGCTAATGACGCACGAAGGATTAAGATCTGAAGGAACAGGGACATTCAAGTCTAACCAAGAAGAAAGGAATTTTATAAATTTTCTTCAAGTTTCTACTAACTCCTGAGATGAACAAAATCCACAATTCCAACTTTCTTAGTTCTTTCAATTTGTTTGACTATTAGTGTCGGTATGAAATTACTTTAAATCATGTTCCCCATCTTGTACTTTTGTATTATCACATCACCCCTCCCTATGACATGAATTCCTAAAAAAATTAAAATTTTACTTTTCACTTGACTCTATAAAGTATATCCATAAAATATATTATCCTTAGTGTTCTAAAATTATGGGTTTTATTTTGCTTTTAAAAGGCAAAAAGTCAGTATCTCAGCTTTACCTTTAGTAAAGGATGGATCTTTTCTACTGGGAGAGACAAAGGGTTTCTTCGTTTCCTCTTTTCAATGGCCGACTGGGCATCAGCTATCGCCCACTTGTCGATTGGATGAGGGAAACTTTTTTGAACACGTTCCTTGGAAAACAGGAAAATAACAACTAAGCAACCAATATATTAAGTAGTGCTCTTCACTTAAAATTTACTTCTGCAATCCAAAAATACCAAACCATGTTTTCACATGTGGCATAACTTATACTACAAACATATTTAGGCTATGAGAAAATGATAACTGTCAATGTATTAGTTTCTTAATTAGGCAATTAAGAGACTAAACATTCCTTGCACCATCTAACATTCTGAATTTCAACTTTACTGTGATAAAGCTAATGACAAGAATGAGTGGAAGCCATTTTGAACATTATTTATATAAAAATTCAAAAAACAAGACCTAAGCTCAAGAAGTAAATATCCAAATCCAATTTTTATTCATTGTCCTTACTTTCAGTATCAATTACAAGCTCATGGAGCATTTTGCACTCAAACACTCTAAAAATTCTTTTCATTTTCTTTTTTTTATTATTTTTATGTTCTGCTTTTAGAAAGATAGCTGAAGAGAGAGAGGGAGGGTAGAGGTAGGGAGGGAGAGAGGGAGGGATGGGGAAGAGAGAGAGAGAGAAAGAGAGAGAGAGATAGATTGATTTGTTCTTCCATTTATTTTTACGCATTGATTGGTTGCTTCTCGTATGTGCCTGACTGGAGATCAGACCCAAAACCTTGGCTTATCGGGATGATGCTCTAACCAACTGAGCTACCTGTCCAGGGCTAAGAATTCTTTTCAGTATCCATCATGCAAAGACACTTGACTTTAAAACTATTTACAAATTATAGAAATCAAGGGTTTACACTGGTAACAGCAATTTTAATACTCTGTAGTTCATCATTAAAGTTTGAATACTCCATGGGTCATTAATTTTTAACAAAGTACTTCATTTTAATTTCCAGCACTTATTCAGTTATAATTCCCATCAAAAGTGAAAGTACTCATGTTAATGTAATAGCTGAATCTCCCTACTTTAATAAACTAATGTGATTTACTTCAAACAAAAGGTATTTTCATCCCTCACAAGTTTTTAAAATCACCTTTCATGATACTATAATTAAAACCAGTAGAGGTCGCTATTACATAATTTTAACACATGGGTTTTGAATTAGTATTTAGTGGTATTACTAGGTAAAATTAAACATCACTCCTGATTATAAATCTAAATAAAAGCATTTGTCAGCTGTTATTAAATGGAAAATAAAAAATAGATTTTCATGTAACACAGGGTGGGGGGACAGGTCGACTCTAGGACAGGTTAAAAATAAATTAAAAAATTAAGAACAGTTTCCCCCTTTGAATTTCAATAAACTTCCTCATCATCTGTATTCAAGGATAGTAAATCAGCTGCCAAATGTAAGAAGTGATCATTTTGATTCTAATTAATAGAATTAGAGATGTGTTGAAAGAAATTATTGTAGTTAAAAATGAAGTTTACAAACTTTTCCAAATGCTTAGTTGAAGGGCTTTTTGCCAGGATACTTTACCCTCATATAATAAAGACAACACAAAGATCCAAAATACTGGAGGAATTTGGCTTGTGAAAAAGGAGGGGAAAAAAGGGAAGACGTGGAAAGGTTGAAAGAAACAGCAAAAACAAAAATTCTATTCCTTCTTCAAGTCAACACTATGGACTTGCTATTCCAAAAGTAACAAGAGATTTAGGACTAACTTTACCATGGCTCTCAATTAAAATGATCACACCAATGGTTTTAATCCATGGTTAACTGAATGGGTACAACCACGGTACAGACCTTATAATGCTATGGCCCTGTGGCTTGGCTAACTTTTTTTTAACCTCAACTTATAGTATGAAATAATAAACCCTTAATACACTTTACCCATCACACACACACTGCACTGGAACAAAGTTTCATAAAACAAAACCTGCCCTTATTATACGCAATGAACTGGTATTTTCTATTCATTAAAAAAAATGTTAGCTGGGCAGTTCACTAGAGTGATTTTATGATGTAGAGTCTAAAAAAGCACTTGTGTGTAGTGGTCACAGAAAAGCAGTAGAAGAGAATGGAATGTGAACTCAGTCTGACAATTCTGTATCTTTGAAAAAAATCATCGGTGGAATTACAGAGGCAAATTGTAGGCAGGGGCTGGGTGAAAGAAAATGAAAATAGAACAGCAACCTCTTCCCATCTCAGTTTTATCTACCCAACTCCAAGTTTATCTATTGTTTTAAGAAAGAAGGGGGAACAAAATCAGGAATGACAAAAGAGAACACAAGAAAGAAGAAATAATAATGATGAAGAACACATTTAAATTTTCTTATCAAGGTATTATTGGAATCAAAAAATTCAACTATATACTCAGATAACACCAAAGTTCAGAACGTATGGGAAAAAACTGATAATGTCAAAAAAGGTGCCTTGAATGTGGAAAGGCCAAGTTGAAGGAATTACTTTATCTCTTGTAGTGACAAATTTAATTATAATTTAAAACAAATAAAACTTTTTACAATTATTTTACATATTTTTTAAAAGTAAAGAAGCCCAAGGAGGAATGCTCAAGGAAGATTCATGAATTGGAATTCTAATACTCTGCTACTTTCAAAATTAATAATTTTGTTTGAAATGAGAAACTCCATCTTGATTAATATCTAGTGGCTTTGAGAAAATAAGACACAGAACTAGGTTTGAGATGCAGCTGTCTCTCTCTCCCTCCCTCTCTTTTAAAAAAAGATTTTATTTATTTATTTTTAGAGAGAGGGGAAGGAAAGGAGAAAGGGAGAGAGAAACACCAATTTGTCATTAGTTGCCTCTCACATGCCCCCAAGTGGGGACCTGGCCTATAACCCAGGCATGTGCCCTGACTGGAATTGAACCTGCCACCTTTCAGTTTGCAGGTTGGTGCTCAGTCCACTAAGCCACACCAGCCAGGGCTCTCTCTCTCTTTTTTAATCCTCACCCAAGGATATGTTTATTAATTTTAGAGAGAGAGAAAGGGGGGAGGGGAGAAGAAAGGAGGGAAGGAGGGAGGGAGGGGGAGGGAGGGGGGGAGAGAGAGAGAGAGAGAGAGAGAGAGAGAGAGAGAGAAACACTGATGTAAGACAGAGACAAGGATCAGTTGCCTCCCATATGTGCTCCAACCAGGGATCAAACCCACAATCTTTGTGGTGTACGGGATAATGCCTCAGCCAACTACCAAGCCAGGTCTCAGCTGTCTCTTATTAGCAGAACCTTGTCTTTTGCTTTACTTAATAAAGGGGTCTAAATAGGTAATCTTAAAGATCAAGTCCAAGACAAATATTCTAGAACCTATGAAAACTCCTGCACACAAACTTCCATGCAAGTATTAAGACCACAGGTACTTTTGAAGTCTTATTAATATAAATACTTAGAATGCATAGGAGATATTTTTTTTTTTTTTAGAAAGACAGAAAGTATGGAGAAACTACTTGGGAAATCTAAATGTTAATGGAAAACATTAAAAAATTGCAAGAATTCTTTAGGGTGCAAAGAAAAAAGTTAAAGAAAAAAATGACTGGAAAAGGGAAGCAAACTTTAAAAATTTTAGGATATGACTCATGGGGAAAAAAGTCTAAGATAAGAAGTCCAAGAAAGCCTTAGTTAAATGAAAAGAAAAATGTATCCATGCCCTAAGAAATGGAAGTTGGTTAAGTACAGGACACAGAGGCCAACAAGGGAAACCGAAAAGACATTACAAATGGAAATCAGTCTAGTTGACCAGAGAGAAATAATGAACATGTACAATTATGAAAGAATAAGACTTAAGAAATTATATAAAGAAAATTAAGTACCTACATATTGATTAAATCCGTGCAAGTGAGAGACTGAGACTCATTAGTTATTTTTGAGAATTCTCAATACTAGAAAATTTTAAATGACCGTATTTTGCCATGTATAATGTGCTCCCATGTATAATGTGCACCCATGTTTTTGTGTGCATTATACACTGGATTATTATGCCCATTATTGTACCCATGGCATATTTTCATAATACCCATATATAATGTGCATCCTTATTTTTCCCTCAAAAATTTGGCCTAAAAAGTGTGCATTATACACAGCAAAATACGGTAGTTTCTAGATTAATTAAAAGGAGGAAATTAGAGAAATGTAAGCATAGTACAATGTATCTAGAAAGAGCTGAGTATGCAGCGTTACCAAACTAGCAAATTCCTGGGGTGCACCAACACTGAAATGGTAAGCAAGACCTGTCATTCTGTTTCAATACAGCAGGCATAGGGATAGACGCTGCATTTTACAAACACTGTGGGAGAACCCAGCTAGACCCCGAAAGAGCAAATGGAATTGTTAATGAGGAGAATCAGGTAACCAGTTCTTTTTAAGATCTACTCTGAAGCCCAGTGAAATTAGTGCCTACAGGAAATGACACATAAAAGATATTTCACCTTATACAAAGGGAAAATAGGCTAACAAAGTATTAAATCTACTTTAAATTACTTAAGTAATCAAAAGACGTTACTGTTCCACAGCACACAATCTTTCTACATCCACAATGTCTGCAACTCAATGTTCCTTAGTATCTCTCTGCTCAACTGAAATCTGGAGCTCCCCTGAAGACTTCTTAGAGTAGGAACTGCCCTTGTCTCAAAACTGACATGAAGGTGAATTTAGCACCTTTTCCACGCTGCTTCAGGAACATTGCTCTTTTCACTCTCCTATGAAATCATGCCATCATCCTGTGTGACTTTACTGTCTACATAAAGGATACATAAAATACATTGCCTTTTAATTAATAACCTCCAGCCCAGCCAACACTACATAGCAACATCCCACTTTGTAACGATGTTACCAAAGAAATCTTAAATTCCAGCAACTGTCTCTGACCCCAATCTATTCTTCTATGTGTCTCACTCAGGTATTCTAGTGTCATCAGTTCTCTGACCTCACTGGGAAATCCAATACCCAGTCCCTCCCTATTTTTCTAATCTACCTGCGTGCTCTCTCCCACCTGGCAGAATAGGCTAGAGGCACATATGCCCTCAAAGCTTAGACTTTCTGGGTTAGAGGCTTGGTTTCACTACTTATTAGCTGTGACCTTGGCCAATGCATTTACCCTCTCAGTGTTTCAGTTCACTCATTTATTCATTCAACATGTATTTCCTGAGTGCCTTCTCAGTGCCAGTTCTAGATGGCAAGAGATCTGGCAGTGAACAAGAGAAAAATCCCTGGAGTTTACACTCTAGTAAGGGAAAAAAACAGCACCATCTTCATGGGGTTATTAAAAACTTTAAATGAAATATAAAACATACAAGGGTTTAGATCAGTGCATGATACTACAGCTAGATGTCAGCTATTACTATGTTTCACTTTTTTCCTATCTGAATAGATTCTCCAATGTTCTTTTCAGCAGTTCCTCATTGGATGTGCCTCAGCCTTCAGGGGAACAGAGCAAGGCCTGGGGTAGAAAAACTTGTCTCCTCTCCAGTCACTATGTGCCTTAAAATCATCATTACAGTCTGTGTGGGTTATGCCCTGAAAGGGACTACAAAGCACGGCTATTACTAATTCCCACAATTCCTATGCCCTACTCTTCTTCCATTGTATGTCCATGGTGAAATACCATTCAATGCTACTATTTGTGTGTGTGTGTGTGTGTGTGTGTGTGTGTGTCCACACTTGAGTACTGCAAAAGAAATGTCACAGAAATCCAAACACCTGTAACACTATACATTGGAGGTCATTAAAATCAAATGATCCTTCATCACTGCCATAAAACTACTTTTGTTTTTCTAGCTCTCTCTCCCCTTTTCAGGACTGCAAACCTTATCTCTTTTCCTCTCAAACATTTGACTCCTTCAGAACTCAGCTTAGATGCTTCTGCTTCTGAGATGCTAACCCTAAGCCCCAAAGTCCATGTTATTAGTTGCCCCCTTTAAAAGTTGTCACGTTCCATTTACTCATAGTCTGTCACATCATGTTATCGCCCATTCACTTATCTCTGTCTCCCCTAAACTATGATCCCTAAAGAGACAGGGACCGTGTCACCTTTCAAAGAGATTATAGAACTTCCTTCCTCCCTTCCAACTGGTAGAAAGGGGTCCATTCACCATCTAAAATACGTATAATACCTGAAGATCAAGATTAACTGAGATGTTCTTGAAAGGATAGCTGGCTTTATATAAAAAAAAAGAAATACCTAAACATATTCTATTCTCTAAAGATATGGAGATTACATATATATAATTCTAATACAATATAAATTATAAATTATGTATTATATATAAAATATATGTTATACACATTATATATGTATATAATTCTATATTATATAACTTATATATAAATTATGCATATAACATAATTTGTTATATACCTATAACAAATAATATATAACATATAATTAACTTATATAACACAATTATGTTATATACATAATTTCTATGTTATATGCATAACATACATTATATATTATATAATACATGCATTTATATACATATTTATGTACATATATAACATATACTATGTATACTTGTATATAATATACTTTATATATATATAAAAAATTCAAGCATCAAGGAATAGTGTTTAGCGGCTAATAAAAATTCATTTTAGATTAAAAACAAAACACAGAATGGTTTGACAGCTATAACACAAGCAAGCTATCATACACTCAATACCAAGTTAAAATGAATTCAGTTTTCAATTTTTAAACATATAAAAATATATATGAACTGAAGATCAAGCATTTTCCTCTTCATTAACAGTACAATAAACACACTGATTAGATGTATATATAAAATAAATACAAGGCAAATTTATCATACCTCTACATCTGAGACACTTCGGGGCTGAGCTTGGCATAGCATATTTAATAACTGTAAAATTAATTCTTCAACATACTGAAGAGCATCATCACTAGACTCAAGAGTAGGATGAACTTGCCCCTGGACCTATAAACAAAGAGCAAAGTAATTATAATGCAGGTTTGTTTCATCTAATTAAACAAAACAAATAATTTTTTTAAAATGTGGGTTTGTATTCAAGAACACGATATGGTTTACAAACACAAAGTTCAATGTTACGACCCAGAAGTCAGGAGTTCTCAACTCTTCTCTCGGCCACCTTCACCACACATGCTTATTAACATGTTCTTGGAGAGTCAGGTACCTAATTGCATAATTTCAATATATTTTTTCTGAAATCATAGTTACCCTGAAGTGTGGGAATACAGAAAGGGAAGGAGAGGCTGAGCTGGGAATAAAGGATGTAGTTTATGTAGCTTTTGCCAAGAACCAGTGGTACATGGAAATACTACTTGGGCAAAACTGAACTCATATGGCCCTCTGTCCCTTACTTTATCTTTCCTACTAAATGACAAAGTTCAAGAAGGATATGTCTTATCCTACTTGCCAGTGTAAGTCCAGTGTCTAGCACTGTGCAGGGCACATAATCCAAGCTTGTTAAATGTTTGCTGAACACTAAGTCGCCCTATACCAAAGCACACAGAATGGGTACTTCTGACAATCTGTGACTGTCTATGCCTTAGCGAGATAATATGGTGGTCACTCATTCTTAAATACATAATAATCTTTACCTTCATTTCTTCTGACCATTTCTTTGGAGGCACCTCAGGCCACTGGCCTCTGTAAAACTTACATTTTAATAACCAGCATGATATTCTTTACTTGCATCCCTATGGGTCAAAATTTTCCCTTCTTAAAAAAAAAAAAGACTGAAAATCAGTTCCAGGAGACAAAAAAATGTGCTTCAAAATATGCTCGTCTCACAGGGAGAAAAAGCCCACAGAGCTCACCAGCCCAGGACACTTGGTGCAGCCTGTCCTACTACACCTCATTAGCTGGAAGGGAGTGACAGCCTCCGTGTATGCGGACACTTTTATAAACAGTGTACCACATAATGAATTTTTTTAATCCTCCCCCAAGGTTTCGTTTCTTGCTTTGAGAGAGAGAGAGGAAGGGAGAGAGGTAGAGGCAGAGAAAGAGAGAGAACAGCGTCGATCAGTTTCCTCCTGCATGAACCTCACGCAGGGGCTGAACCCACAACCTGGGCATGTGTCCTGACCAGGATTAAGCCCACAACCTTCTGGTTACAGGACAACGCTCCAACCAACGGAGCCACATCAGCCAGGGCAACTTTTAAGTCTTATTATTTAAGAAAAACATTTTGTAAGGCTATCACTGCCACAGGTAGTGATCCCTCTGATAGATCTGGGCAAAGTAAACTGAAAACTTTCTAAAAAGGATTCACCATTCTAGATACTATTCCAAACATTCATGACTCATGGAAACAGGTCAAACTATTAACATTTACAGGACTTTAGAAGAAGCTGACTCCAACCGTCATGGATCACTTTGAGAGGTTAAAGACTTCAGTGAGGAAGTAACTACAGATGTGGCAGAAATAGCAAGAGAACTAGAATTAGAAGTGGAACCTAAAGATGTGGCTGAATTGATGCAATCTCATGATAAAACTTCAATGGATAAGGAGTTGCTTCTTATGGATGAGCAAAGAAAGCAGTTTCTTGAGATGGAATCTACTCCCAGTGAAGATGCAGTGAAGACTGTTAAACGACAACAAAGGATTTAGAATATTACAATAAACTTAGTCCATAAAGTGGTGGAAGGGCTTAATAGAATTGACTCCAATTTTGAAAGTTATACTGGGGTAAAATGCTAACAGATAGCACCACATGCTACAGAGAAATCATTCATGAAAGAGTCAATCAGTGCAACAAACTTCACTGTTGTCTTATTTTAAGAAAGTGCCACAGCCAGCTCAACTCTCAGTAACTGCCATCCTCATGAGTCAGCAACCATCTACATGGAGACAAGACCATCCATCGGCAAAAAGATCACAATTCACCAAAGGCTCAGATGATAGAAGGTAGCATTTTATAGCAATAGAGTATTTTTGTTAAGGTATATACATTGATATTTTAGATACAATGTATTGCACAGTTAATAAACCACATTATAGTATAAATATAACTTTTATGTGCACTAGAAAACCAAAAGATTCCTGTGACTCACTTTATTGTGACATTCACTTTATTGTGGTGGCCTTGAGCTAAATCCACAATAGCTCTGAGGTATGTCTATAGAAATGAATCAAAAATAGTCCCTGCTCATATGGACCTAATGCTCTGCTCTGGTACGTAAAATCAAATGAACTGTATACAACCACAGTGGTAAAAGGTAAAGGTCTAAAAAAACAAACAAACACTTGATAGTGTTTATAATTCAGGCATATACAACTCAGATAGGTCTGACACCATGGTTGACATAAAATTTTAAAAATTCAAATTCAAATAGTTTTATTCACTGATGGTTATTAATAGCCAAATAAACCTATTAGGTAAATAATACATAATGCCAACTGTTCTAAGTTTCTGGGTATTAACCTTTATCATACCTTAAATCTGTCAAATTAGAATCAAAAGTTCATTTAGACAAGAAACAATAAATTATTTTACTTCCTTAAAAACAAAAACAATAATTCAAAACATCTGACTGAAAAAATGGGCAATGGTAAATGTTCACAGACAAGCATAGCACCAATTCCTGAAATACACAGACTTTGCTTTTCGTCTTTCAAGGAAGATACTGTTAAAAGATTTCTTTAATGAACAGACAGAAGTAGTATTACACTTCCTATACAGATAGAATAAAAAACGCTTTCTCTTCTATGACAGTGTTACAGCTAAATGTTCCATTCCACCTAAATGGTGCCCAAAGATATTTAATAGAGCAAATAATCCAAATTATTTAAGATTATACAGAATAGCGCTGACCAGGTAACCTGGTTTGTTGAAATGACATCCCATACACCACAAGGTCGCAGGTTTGATCCCTGGTTGGGGCACGTATGGGAAGCAAACAATCAATGTTTCTCTCTCTCTCTCTCTCTCTCCAAAATCAATAAAAACATATCTTTAAGTGAGGATTATTTTTCTAAAAAGGCTATATGCGATAAGTTACCCTGCCAAATTTTATGGCAGCTTTCTGAAGCCAGCTACAGCTTACACTCACTGAAGGGTGAGTGGGTGGATGTGGGTGTGGTATGCCCTTGTGCAATCAAAATAAGCACTCAGAGTTGGGTTTACACTAGATGTGAGTTTTCCCTTATTAACATTTTTCAAAAATATTATATTTTATACTTACACTTATTGACATAGAAAACATCTACTTTAAATACAATTACTTCAATTAATTTAAGTAAAATGAATGCAAAAATTTCACTAAAGAATTAATGATGGCCATGAATCAGAGTTCCATATGGTCATGACAGTAATTCTTTTAAGATATAATAATCATATTCAACTAAAGATGTTACCCTTTGAATTTTAAACCTTCCCTAAGGACTGCCTGCTTCTATTTTGCCAGTTCATTTTGTCTCTAGTAATTTCTAACAGATTTAGAAGCAACTTTGTTGGCGATTATTGCCAGATTTTATGGAATCTGAAAAAGCAAAGGGATTAGGTCTAAATCAATTCCTAGCTGTTTGATATATGAGTCCTCTAAGTGTATTCAGGAACCCCTTGGGTAAACTGCCAGAAGACACTATGTTGAATTCTGATGAATTTTTAATAGCCCTTTCTAGCTAATGGCTCTCTAAAGAATTAGAAAGGATTCTAGATTGTATTTTGTCATATCTTGAGCCCAGATCTGCTACTTTTATTTATAAATATAACAGGAGAAGTTGAAATAAAACTGGTATTCTCAAAACCTTTACAATGGTAAATAATAAAGACACAGATTGTTAAATCTTTCTCAGTGTTATGATTGTTTAGTCAATGCTCAATGTTTTAGTTGCTTATTTCTCCTCATTCTGCAGTTTATTTTAGTTTGCAGGTTGGCACTCAATCCACTGAGCCACACCAGCCAGGGTTGAGGTTTATATTAAAATCAAAGCAGAAATCCCTTATTGAAAAAAAAAAAAAAAAACCATTTAAAGACAAAAATAAAACAAGTTAGAGAACTTAAATATTTTCCATAAATAAAATTGACTAAAATATTTTCTCACTTCCTCAGGCCTATTAATTACCTTTAGGTCCATGTATATAACAATTTCCCCCAACCCCCCATGCCCGAGGTCTTCTTATTTGCTGGGGACACAAAAATGAATGAGGACATGGCATCTGCCCTTAAAGATTTCAGCTCACAGAGGAGCTAGACATGTAAACAATGTCTTCACACAATGGGATGAGGCTAAAATGAAGTTAATATTTAAGGTACAGTGATGACCAAAAATAAAAAACAAAAAAGAGTAACCCTTGCTGATGGCGTGTGAGGAGTATCAGAAGCCTTCACAAGTAAACCATACTTGAACTGGGGTGTAAAGGATAAATAAGGTGCATCAGGCAGCAGATAAGGAAGCAGAGTTTTTCCTAGCAAAGCTAGCATATAAAAAAGACCTAGAGGCTAAGACAAAATGATGTGCTGGGGAAACTACAAGAGTTGTACTGAAGAGTACCTGTAGGGAAAGCTAAGACTGGAAAGGGCAGGCTTATAAGTCATGCTAAGAAGATGGAAAGTGATCAGGAAAGTACAAAGTAAGTGAAGAGTTTTAAATGAGACACTGACATAATCGGATCTGTACAATGAAGAATTTGCTACAAGGATGGTTTGCTATGAATCATTCATATTAAAACCTTGACTGATATTTAGTCCAAGTAAGTCCCTTTTCTGATACTCACCAATGGTGGAGTGGAATAAGAACATGAAAAGATGGGGAAAAAATTCCCCTCCACTGGGACTCATTCAATAAATATTTATTGAAGGTCTATTGTGTACAGAGATTCAACAGTAAACCAGATATACAAAGTCCTGGCTCTCACTGAGCTTCTATTTTAATAAAAAGAGGCTCCAGCCATTTGAATTTATTTTTAAAAAAAGAATCTTATCTTTTGAACCTCAATCTACTGAAATGAGACACAAATATTAGGTATAACGGAGGAACCCTGTGTTCCCAACTTCTGCTTCTAGGTTCGAGTCACAGCGGTGGCAAATTCAAGCCCTGTCAACCTGTGGTGTCCTTTGACGTCAGCATTGGTCATCAAAAGAAGTTTGTCAACAGGAAGTTTGTTGAATGAAGATGGAGCTCTGTGTAGACACTGTGCCTCAGGCAGGCCGAGAACTTTAGGTAGTTCTGTACTGGAGAATTCAGAAAACATGGGTTTCTGATAGGATACAAAGGGAGCACTTTCCACAGGGTCAGGAAGGACTTCACGATTCAGGGTGGAGATTTTGTTAACAGATGGTATTGGACTTGCCAGTATTTATTAGGGGCCATCTGTGGATGGAAATTTTAAATATAGGCACTCAGCTCCAGGCCTGCTTTCCATGGCAAACAGTGGTCCCAGTACAAATAGCTGCCACTTCTTCATCACCTGCTCTAAGAGTAATTGGCTGGATGGGAAGCACGTAGTACTTGGAAAAATCACTGAAGGACTTCTAGTGATGAGGAAGACTGAGAATGTTCCCACAGGACTCAACAATAAGTGGAAGCTGCCTGTGGTAAGCTCAGTGCGGGGAGATGTAGTCCAGAGCAAGACTGAAGCAGACCGCCACGTCTCTGCCATTTAGGCCTGCCCTCGCTCCAGGTGTCTCTCTTAGGTAAAACATCTGGACTGATGCCTGCTTGCTGTTGCCCCGTTTGATCATGAGACCTTGGAGGTATCACAGACTCAGAACCCAAGTTTTCCTTGCTTTTCAACTGTAAATAATTTTTTTTTGTTTTATGTGGGAAAAATAAAAGGGAGACTACAGATGTAACTAAAGTACATGCAGTCATCTTATAGCTAAGCTTTTCTATGAATTAAGAACACTCTACTAACACACAATTAGTGAACGTCTTATGTACACACATAACTGGTGGTAAATCCAGAAATATTATTTTTTCCCCAGTGGAGCCAGATATATACCCTATCTGGACTTCATTATAACTGCCATGTCATCCGTTCATTCCAATCCTTGCCTACTACCTTGCACCCTTCTCCTGAAGACATAGCCCCTAACCACAGTAGGATAATTCAGAGGAAGAAGAGTTCTGTTCATGGAGTACTTACAAAATAAATGAATGAGTCACATGGCTAAGTTCCATATAGCATTAGCTATACCATGGAGTTAAACATGCTTTGTAGGTTGGGTTGAGAATCTAGTCACTGTTTATAATACCACCTCTTTAGGATATGGCATTTTAAATCCCAAGCAATTCAACAAACCAACTTTTGAAACTCAATTCATTCATTACTAATTGGAAATTGGCAACATAGCTAGGTAATAATTGAAGTTTTTCTTCTTAAAATAACTTTTTACAATCTCTTTGAATCTTGACATTTAAAAAGTTCCCAATAAAAATATATGAAAAGATCCTCAAATTTAATGGAATTATGAGAAATGCAAATTAAATGATCAATAAGATATTTTATCCCTATTAGACCAGCAAAAAATAAAAAAAAATCAGTTAACAACTGTTGTTGACAGCAGTGCTAGGAAAAGGTTATTCTATTACATTGCTAATGGAAATAGTAACTCATTTCTTAAAAAAAATCCTTACCTGAGGATATGTTTATTGACTTTTCAGAGAAAGAAAGTGGGGGAGGGAAGAAGACAGGGTGGGGAAGGGGGAGAGAGAGAACCATCCATATGAGAAACATCCATCTGTTGCCTCCGGTACACACCCTGGCAAGTGATGAAACCTGCAACCTAGGTATGTGCCCTGACCAGGGATTGAACCCACAAACTTTTGGTGTGCTGGACAATGCTCCAACCAACTGAGCCACCATCCAGGGAACTGGTAACAGACTTTGTAAAAAGTAAAACAGCAACCACTACTAAAATTAAAAATAATTATACTTTATGGCCTAGCAGACACATTCTTGGAAATTATCCTATAGAAATAAAAAGATATACATACCAAGATTTTATTGTATCACTGTTCATAGTGGCAAAAATAAAAATTAGAAATAATGTAACTGGCCATTAGTAAGGGAATGTCTGAATAAATGATGGAATATTTTTATTATGGAGTGAAATGTAGCCCCTAAAATTTCATGTTGAAGTCCTAATTCCCAGTACTTCAGATGTGATTACATTTGGAGACAGTGTCATTAAAGAGGTAATTAAGTTAAAATGAGGTCCTTAGTAGGCTTTTAAGAGGAAATTTGGAACACATATACACAGAAGGAAGACCATGTGGAGACACAGGGAAAAGACAGCCATCTATAAGACAAGGAGAGAGGCCTCAGAAGAAATCAACCCTGCCAATACCTCATTCTTGGACTTCTAGCCTCCATAATTGTAATTATGTAAAAATTGTAATAAATTTCTGTTGTGTAAGCTGCCCAGTGTGTGGTTCTTTGTTATGGTAGCCCTGGCAAACACAACTTTGTAACCATTAACAATAATAAATTTGAGCTATGCCATTTAATAAATTTTTGCAAGGTATTCTTAAGATAGAAAAAAACTGAAGTACAGGGAATGTTCAAAACATACACACGTTTGTTTATAATGTATTACAGACATATGCATTTGTACATCAACATGGCAACATGGAGAGAAATATGGAATAATATAACCTAGATTATTAACATGGGTTAGAAGGTCCTGGCAGGGGAGGGGTGTGGATGGAAGGAAAGAAAAATGGGGGAGAACTAACCAACCACCCTTTCCCCATCCCCCCAAAAAGCCTATACTAAAAATAACTGTGTCATATTTAGACACTTTGGTAACATTTTATGTACCTACGTACATTTGAAAATAAAAATTTAATTAAATTTTTTCATTTCATTTTCATTTAAATAAAATGTTTTGTGATTCTTTTTTTGCTATGTGTACATTAGCCATGGAAAGACAATATTTTCAAAGTCTTTTCCCACAGAAAATAACTACACACATCAAATTACAAGTATGTATCAAGTGCCAAGTTCGTATCATCTTTCATTTGTTTTGCTCTAAAAAACAATACATATGACCTTCCCAAGCAAATTTTTATTATGTTCTGTGATAACAGAGTTCCCAGCAACAAAACAAAGAACTGGCTCAAAAAAAAAAATCTTCATTATAATGAAGAAGAACTTTTTAGTTCTTCTTCAAGCATTTTCTTCATCTTCACACTCAAGGGTCTTCCAAATGTGGCACAAATCCTTTATCAATGATAACCCAACACAGGTAGGGGTGCTTTATAAAGTTCCCATTCCCCCTGCCCCTGGTGTTCTTAGCCATCTTATTTTAAGTTTCAATCCCATTGTAATAAGTATTTTTAAGGCTGAAGTAGAAATCATTATTCATGTGTGTCCACTGTCTATTCTTCAGCAGTTTTCCAAAAAGTTCCAAAAGGTGGCAGTTTGTGACTTGGGTATCTTTCTAGTCAGGTTCACCACTTGATTGCTTATAACCTCTAAGAACTAGATTAGAAAGTCTAGTGAATCAAAGGCATAAAAGTTCAAATTCAAGCTTCTCCAAATAGATCAGGCTCCTTGATGTGTGATCACGAACAGTAAACTGATGTACTAAATGAACTAAACAGATTCCTCCATTATTTATACTTTTATTTCTAGGAGGTAAAATGATCAATGCTACCTGGGCATTCCACTTACAAATGTTATCTATTTCCATACTTTCTGAGTAAAAGATGCTATATGCCAAATATGACACATGCGCACATGCACGTGCCCAACAGACACTGTGCTAGACACTAAGAATGTAAGACAGACAGAGTCCCTGTCCTATCAGATGGCTGGAAGTATAGCAGGGAACATAACATTCATCACAGGAACAACTACATAATAAGACACAGTAATAAAGAGGTTAAATGTGATCTAAATTGTCTAAATTCAAATCTCAGTACTTTCAATTACCAGGGTGTAGCCCTGAGCAAACTAATCAATCCTTCTGATAATATTATGTACCAGTACACAGTCAACGTTCACTACATGTTAGCGGTACTATGCTGCTGTTCTCATTAGAGGATGCAGCGACGCTACAAAAGGGGGCCCAGGCTAACCTAGTAGTTCTGGAAAGGAGACTAAAGCAGGAACCTGAAGGGTGGGTAGAACTTAGATGAAAAATGGGTTGGTAAAACGAGAGAATAATGTTCTAGGTAAAGGGAACAACATATGCAGACATGGAGAGGATAAAATAAGAAGGTTGGGTAGGGCCTACATCATTGGCCAGATGCACCAGAAGCAGATATGTTTACTAAGATGCGGAAAACTGTAAGAAGAACAGATTTTTTAGTAAGCAGGAAGGGCCCCATCCCAGACTGAAATTCCCTATGCATTAAACAATACTCCCAATTTCCACCTCTCTCCAACTCCTGGTAACTACTGTTTTAGTGTTTTCAGTCTCTATGGATTTGACTATTCTAGTTACTTCATATAAGTAGAATGATAGAACATTTGTCCTTTTGTGTCTGGCTTCTTTCTCTTAGCAAAATGTTTTCAAGGTTCATCATGTTGCAGCATATATTGGATTTCGTTCCTTTTTTATTGTTGATACATCACAGTTGTCCCCCATTTCCCTTCATTTAAAAAAAAACCCTGATAATTCTTCATAATCTCTTAGAAAAAGAAATAGACTCTTTTTAGATCAGTTTTTTTATATATATTTTATTGATTATGCTATTACAGTTGTCCCAATTATTCCCGCTTTGGCCCCTCTACCCAGTACCCCTATTCCTCCCTTAGTTCATGGCCATGGATCATGCATGTAAGTCCTTTGGCTACTCCATTTTCTATACTTATTCTTAACACCACCCTGTCTATTCTGTACCTACCAATTATGCTTCTTAAACCCTGCACCTTTTCTCCCATTCTCCCTCTTCCCCCTCCCAGCTGATAATCCTCCAACTGATCTCCATGTCTGTGATTCTGTTCCCATTCTGGTTGTTTGCTTAGTTTTTTGTTTTTTGTTTTTTGGGGGTTTTTTTAGATTTAGCTGTTGATAAGTCCCTTTAAGAGTTCATGTAATAATGGCTTGGTGACAGTGAACTCTTTCACTTTGCCTTGTCTGGGAAGCACTTTATCAGCCCTTCCATCCTAAATGATAGCTTTCCTGGAGAGAGTTATCTAGGTTGTAGGTCCTTGCTTTTCCTCACTTTGAATACTTCTCCCCAGTCCCTACTACCCTGCAAAGTTTCTTTTGAGAAATCAGCTGACATTCTTATGGAAACTCCTTTGTCAGTAACTCTCTGCTTTTCTCTTGCTGCTTTTAAGATTCTCTTTATCAACTGGACTGTAGATTCAAGCTGCATGCCACCCACACTTGACTCGGCCAGCTTGCAGGGCAGCTGATCTGCCCTGCTGGCCCTGAGGCATATTCCAGCTGTTTGCCTGCACCAGACTCCAGCCACTAGCTGGGCAGCTGAGTCACACCACTCACCTGGAGGCTGACTGGCGCCACTCACCCTGCAGCTGATTCTGGCTGCTCACAGCACCACTCTCTGGAGACTGATTTGGAGCTGCTTGCCCGAGCCTGACTCGCACTACCTGCCCTGAGGCTGAGTGATGCTGGACGCCCAGAGGCTGACTGGCGCCACTCGCCTGGCGGTAGGCTCCAGCCATGGGGGGCTTGAAAAGAGCAAGGAGGAGGCACACTGCACAGACCTTGGCACAACTGGTGAATTAAAGGTGCAGGGCTGGTGCATATGGACAGTGGGGGCCTGGCAACTCATGGAGAACCTGGGCTGGAGACTGGGTAACTGAATATTGCAGCCCAGATCTGGCCCCCATCCTTGCAAAACCATAGGAAGGGAGAAAAGCAAAGCCCAGCCCCCTGCCTCCTGTGGCATCCAGGAAGACCAGCAGAACTAGCTCAACACCTTTAAAGTCAGCTGGAGACTTATTTTTTTTCTTTCCTCTCTTTTTTGTCTTCCCCCAAGTGAGACAATAAGACGTGGAGTTATGAAAGGTACAGAGACAGATCCAAAGGGGGAGCACAAGGCTAACCCCCAAAACTGAAACTGAGACAAATTTCACTTTGCTATCCCATAGAACTGGCATTTTATTGTTTATTTGTATTACTATTATTTTTTCATTATTTTTACTTTTTTATTAGTTTTTAAAATTTCTCTTCTTTCTGTTTAGTTTTCTTCATTTTATTTCTCTGTTTAATTCCATTGTTTGATTGGTTTTTCTTATCTTCTCTTTATTGAATTTTAATTTTCTTTCTTTCACTTCACTCCTGTTCTAATAACACACTACTCTTGATTGTATACTTTCTATTATGGTTATCCAAATCTTATATCTCTTGTCATATTATTGTTGTTCCAGTACTACTGGAAATAATTGTTGTTCCATACAGTTGTAAATACTACACAGCAACCCTCCCTGATCTTAGCCCACTTCACTTTATTCTGATAAAATGATAAAGCTTTATCCTAAGCTTCTGGTCAACTCTATTCTCTCACACACTACACCTACATTCTATCCTTATTCTCACTATATCTCATCATCTAACCTTGTACAAGAGCTCTATTTTCTAGATTCAGCTCGCAATCCTCCTCCCCTCTAACAAAAGGCTTACCTCTCTTTTACCTTTCATAAAAAGTAGCTAGCTGGGTGAAATATCATGGTTAATGCTATACTTATCCTAAGAATCTCCTATCTCTTCTCTACTTGTTGGTACTTTAACTTCCATAGAATATGCTCCTGCTGTCTTAATCCATTTTGCCTACCCCCTGCCACTGATCACATACAAGAGTAAGCAGGAGCTGTGAACATCAGTATACCCGCTGGAGGAGAGAAACCACCAACAAAGGAACCACCAAAAGGTAAAAACCCAAGTACAACAAGAGAGCACAAACAGAAGAAAGGGCAAACCTAGAGCACCCAGACAAAGAGATCAAAGAGACCACACCACTGAACCTCACAGAATTCCTACCATAGAAGTTCACCCTACAAAGACAGCAAAGCAAAACATCAGGAAGCATGGAAACAAACAGAGAGTCAACTAAAATGGGGAGACAAAAAAAAAAGAATGTGCAATCAAAAGGAATGGAAGACTCCCCACTAAAAGAGCAAAATGAAATGGAGATAAGCAAACTATCAGATAAAGAATTCAAAATAATGGTTATAAAGCTGCTCAAGGAACTCACAGACAACTACAAGGAGATGAGTGAGAACTACAACAGTATGAAAAAGGAAATAGAAACTATAAACAAAAACCAGGAAGAAATAAACAATAAAATCTCGGAAATAAAAAAATATACTAGAAGGAATTACAAACAGGCTGGATGAAGCAGAGGATCAAATCAGTAAGCTGGAGGACAAGGAAGAAAAACACCCAGAAAGAGCAAGAAAAGGAAAAGAAACTCAGAAAGCATGAAGAGGGGTTAAGAGAAATGCAGGACAACATGAAATGTAATAATATCCATATATTAGGGATACTGGAAGGAGAAGAAGAGCAAGGGATAGAAAACCTGTCTGAAAAGTAATGATGGAAAACTCCCCTAATTTGATGAGAGAAAAAGTCATACAATCCAGGAAACACAGAGAGTCCCAATCAAGGGGAACCCAAAGAGGCCCACTTCAAGACACACCATAATTGAAATGGCAAAATTCCAAGACAAAGAGAGAATCTTAAAGGCAGCAAGGGAGAAACAGGATGTAACATACAAGGCAGCCCAGATAAGACTAGCAGCTGACTTCTCAATGGAAACACTCCTAGTCAGAAGGAGAAGGCAAGGAATATTCCAAGTAATGAAAACCAGAGACCTGCAACCGAGACTACTTTATCCAGAAAGGCTATCAATTAAAATGGAGGGCCAAATAAGGAGCTTCCCAGACAAAAGAAGCCTCAAAGAATACACCTCCTCCAAACCAGCTCTGCAAGAGATGCTAAAGGGTCTGTTTTAAGAAAAGAAAAAAAAAAAAGAGTGAGAGAGAGAGGAACACAAGTATGAAAAATGGCAATGAATAAGTATCTATCAATAATAACCTTAAACATAAATGGATTAAATGCTCCAATCAAAAGACACAATAGATGAATGGATAAGAAATCCTGACCCACATATATGCTGCCTACAAAAGACCCACCTCAGAACAAAAGACCTACAAAGATTGAAAGTGAAGGGTTGGAAACAAATATTCCAAGCAAGTGGATAGGGAAAAAAAAAAGGCAGGTTACCAATACTCACATCAGACAAAATAGACTTCAAAAAAAAAGGGCCATAAAAAGAGACCCAGAAGTTCACTTCATAATACTCAAGGGAAGAATCCATCAAGAAGACATAAACATTGTAAATATATATGCACATAGGAGCACACAAATACATAAAGAAAATCTTCGAGGACTTCAAGAAAGATATTGACAGCAACACAATTATAGTAGGGGATTTCAACATCCCACTGTCAAAAATGGACAGATCTTCCAAACAAAATACTAACAAAGATATTGCAGCATTGAACAATGTCCTAGATCAAATGGACTTAACTGATACATAGAGAGAGCCTTTTATTCCAAAGAAGCAAAATACACATTCTTTTCAAAAGCACATTTTCAAAGATAGACCACATCAAAGGATACAAAACAAGCCCCAATAAATTCAAGAAAATTGAAATCATATCAAGCATTTTCTCTGACCACAAGAGACTGAAACTAACCTCAGGGAAAAAAACTCAAAAACACTCAAACTCATGGAGATTGAATACCATGCTATTAATCAATGAATAGGTCAAGAATAAGATCCAAAAAGGCATTGCCAAAATCACCTAGATTTTTCTCCTATGTTATCTTCTAGGAATTTTGAAATTTACATTTTGATCTGTGATTCTTTTTCAGTTAATTTTTGATAAGAAGGTAAGGTCTGTGTCTAGATAATTTCTTTTTATATTTGTGGATGCCCAGTTGTTCCAGCATTGTTTACTGAAGGAACTCTCTATACTCCATTGTATTGTCTTTGTTCCTCTATCAAAAATCAGTTGACTATATTTACGTAGGCCTATTTTGTTCCACTGATCTTGTTTATTCTTTCACTAATATCACACTGTTCTGATTACTGCAGGTTTATAGTAACTCTTAAAAACAGGAAGTGTTAGTCCTCCAACTTTATTCTTCTCCTTTGTGATTGTGTTGGATATTCTGGGTCTTTTGTCTCTCCATATAAACTTTCAGTCCACTTTGTCAATATCCACAAAATAACTTGCTGGGGTTTTGATTGAGATTGTGCTGAATGTATATATAAATCAAGTTGAGAAGAACCAATATCTTGACAGTATTGAGTCTTCCTGTCTATTAACATGGAATACATCTTCATTTATTTAGTTCTTTGATTTATTTCATCACAGTTTTATAGTTTTCCTCGTATAGATCTTACATATATTTTGCTAGATTTAGCTTCTACTTTTCCCACACAATTCTTTCCCTCCCCGTATTTTCTACCCACCATCTATACTACTTGTTCTCTGTACCTTTTCCCCTCTCTCCTCCTCCCCCACTCCCCTGTTGCTAACCCTCCATGTGATCTCCATTTCTGTGTTTCTGCTCCTGGTATAGCTGTTTGCAAGATCACTTTTGTTTTAGGTGTGGTTGTTAATATCTGTGAGTTTGCTGTCTTTTTACTGTCATATTTTTTATCTTCTTTTTCTTAGGTAAGTCCCTTTAACAATTCATATAATAAGGGCTTGGTGATGATGAACTCCTTGAACTTAACTTTGTCTGAGAAGCACTTTATCTTCCCTTCCATTCTAAATGACAGCTTTGCTGGATAAAGCAATCTTGGATGTAGGTCTTTGACTTTCATGACTTCAAATACTTCTTTCCAGCCCCTTCTTGCCTGGAAGGTCTCTTTTGAGAAATCAGCTAGCAGTCTGATGGGAACTCCTTTGTAGGTGACTGTGTCCTTATCCCTTGCTGCTTCTCCTTCATTTTAATCTTGGCTAATGTAATTATGATGTGCCTTGGTGTGTTCTTCCTTGGGTCCAACTTCTTTGAGACTCTCTGAGCTTCCTGGACTTCCTGGAAGTCTATTTCCTTTGCCAGATTGGGGAAGTTTTCCTTTATTATTTGTTCAAATAACTTTTCCACTTGTTGCTCTTCCTCTTCCCCTTCTGGTACCCCTATAATTTGGATGTTGGGATGTTTAAAGATATCCTGGAGGTTCCTAAGCCTCTCCTCATTTTTTTGAATCCTTGTTTCTTCATTCTTTTCTTGTTGGTTGTTTGTTTCTTCCTTCTGGTCCACTCCATTGATTTGAGCTCCAGTTTTCTTCCCATCACTATTGGTTCCCTGTGCATTTTTCTTCATTTCACTTATTGTAGCCTTCATTTGTTCATCTAATTTGCAACCAAAATCAACCAATTCTGTGAGCATCCTGATCACCAAGGCTTTGAACTGTGCATGTGACAGGTTGGCTATCTCTTGGTTGCTTAGATGAATTGGCTCTGGGGCTTTGATCTGTTCTCCCGTGTGAGCCATTTTTTTTTTTGGGGGGGGTCTGGTCGTGGCTGTTAACTAGTGAGGGGTGGAGCCTTAGGTATTCCCCAGGGTGGGGCAGCCCAGTGGCTGGGTTGTGATGCTATATGTGGGGGGTGGAGTCCAAGAGGGATCAATGGCACTTGCCCCCTGCTCTCTCAGATTCCAGTCCCTTCCGCCACTTCCCCCAAACAAACTGGGCCCTTCTGGTGCTGTCTCCTGGGCAAGCAGGCCCGTGCATGTTCCAGGACCATGTGGGTCTCTCCAACAAACTCTCCTGTGAGGCTGGGAGTCTTTCCCAGCACTTCAACCCCCACAAGTGTTTTCAATTGGTGCTTTTAGGTTTATTTCCTGGCGCTGGGGCCCTGGGTTGTGCAGTCTGTCTCGCTGCCAGTATCTGCATGCGAATGTGTGACCACGGTCAGCCACCTTGTATGCCTCGCTTGGTCTGCTCGTTGCCCCCCTACGACTGGTAACCGCTGCCTGTGCACCTGGGGTGTGCCAACCACCACCTGCGTGTCTGGGACACACAGTGATCCCTCTCTGCCAGCCACTGACTCTGCCCCTCTTACCGGTCTGGGTGAATCGTTGTCGGACTTCCATATGATGCAATTTTCTATCTGTCCTGGTTCTTTTTTTGGTTCTAAATTTTTGTTGTCCTTAATTTTGGTTGTGAGAGGAGGCACAGTGTGTCCACCTATGCCTCCGTCTTGGTCAGAAGTTCTAGTTTGTTAGATTTATACCTAAGTATTACAATTTAGGCATACTAATGTAAATAGTATTGTTTATAATTTCAAATTCCTCTTGTTCATTGCTGATACACAAGAAAGTGATTGACATTTGTATTTTATCCTTATATCTTGCAACCTTGCTATAATTTCTTACTAGATCCAGTTTATTGATCCATTCTTTCTCATTTTCTACATAGACAATCACATCATCTTCAAAGAATGTCAGTTTTATTTCTTCTCTCCCAATCTTGTTTATTTCCTTTTCTTGTTTTACTGCATTACCTAGAACTTCCAGTACAATGTTGAAAAGCAGTGTTAAGAGGGCCCATCCATACCATGTTCCCAATCTTGTGGGAATGCTTTGACTTCCTACCTTTAATTATGATGGTAGCTGAGGATTGTACATAATCTTTATCAAGTTGAGGAAGTTTTCCTCTATTTCTAGTTTACTGAGTTTTTATCATGAATGAGTGTTGAATTTTATCAAATATATATTTTTTGCATTTGTTAATATGACCATGTGATTCTTCTTTCACCTGCTGATGTGACAGGTTACATTAATTGATTTTTGTTTATCTATTCATCCAGTGATGGATATTAGGTTGTTTCTACCTTTTTATTATTGTGAACACTGCTGCTATGAACGTTAGTGTACAAATATCTGTTTAAGTCCCTGCTTTCAATTCTTTTGGGTATTTACTGAGAATTACTGGAATATATGGTAATCTTATATTTAGTTTTTTGAGGAACACCATACTGGTTCCACAGCAGTGGTACCAGTTTACATTCCCACCAGTAATGCACAAGGTTCCAATTTCTACACATTCCTTTTTCTTTCTTTTTTTTTTTTTTTTTTGATAAAAGTCATCATTATGGGTGCAAAGTGGTATCTCATTATAATAGTAATTTGCATTTCCCTAATCATTAGTGATCTTAAGAGTGGGATTTTTTGGTTTGCTTTTTTAAACTAAACACCTAGGTGATTCTGATATAGGTGGCTGATTAGAAGATCCCACTTTTCACAAAACACTGATCCTATATTAGTTAGGCATTCCTCAAAATAGGGAAGAAGTGAGCACAAAGTTGACTCAAAAAGTAGTTTTCAAAAGGAGGCAAACTGAAAGATCCCCAATGGCCAAATCTGAAATATTGAACAGTAAATAAGATAAGTAACAACAGTATTATATTAAATATTTCTGTGTCCATTGAACTCTTAACACATACAAATGATGAAAAAAAACTAAGGTCCATCTTTAATCTGTTAAAATACATACAGGCCTTTTCCTAAAGACTTTGTAAGCATTTGCTTTTTTAAATTGGGGCTCCTAATCATATGAAATAATACCTTAAAATTCTGTAACCTCCTTAGGAGCAGGAGGTGCATCTTTTTAAACTCTGTATCCTTAACCTACCAATCAATAAATTGATGTATAGGATAGGGCAAAAGTAGGTTTATAGTTGTGAGTATATGAACATTTATTCTTGTATTATTAATTATTGTATTACCCTCCACACAAACTACTGTAAACCTACTTTTGCCCCACCCTATATTCAGTGAAATACCAAATATCCTCTGAAAATGTAATTTCCTAAAAATCTATAGTTTGTAATACCTTTTAAGTGAAGAATATTAAGTACATCAAATAATAAAAATGTACTTCCAGTCAAGATGGAGACATAGGTAGACATGGCTTGCCTCTTCCCACAACCACATCAAAATTACAATATATAGGACAACCATCACTCAGAAACATCAGAAATTGAATTGAACAGAATTCTGACAGAGAATTAAAGAAACTACATCCATCCAGACTGTTAGGAAGGGCATAGGCGCAGAATGCGGGGGAGGGGGGACTCCTCACCTACATGTAGTCATTGAAAAATCAGGAGGGAAATCTCAGGAGCCAGGAGCCCCAGCCCCAAACCAGCCCCCCAAACCCAGGGTTCCAGTGCCAAGAAGTCAAGCCCTCACAACTTCTGGTAGCAAAAAAACCAGCGAGGACTGAGTCAGTGGAAGAAACTTCTGGAGCCCCAAGCAGTTCCTCTTAAAGAAGCCACATTGACTCACCTACTCAGACTCATCCCATCTGAGCTCTAGCACTGGGGTAGCAGCTTAAAAGGCACCAGTGGTATATGGGGAGACAGTGACGTGCCTGGCATCAAGGAGAGCAGAGGCCATTGTCTCTTTCCCAAACCCTCCCCAGACAGAGCCAGCAAGCTGGTGCCATATCTGAGACTCGGCTAACACTGGAACTTGGCTAACACTGACCCACCTTGGAGATCCCCAGAGACTCAGCCCCACGTAACTTAAGAGTCTACCCAAGCTGCTTTTTCATATGAATGGCTGGTTTTGGCTCATGGTTCACAACTTTCTAAATGCTGTTAAACAAACAAGAGCTGGCTTCAGTAAGCCCCAGGCCCAGCACTAGCAGCAGCCAGCCATGATTCAGAGTTTAGGTTCACCTGGGTATCTATAGGCCCAGCACAAGTAGCAGCCATCTCAGATTGCTTAGTAGCTCAGGAAGGGTGGCCCTGAGCAAAACATAGGTTGGGCTGACCTTGTCCTGAACCACTTGGGAAATCCCAGGGCCAACATACCTAGTAGACAACTACAGACCACCTTGGAGCACCACCACCCTGCCCCTGCACAGCTGATCTCCATGGAAGTCAAAGGTTGGTGGTAAGTGGTCACATCCAATCCTTGCAGCTGACTGGCCTAGGTAAATCCCTCCCATTGATCTGTCAACAGCAACCAAGACTCAACTACAAGAAGAAGGTGTCTCAGCCTATATGGAAGGCACACCTCAAGTACCCAGCTTAGGTGATGGGGAGGCTGTGCTACTGTACCCTACAGGACACTTACTATATGTAGTAAGGACGCTCACTATATGAGGCCACACTACCAAGACACAAGTCAAAGCAGCTCTACCTAATACACAGAAACAAACACAGGGAGACTGCCAAAACAAGGAGACAAAGAAACATGGCCTAAATGAAAGAACAGATCAAAACTCCAGAAAAAGAACTAAACAAAATGGAGATAAGCAATGTATCAAATGTAGAGTTCAAAACACTGGTTATAAGGTTGCTCAAGGAATGTAGTGAGGTGCTCAGCAGCATAAAAAAGATCCAGTCAGAAACAAAGGATACACTAGTTGAAATAAAGAACAATTTACAGGGAAACAACAGTAGAGTGGATGAAGCCAAGAATCAAATACATGATTTGGAACATAAGGAAGCAAAAAACAACCAATCAGAACAAGAAGAAGAAAAAAGAATCCAAAACAAAGAAGATAGCCCTGGGTGGTGTGGATCAGTGGATTGAGCACTAGCTTGCAAACCAAAGGGTGCCCTTTCAATTTCCAGACAGGGCTCATGCCTGGATTGCTGGCTGGGTCCCCAGTTGCAAAAGGCAACCAGTTGATGTACCTCACACTGATGTTTCTCTTCCTCTCTTCATATCTCTATAAAAATAAATAAATACAATCTTTAAAAAAAGAAAGAAGATAGCATAAGTAGCCTCTGGGATAACTTCAAGAGGTCCAACACGCACATTATAGGGATGTCAGAACAAGAGAAAGAGCAATAAACTGAAATCTATTTGAAAAAATAATGAAAGGAAATAGATATGCAAGTCCAGGAAACACAGAGTCCCAAACAAGATGGATGCAAAGAGGCCCATGCCAAGACATATCATAATTAAAATGCCAAAAGTTAAAGATAAAGAGAGAATCTTAAAAGCATCAAGAGAAAAAAAGGTAGTTACCTACAGAGGAGTTCCCATAAGACTGTCATCTAATTTCTCAAAAGAAACTTTGCAGGCTAGAGGGAATTGGCAAGAAATATTCAAAGTAATGAAAAGCAGGGACCTACAGCCAAGATTGCTCTACCCAGCAAAGCTATCATTCAGAACTGAAGGGCAGATAAAGAGCTTCCCAGACAAGTAAAAACTAAAGGAGTTCATCATCACCAAACCATGATTATATGAAATGTTAAAGGGACTTACTTAAGAAAGAGAAGCTCAAAACTGTGAACAACAGAATGGCAATAAATACAAATCTATCAACAATTGAATCTAAAAAACAAACTAAGCAAACAAGAAAAACAGAGACAGAATCAGGGATTCAGAAAGCATTTTGATGGTTGCCATATGGGATGGGGGTAAGGGAATGGGTGAAGAGGTGAGGGCATTAAGAAGTACAAATAGGTAGTTACTGAATAGCCATGGGGATATAAAGTACGGTAGAGGAAATAGAGTAGCCTAAGAACTTATACAAATGACCCATGGACATGAACAATAGTGGCAGGGCTGCCTGAGGGACTCGGGAGTACTGGTTGGAGGAGGGCATAGGGGGAAACGTCAGGACAATTGTAATAACACAATAAAACATAATTTAAAAAAACAATAAAAATGTACTTTTGAAGAAAAATGTTGAATATTCTTGGCTAGTACCTTGTTTCAATCACCTAGATTTAAATCAAAATCTGCCCTAACATATAAAAAAATATTTTCTGCTTCTATTATATGTTCCGGAAATAACTAATCACTTGTGTAGTAGGTCCCAGTAAACTATAGTAATAAAGACAATTTTTAGTGTTTTCTCAGCAAGAAGTCACATTTACATACTCTGATGCAAAGTATTAGCAATCTAAATGACTTAGTGCCCCTTTCACTTCCACAAAACACAAGACAGGGCCAGAGTCTGACAGAAAGGTGCTAAACAGATGTTTCTGATGGCAGTGGCAGGTATAAGCAATTCTACTCAGGGATTCCTATTTTCACATTTAAAAACAGAGATGTGTTCTGCCAGTAGGTTTTTACTAAACTAAGATAATTTAACACAACATGTAATTTATTTGCTAAGAGTTCAGAAGAAACAGCATGCACAAAAGCCCAACACAGGAGACTGTTTTAGAGAAACAAAAGGAAGGACTTCAATGTGACTAGAACAGAGTTGGCAGAGAGTTTGGAGATGAGATCAAAGAGACAGTGGGAGGCTAAATCACTTAAGGACTTGGACTTTGAGTGTGAGGGAGTGGCAATGATGCAAAGCCAATGAGAAGGCCTTTAGAGACTTTTTACAAGATTATATTGCTACTTTTAATTCAGGGGAGGAAAAAGTTCACTGCTATAGTTTCAGATTCCACATTGCAAATAAAAATTGCCACTTGTGAGGTCTGATGTCAAAGAAAAATATTCATAATATTTTAAAAAGCTGTTCAATATATCTTTTCCCTTTCCAACCATTTACATGCATGAGGCTAGATTTCCTCACATAGTTCAAGTAAAACAGCATAGTGTAACTGACTGACTGCAGAAGTTGATGGATTCCAGATTTATTCTATTAAGCCAGACACTAAAGTGATTTGCAAAAATGTGAAAGAATGACACTATCTAATTGTTTTTGTTTTGGAAAATAATTTTAATTAAAATGGTATCGTTGTTAACATGTAATGTTTACTATTTTTAAATATATTAATTTCTTGTTTTATTTTTTACAATATAAATTCATGGGTATAACCCATATAAACAATGCTCTTTGGGAGCCTCGATAATTTTTTAAGAGTATAAACAGGTCCTGAGATCAAAACTTAAAAACTACTGATCTACCAATCTAAAACATCCTGGAGTAGCATTCCCCATTCACCATTAATAATTTTGGTGGCCACCTTTATCAAGTTAACTACAGAAAATCTACTTACATATGATTTAGTCAGCCAAACACATCATCTGTGTTCCCACACTGAAACCCCAAACCATAAACCTTTTGGTCCATGACTTTTGAAACTTTTAGGGGGGACAGGGAAGATCCCAAGAGAAATGTACATTGAACCACAATATATAATACATAAAAAGTGAGACTACCCTGATTAAAGTGAGTGTCGTGAGTCCTGCCTCAAGTTCATCCATCCCCTCTGTTACCAGGAAGACCTTTTAAGCACTCCTTAGAAGTACACAGACTACAGTTTTAAAATCTTTAAACTGCTGCTCAAATTTGCTGCTTACAAGACTCTCAGAAAGCTTCTGCCATTTGTTTTAAAATAATCATTTTCAACTTCACCCTCCAGTAGACACCAGATACATCAATATAGAGAATCACAAAATTGTTAAATCTCATAGAGAACTCCCAGACTCATGCAGTGTCTAAGGATTCTTGAGAAACAATTTAGATACTGGTGAATAGATTGAGTTAATCTGAAAAGACTTCCTGGAGAAGGAGACACTATGATAAGGCAAGCAAAAAAGTCTTAGCTCAGATAGGAGAGGTTCAATTAGGAAGGGCTATAATGAGGCAAATTTCCTAGGTTAATAAGGAAAACTAGCTGCCAGGCAGTATGGGACTCTCAAGCACCAGAGTTTTGAAGGTTACATTCAAAAGTTTGTATTTAAGCCCTGATCAGTGTGGCTCAATTGTGGTGTGTCATCCTGCAAAGCTAAAGGTCGCTGGTCTGATTCCGGTCAGGGCACATGCCTTGAGTTGTGGGCCTGGTCCCTGGTTGTGGCATGTCCAAGAGGCAACCAATTGATGTTTCTCTCACACATCAATGTTTCTCTCCCTCTCTTTCTCCCTCCCTTCCCCTCTAAGAATAAATAAAATCTTGTTTATAAAGGTTTGTATTTAAGACATTGAATTAACTCTCCATTCTGAATCTAGGGCAGAAGTGCATTTATTACTTTACTAGGTTCCCTAATGCTAGGCAAAGTTTAACAGGTGAAAACTCACCAAGTCTGAAGCCTTAGTAAGAAAACTTGCTTTAAAAACAAAAAACAAAAAACATCATTCTAGTTCGACATAATCTGAGATTAACATAGGATCAGGCTGTGTCACCATTCAAAGACAATAGAGAGGAGTCATTAATAGTTTTAACAGTGAAGCAGAAAAATTATTTTAGCAACATTGCAGAGTGGTTGGAATAGGCTATAGGCTGTAGAGAAGTCTAGGCATGAGCTGACCAAGGACAATTAGGAAATAATTTCACAAATCAGTCAGCAATGCTTTTGTAATCTATTTTTAGTATTTAGTAATATTTAAAAATATTTTTCAAGCCTCAAAGATATTTTAATTGATTTTAGAAAGAGGAAGGGGGAGAGAGAGAGAGTGTGTAACATCAATGTGAGAAAAACATAGACCAGTTGCCTCCCATATGTGCCCCAACTGGGGATTGAACCCACAACGTAGGTATGTGCCCCAACTAGGAATTGAACCCACAACTTTTTGGTGTATGGAATGATGCTCCAACTAACTGAACCACCCAGCTAGGGCTGTTTAATAGTATTTTCTATGCTTTCTATAGTTGGTGCCTGAGAAGCTAGATGTTTATGTGGAGTTATCTATTTGGCTACCCAAATTCTTATGAAAGAAACAATGCAGATTACTTAATTTAAGGGAAAAAATGTCTATCAAGATAAAGGGATAAATGAAAAAGATATTTTAATATTCTGTAATTATTAAAATGAACATCTAGTAGCCTATAATCTAGATTGGGGAAAGCAAGACTGTCTTTCCCCACAAGCAGATGCGGCCAGGGAGCCTTTTAAAAGGGGAGCAGTGGGTAGGGAAAGCAGCTTTATACTTTTTCTGTAAGACATCCTTTCCTCCTCCGTCCTTCTGAATTTTCTAATAGGTGTAAGATGTCTCCAGGAAACTATTAACCTGGTCACTGTACTCCATTTGATGTGAGTTTATTCATGGAAATCTATCCCATATCACATTAACACTATCCTCTAACATTTGTCATCTCCATCACATATTTTCTTTAAGAACAGAACAGAAGAGATATCTATAAGGGGAAATGTTGGTTAAAGAGTACAAAGGGCCCCATCACAGAGCCAATCTATAAAGCTTGGAAGGAGGTTTAGGCTGTTGTTCAGTTGGTTGGTTTTTTAGCTACTGGAGCTCAAGGAAATCTCTGTCAAAACACTATCAGAATACAAACTAAGAAACAGAGACTTCAGTGACTACACATTCCAAGGAGTACAATCTTTGACAAAATAGCTTGGGAAAGTCACTAAATAAACACTAATATAGCCTTCAAAAATCAAGCAAAGAAGATAGCAAGCCCTGGGGAACAGAAAGAACATGATTTCAAGAGTTACCACATTATAATATTCAAATGTCCAGTTTTTTTAAAGTCACTAAGCACACACAAAAAAGGCAATTAAAATATGGCACATTCAAACAAACAAAATTTACAGAAACTATCCTTGAGAAATTCCAGACATCAAACTAAGTAGATAAAAACTTTATAACAACTAACTAGAATATGCTCAAAGAACTTTAAAATAAAAAGTGAACAGACTAAGGCACCTGTGGAATAACACCAAGTAGATCAAAATATGCATTATGGGAGTCCCAGAAAAAGAAGAGAGAGAAAGTTACAGAAACAATATTTGAAAAATAATGGCTAAAATCATCCCAAATTTGATGAAATACATGAATCTACAAATCCAAAAAGTTCAATAAAATCCAAGCAAGATAAATTCCAAGAGACATACACTGAGACACACTATAAGTAAACTGTCCAAAGACAAAGAAAGAACCTTAAAAGTAGTAAGAAAAGGAACTCTTCAGGTACAAGGGAGCCTCAATGAGATTAGCAGATCATTTCTCATCAGAAACAATGGAGGCCAGAACACAGTAGAATGGCATATTTTTAGTGCTGAAAGAAATCTGTCAACCAAGAAATCTATATCTGGCAAAACTGTCCTTCAAAATGAGGTACAAATTAAGATGTTCCAAGATAAACAAAAGATGAGGGAGTTTACTACCATTCTACCTGCCCAACAATAAATCTTAAAAAGAGTCCTTCAGGTTGAAATGAGAGTACACTAAACAGTAACTCAAAGGCACCTGAAGAAATAAAGGTCTCTAGTAAAGGTAAGTACACTGACAAATATAAAAAGGTAGTATTATTGTGTGTTTAGTTTGTAACTCCACTTTGTATTTCTCCTGGATTTACATTCCCATTACAAAAAGAAAGGATGGAAAAAAGGAAGGGAGGGAGGGGCATCAATCTATAATGTAAAGGAAAAGTAAAACTATTTTTCCTATTTGTAGATGATATAATCCTGTATATAGAAAAAATAAATACCAAAGAATCCACAAGAAAGTTAGCAAAGCTAGTAAACTAAGTCAGCAAAGTTGCAGGACAAAACTAACACATAAAAGAGTTGTGTTTCTATACACCTACAATGTACAACCTGAAAATTATTAATGTAATTCCATTGGCAGCTAAAAGAATTATATATAACACCTAGAAGAATAAAATACCTAGGAACAGATTAAATCAAGGAGGTGAAAAACTTTTATCCTGAATACTACAAAACATTGTTGAAGAAAATTAAAGATGATCTAAATAAATCTATATCTAAAGACATCCTATGTTTCATCAGGAGGAAGACAATATTGTCAATACTACCAAAATAATCTACAGATTCAATGCAATCCTTACCAAAATTGCAATAGCCTTTTTTTGCAGAAATGGAAATGCCAGTTCTCAAATTTATATGAAATTGCAAAGGGCCCTAACTAGCCGAAAAATAATAATAAGGAAGGCACTTCCTGATTTCAAAACTTAATACACAATTCTACAGTAATCAGTGTGGTAGTGTCATAAAGATAGACACTTAGACCAATGGAATAGAATTATGGCTCCAGAAATAAATTTGTGCATTACGGTCAACTGATTTTTGACAAAGGTGCCAAGTCTATCCTATAGATAAGGACCAATTCATTCAACAAATGGTGCTGGAACAACTGGATTTCCACATGCCAAAAAATAAAAATAAAAAAATAAAAAAGTGAAAAAGAAAATTTAACAGTAAATCTTCATGACTTTGGATTTGGCTATGGATTCTTAGATATGACACCAAAAGTACAACCAATGAAAGAAAAAACATTTAAATTGAACTTTATCAAAATTAAAAACTTTTGTGCTCAGGACATCAACACACTGAAAGACAACTTTCTGGTTGGGTTTGAATAGGAGACAATATTTATAAGTCATATCCAATAAGGGTCTAATATCAAAAATTCAACAACAAAAATACAAGCTAATTTTAAAATGGGCAATAGACCTGAATAGACATTTTTCCAAAGAAGATAAACAAATGGGCAACAAGCACATGTAAAGATGTTTAACATCATTAGTCATTGGGGAAATACAAATTCAAACCAAGAGCACACTGAGATCATTTCACACCAACTAAGATGGCAATTAAAAATATACATAACAAATGTAGGCGAGGATATAGAGAACTTGAAACCTTTGTGCACCGCTGGTAGGAATGTAAAACGGTGCAGCTGCTGTGGAAAACAGTCTGGCAGTTCCTCTAAAAGCTGAACACAGCATTACCAAATGACCCAGAAATTCTGTTTCTTGCTATATACCCAAAAGAATTGAAAACAGGCCTTCAAACAGCTACTTATATACTAGCATTTATTGCAGCATTATTCACAATAGCCAAAAGGCAGAAATGACTCAACAGATAAGTGGATAAACAAACATGGTAAAATATGTACAAGTGAAATATTAGTTAGCCTTAAAAAAGGATGAAATTCTGATACACATGACATGAATGAACCTTGAAGACATGATGCTACATGAAATAAGTGTGACACAAAATGACAAATATTGTATGATTCCACTTATATTTAATATAGAGAATAGGCAAATTCATAGAGACAGAAAGTAGATTAGAGGTTACCAGGAGCTGGGGGAAGGGAAAGTGGGGAGTTATTGCTTAATGTGTACAGAGTTTCTGTTTGGGATGATGAAAAACTTTTAGCAGTGATGGTTGCACAACACACTGAATGCAGTTACTGGCACTGAATTAATACACTTAAAAATGGCTAAAATGGCTAATTTTATGTAAAATATATATTTTTACAATAAAAAGTTATTCAATATATGCACAGAAATCAGAATCTTACCCAAGTTTTTACACAAATACCTGCATGTAATTATCAGGAAGGACAATCCATTTCAAATTAATGGGCTATACATAGAAATCAATTTATGTGCAAATGGTTTAGATTATAAGTAAAATAGAAAATGGGACCTGTCCATATAGAAAGGGAAAACTGTTTTACTAACTATAAAATAACTGGAATTTAAGTTAGTTTATTATAAAAAGTCTATTAATTAAAATACCAAAACTTTAAGTTACTTCTTTTCTCCAATGTACACCCCCATCTTCAACTCTAATGGAAGGTTTCCAGAACTTGACTTTATGAGAAAGTTCTTTTACTGATTTGTTTTCACCTGCCTCTGAGGTAGCCCAGCCTCAAAAGGAACGTCAACAAGCAGTCATGGATGCACTACTCAGGGTACTACTGAAGTGCCTGAAGTGTTCCTGATTCACTATTCATACAGTAACAATATGGGTATCGTTTGCATTGTTTCCTTTTGTCTTTATTGCTTTGCTTTTAGTTTTGTAGCAAGATTTAATTGTGAAATAAACTTCAATATGAAATGCAAATTTTATTTGATAACTACTAAAGTAAACTGTGTACTATTAATAGCAGTAATTAACCTTTGACTTTTAGAACTTATCCTAAGATATTTTTTTAAGCACAAGAGGTTTGGGGAAAACAAATTACCCACTCTAAGTGGAGAAAGACTATAATTCAATTATCCTGAATCAGGCAATTTATAGCCAGAAATCACCCTGGCTGGCTATGAGAATGAGCCTCTCAGATCTCTACTACAAGGAATATAATTGACTGAGGGCCCCAGCTGGTGCACTCTGAAATCCATCACTGTGTTTGAGGGGAGGCCACACTTCTCACCCACTGCTCCCAGTCAATGACTGAGCATAGCAGGCACACACACTAAGGCAAACTTGTCCTCGGTTTGAGGAATTCCTGTAATAGGCAACTTTCACTCAAGGACTTCCTGACGCCTTGGTGAACAGCAGTCTAAGACACTTTCACCTGAAGCTCCTTCCTTCCTCATCTCTCTCCTTCACTTAGAGTCAGACTTGCCCCATGGTCTGACAATTCTCCTGACCTCCATCCTCATTTCCTCTCACAAGTACTTCCAGTAAATTTCTTGCATGCTTGATCCATCTGGGCATCTGCTTCTCCCTTGAAGCATGTTGTTTTTTTAATCTAGCCATTTTAAAGGAATCATTGCTAAAATATATAGCATTTGTTTCCCTATTTGCTGAAATAAAATACACTGAAAGTGACAATCCATCGCCTCTTGACTGGTGAGGATCTCAACTAAGACCCACCTAACTCCATACATTAGTAGTATATTCTTGAGGGGACAGACTCAGAACCACATGAAATTTGACAAATATGCACTAAGCACCTGCTGTATATGAGAAATATGTTAAGCATTATAGGGAATACAAAGGTGAGAAGGAACCTACTCTTGCCCTTGACTAACTCCCAATATAGAGGAGGAGAAAAGCCACAGATACAAACTTTAAAGAGCAGACTGCCATTAAATGCTAAAATTAAGGTATATAGTACCAAGGAAATGAACAGGTTCATTTTACTTAGGGGATGGAGTGGTAGTAGAAAGTCTTTGCAGAGGAGATGGCATTTGAATTATGCTTTGAAAGACATCATTAGAGCCTTCAGTTTAATACCTGCCTGTAATTAACAAGGACAGTCCAACATAGATGCCTCCTATGCTTGCCATAGTCGGCGACCTCCAAAGTATAATAAATCTGTCCTATCACAATTTTCTCACAACCTCTCTTTCCCAGAGTGCTGATGATTTTTCTTAGTTCCCTTCCAAGTGTACTCCTTCCCCAGTATTCTCTCTTTCATCACCATTACCACTTACACTTCTAAGCCAGAAGCCTGGGAATCAGCTTTGACTCCGTTCTCTCTCACTAGCCTGTCATTTAATCACTAATCTACCTCTAATTCTAAAATCTGTCCACTTTCTCTATCCCCACAGCTATTGCCCTAGTCAAGACTACCATTATCCCTTCTGTGAACTGCTGCAAAATCTCTTAACCGGCTTTCTTGCCTACAGTTCTGCTGCCGTTTAATCTATGCTCTACAGAGCAGACAGTGACCCATCAAAATTCCTATGTAATTGTCAATACCCTGCTTCCAACCCTTAGGTGGCTTGCTACTGCTCAGAAAATAAAATGCAGTAATTTGGTCTACAAGATTCAGTCCCACGCTCCTGACTCCAGCTACACAGGCATCCTTAAATGCTGAGTTCTTCTTGGATACCAAGCCACCACGAGTCCTTGGAACATACTTCCTCCTCATGCTCACATAGCTAATTCCCACTTTTACTTAAAATGTCGCCTCCATCACTCCCAAATATAAACACACAAGGACAACCTTCTGGCTTCCTATTGCCACCCAAGAGCATTACTTCTCAGCCCTTTCCTTTAGGACCTCTCTTTCCATTAACTCCTGCCTTTAAAATTCTCACATTTTCATGCAGCAAAACCTTTTCTTCAAATGCAATCCTACGCAGAGTATCAATATGTAAAAGGGCTGAGCTTCTCAACTTAAAGCAAGGGGTTTTGAAGCCCTCTTCATTCAGCCACCTTCTCTCCTATAGCACTTCTTTCCTGAAATCTAAGGTACAAGACAATTAGAACACCATTTTACTGTACTATACTGCCTACTCAAAGGAAGCAACACAGTGTAAAGAGCTATCTTTAAAGTTAGACAGAGTTAGGTTCAAATCCTAATTCTCCTTATAAGATCTCAAGCAATTTGCCTCTCAGGATCCATTTCATCAGCTGTCAAACTCAGCAGTAAAAATTAACCACCTTGCAAAGTCAATGGGTGGAATAAGAGATAAGTATGTAAAGTGCCCAGCAAAGTGCCTAGAATACTGCCACATAGCAGGAACTCAATAAAATTCTATCTGCTATGGCTTATCCAGGAAATGTAAGGTGGTTTTAACATTCAAAAACCAATCAGTGCAATTTACTATACTGACAGAATAAAGGAGAAAAACCTTAAGATCATTTTAACACAGAGAAAAATCATTTGACAAAATTAAAACCCATTTATGGTTTAAAAAAAAAAACAAACTCCAAAAGCCTCAGAAAACTAAAAATGAAAGGGGAAATCCTCAGTCTGACAAAGGACACTAAAGAAACTAACAACATCACACTTAATGGTGAAATAAGACATGCTTTTTCCCTTAAGAGCAGGAAAATGGCAAAGATGACCATTTGTAATGGAACTCGTAGCCAGTAAAATAACTCAAGAAAAATAAATACAAATAAATAAACAAATAATCGGGCTGTCTCTATTTGCAGATGACATAAGTATGTAAAAAAAATAATTCTATGGAAACTATAGAACAACTACCAGCGAAGTCAAAGAAAATAAGCTCAATATACCAAAATTGGCTTTATATTTATGTAGGTGTATCAAACAATTAGAAAATAATTGTAATAACATCCTGCCTTATAATAACATCAAAACCCAAAATATGTAGGATTAAACTTAACCAAAGATATGTAAGATTTCTACACTGAAAACTACAGTATTGCTGAGAGAAATTAAAAAGTCTAAATAAATGTAGAGATATACCATATTCATGGATTCAAAGATTTAATATTATTAAAATGTTAATTCCAAGTAATCTATAGATTTAATGCCATCACAATCAAAATCTCACAAAGATTTTTTTGTCAGACATTGACAGATGGGTTCAAAATTCATACTGAAATGCAAAATCCAGAAACGGTAAAACAGTATTTTAAAAGAAGAACAAAATAAGAGTGTTTATACTACCAACTTCAAGATTTACTCTATAAATCTACAGTAATTAATAGTGTGGTACTGGAATAAAGATAAATAGATCATTGGAACAGAATGGAGAGCCTAGAGATACATATATACTTGTTATATATAACATTTAAATATATATTTACATAAATAAATATTATATAGTCATTTAATTTTCACAAAAAACATCAATGCAATGAAACAGGGAAAGGTAAGTCTTCAACAAATAGTTCTAAAATAACTATATATCAGCATTAAAAAATTAATCTAAAGTCCTGACTGGTGTGACTCACTTGGTCGGGCATCACCCCACAAAGTGAAAGGTTGCTAATTTGATTCCTGGTCAGGGCACATGCCTAGGTTGCGGGTTCAGTCTCCTGGTTGGGGCACATACAAAAGGCAACTGATCTATATTTCTTTCTCACTCTGATGTTTTTATCCCTCTCTCCCTTCCTCCCCCTCTCTTTAAAAATAAATATATTTTTTAATTTTTTAAAAATAAAATAACTTTAAAAATGAGTCTCAATTCTTACCTCATATTACACACAACAATTAATTTGAAATGAACCATAGATTATGTATGATAAAACTATAAAGCTTTTAGAAAACAGTGTTAGGAGAGTATCTTCATGACCTGGTGGTAGGTAAGAGGTTCTTGTATACAGAGAGCAATAATCTTGGGGGAAAAAAAACTGATAAATTTGACTCTATCAGCCCTGGCAGGTGTGGCTCAGTTGGTTGGAGTGTCATATGCAGTAACCAAAAGGTTGTGGGTTCCATTCCCCATTGGGGCACACGCCTGGGTTGCAGTTCCGTCCCCCAGCCCAGATGTAGACCCCAGGTTAGAGTGCAAATGGGAGGCAACCAATCGATGCTTCTCTCTTGCACTGATGCTTCTATCTCTCCCTTCTTCTCTCCCTCCGTCTCTCTCTAAAAAGCAATGAAAAAAATGTCCTTGCATGAGGGAAAAAAATCAACTGTATCAATATTACAAACTTCTACTCATCAAAAAACACCATTAGAAAAATGAACAGACAAGCCACAGGCCAGAAGAAAAAATTCATAAAACATATTCCTAATAAAAGACAGTTATCCAGGATATATAACTCAATACTAAATACTCTTACAACTAAATACTAAAAAAACCCCTATTTTTTGAGTGGGCAACATATTTATGCACACACTGCTCAAAGGAAGATATACAAATGGTCAATAAGAACATGAGTAAGTGCTCAATGTCATTTGTAATCAGGATAATGCAAATTAAAACCACAATGAGTTACCACTACACACTCATCACAATGACTAAAAGGCTAGTAACACCAAATATTGGCAAGGATGTCGAGCAAATTCAACTTTCATACATTGTTGGTACGAATGCAAAATGGGTACAACCAGTTTGAAAAGAAAAGATCTAGTAGTTTCTTCTCCTGGTATTTACCCAAGAGAAATGAAAACATCTGACTATAAAAAGAAACAGACTTGCCTAAGAATATTCAAGGCAGCTTTATCCATAATACGCCAAACTGGAAACCTCCCAGGTAACTATCTATTGATAAATGAACTGACATATTTATGTTATAGAAAAAAAGAACTGAATTCTTCATCAACACAACCTCAAAAGCCTTACCAAAAATATATACTGTATGATTCTATATATGACCTTCTAGAATAGATATATCTATGGTAGAATGAGAAAAGATGAGAACAGCATTTGCTTCTGGGAAGTGGGGGCAGGGAATGACTGAAAGGTACATGAAGGAAATTTTCCAAGTGACAGTAATATCTGATATCTTGGTAGAGGTTTGGGTTGCATTCATTTTTTGTAAACTCATTAAATGGCAAAATTAATATTAGTATATTCCATTACATATACATTTTACATAATAAACAAAAAGAACCATAAATACTGAACTCTATTTAATGACATGCATGTTGAAATGTTTAAGGGTAAAGTATTCTGATGTCTGCAACTTACTTTGAAATGTTTCCTAGTGCACTGTTGGTGGGAATGCAGACTGATGTAGCCACTGTGGAAAACAGTATCGAATTTCTTAAAAAAAAATTAAAAATGGAACTGCCTTTTGCCTCAGCAATTCCACTGCTGAGAATATACCCCAAGAATCCCAAAACACCAATTCAAAACAACTTACGCATCCTGGTGTTCATAGCAGCACTATTTACAATAGCCAAGTGCTAGAAACAGCTGAAGTGCCCATCAGTAGATGAGGAGATCAAAAAACTGTGGTACATTTACACAATGGAGTACTAAACAGTAGAAAGAAAAAAGAAACTACTACCTTTTGTGACAGCATGGATAGAACTGGAGAATATTACGCTAAGTGAAATATGCCAGTCAGTAAAAGAGAAATACCATACGATCTCACTTATAAGAGGAATCTACTGAACAAAATAAACAAACTAAATGGAACCACAGGCACAGAAACATGGAGCAGACTGACAGTGACCAGAGGGGAGGAGGAAAGGGGATAATGGTGGAAAGAAGGAGAAGGGACTAGTCAAAGAACATGTACGAATGACCCATGGACATGGACAATGGTGTAGGGATTGATTGTGGGAGCAGGGGCTGAGCTGGGTGGAGGAGGGCAAAGGGGGAAACTAGAACAACTATAACAGAAAAACAATAAAAAAATTAAAAAATACATCAACACATAAAATTGGTGAAGGGATGGAGGGATGGATAAGTGTGTGCTGGGTATATGGGTATTTACAATTCTTTCAACTTTTCTGCACACTGAAAATTTTTCATAATAAAATGTTGGATAAAAAACTTGATCACATGACAAAAATATTTTAAAGTGAAGTGCAGTTTTTTTTCCCCTTTCCATCTATAGCTACAATAAACAATACATTATGGGGAGTGGGGAGTAGGTGCCACTTTCATCATTATTTGGTTAAAGCATCCTCACGGCCATGATTTCTGGACCTCTCTGCCACTGCTGGAACACGGTCTTCCTCTCCACACAGTATATTACATAATCCTTTTGGACTTCATCATCACCCACGTATGCAACTTGTCATTCAATACACCAACTTCAGAGCTTCTAATTATCTTATCTCCTTCACCTCTGGAATCTTAAAACTCTAAAATAGAATAATCATCACCTCTAACTATAGTCCCATATCTGTTCCCAATACCCTCCACTTTCAATGTATCAAGACTTTTAATCCACGGAGCCCTCATTTACACCTCCATTACTTCTCTTGTACTTTTACTTCCTCTCTATCACCTGAAATGTACACATCTTCTTAGTCCCTACTGCAGCCACATGCAACCAACTATCCCTCTCTACCCATCTACCTGAACTAATGAGTGCTGCTGGAGGAAAATCTCACAACCATCAGACCAATAAATGCTACTCCAAATTTACAGTCTCCGCACTCAGCACTGCTCAGCAATTCCTTTTAATTCACTGGTTGGCTCCTTCTGCACTCTCCAGAGCAGCAATTCCAAAATTTAATCACACTTCTTAAACTCCTTACTCATTTCTCTTTCCTCACTGTATGTAAAGGATCTTGCCTCTCATTTCATCATCAAAGTAGAGGCTACCTAGCATGAACTCCCTGCTTTTCAACCTACAAACCCATCTTTATCTCTTTCCCACCCATTTCAGAAGAAAGGATGGTAGCATAACATAGTGTTTAAAAATGCAGATTCTGTAACCCAGTTACCCTTTCTAAACCTCAGTTTCCTCTCTTGTAAAATGGAGGCAATGATAGTACCCTGTGAGAATTAGAGAACATATGTGAGGCACTTAAAATACTACGGCAAATACTTCAAGGCAAATTCCATGTTTGCATTCCTGAGCTCATCTTCTTGTTCGGTATTTTGCCAGCATTCTCTATGAGCTCCTTCCTCAAATGGTCCTAACGTATACCAGTTTTTCTCACGTTCAGATAAAAACAAAAGTGTCTTCCCCAATCTTGAATCCCCTTCTTGCCACAGAAGTATCTTTTCCTTTCATTCCCAAGCTTCTAGAAAAAATCTTTTAAAAAAGCCTTTTGCACTTGCTATTCTTTTTCTATGCTCTTCCATCGTCTACCCTCACACTGAAACTGCTAAAACAAAGTCACCCTTTAGCTGTCAGATCTAATACTTTTCAGGTACCTTATTTGACTTTTCTGTAGCCTGACACATTAATGACTCCTCTTGAAACTCCTTCCTTTCTCAGCTTTTCAGACACTGGGGTGTCATTCCCTCTTAATCTCCTCCTCTCCCTCCTTTCCTTCTGCTCTCCCCCATACAGTATTGTCCACTCTCTTCCCAGTTCTAATGCCAGTCCCATTTCAGTCTTACTTCTAATCATTTTCAGTAGGTGGCCTAATCTACTTTTTTAAAACACCTTATTTGAGGTACAACTGACATACAATAAACTGCATGTGTCTAAGCTGTACACTCTGTTAAACTTTAACATATGCATATAACCCTGCAACAATTGGCACAATAAAGACAAATGAATATAAAAGCCTACCCGCTCCAAACAACTACTGACCTGCTTTTTGTCATTGTAGATTAGTTTTCATTTTCTAGAATTTTATATAAATAGAATTATACAGTATATACTTTTTTTAAAGTCTGGATTTATTTCATTCAGCTTAGTTATTCTGACATTCAGCCACATTGTCATGTGTATCAGTACTTCATTCCTTCTATTTCTGAGTAGTATCCCGATATATGGAAATACCACAATTCGGGTATTCGTTTACCTGTTGATGAAGATTTGGGTTGTTTCTAATTTTTTTGCTGAACAAAGCTGCCATGAACATTCATGTGTAAGTCTTTGAATGGAAAACAGGCTTAATCTATTCTTAGGGCTTTACCTAGAAGTCCCAAATCTGCTTCACCAGATACCAACAACCAACTGTCAGTTTGACAAGTTCACCTGGATAACCCAAAAGTGCTCTTAAGTCAACACGTCCACAACTCGTTCTGCTACGCTGCTGCCCCCACCCCAACAACAGGATTTCCTCCCACCTTCTCTATCCTGACTAAAGGCACTCAAATCAAAAGCTTAAGACTCTTTCTGCTCTCCTACCACTTCCCTCAACCACTCAGTAAGTCTCTCAATTCTGCCTTTTAAACATCTCAAATAAAATTCATCCTCACACGTCCATTCTAGTTCAAATGCACTCTTAGTTGAAATGCAAATCATTTCTCAGCTGGATTACTACACTAGCCTTCTAACTCTTCTCCTCACCTAGGGTCTCATCTTCTCCAATCCATTTTCTATTCCATGGCCAAAGTGAATTAAAGTGAATTTTCTAAAATTTAAATCTGATGTTACTCCCCTATTTAAAATTCCTCAATGACTTCTATCCCCTCAAGATAAAATTCAAACTCCTTAGCTTAACAGACAAAAAATTCTCTATCAACCAGTTTCCTCTCCACACTCATCCTCTGCCACTTCCCATCATGTTCTAACTTTGTCACTTCTGGATGATATCATTTACCTTTTTATCCTTAGTGCTGAGAGCAACAGTTGGTCTGTAGTAGGCACCATGATATATTTGTGCAATAAATAAGCTAGAACTTAGAGTAGTGGATATGACAAGACATTCTGGGCATATTCCGGGAAAGTAGTAGTCCAGACTGGCTGAAGCATACAGAATATAAAAGATTATGACAGACAGTCTAGTCAAAGAAGCAGGATAAAGCCATATCATCTACCACCACCAATTCCATGCTGCAGAATGTGCACTTCATCCTATGCCCTCAAAAGACATCAGTAGTTCTGAACAAAAGGGTGACATGTTCAGAAGTGTGTTATAACTTCTGAAATTTAAAAAATAGATACAGGAGAGGTGAGGGGCACTGACCTCAGTTAAGAGGCTGTCCCAGTAGTCTGAGAAAGGGAACTCAGAGCATTTTGAATAAAAGGGAATAGATTAAAAGAATATGTCAAAGGGGAGCGAACCTGGATGTGGGCAGTAATGCAAAGAAAGAACTCAGAGACGACTCCAAAGTTTTAAACCACTCAAATAAAATACAGACCTAAAGTCATTAATTAAGAAGAAGATTTTTTTAATGGTAGGTGCAAGGGATGGAGGTGATGACTTTAGTTTGGGTATACACTCATCCATTCATCCAAATTTAAGTGCCTATTAAGTGTCAGGCACTGCATGGATGGAGGATAAAATTAGGGTTAAAATGTCATCCCTGTTCTCAAGGACTCTCCAATCTAGTTGGGGAGGAGCAGGGGCAGGGGGGACAAATATATAGAAACCTAAAATTCATTGTTAAGTGCTACGCTAGGGTGCTAACAGAAAATAAAGACTTTCCAACTCAGCACTGAAGATTTGAGAAAAGATATGAGGTTGCATTAGTCCAGAAGGATGAGCAATGTTAGGCCAGGCAAAGGGCAGTCCAGGTGAAGAGAACATTTCCAAAGAGGCTCAGGCAAGATAACACAAGTTGGGTCCATCTGCAAACAATGCAGTAAGTCTAAAGGAAGAATTCAAGATATGGAGATAGCCACTGGCCATGTCTAGCAGGCAGGTGAAAATGCAGGTCTGGAGCCACCAAGAGCAGATTCAGATGTGAAACACACTTTCAACCTTGTCTTAGGTGATTTAGAATTATTGTTAGTGGATATTTTAAGTAAGAATTGGAAGAATCTTACATATCACTAGATTGTGAACACTTCCACCTCTTCCCATCACTTCTACTGTCCTCCAAGGGTATCTCTGCTTAAAGTCAAAGCTGGTTTATGTAAATAAGCAAAGAGAACTGGTGGGAACTGTGGTAAACTGGAAATACTACACACTACGCGGACACACTATGTCCACAAAGGACAGCTCTAGCAGTTTACTGCCTTGCTTGAATTCAGGCCCAATGTGGAGAGAGCCTCCTGTTCTTGAAGAAAAGCTCAAAATTCAGATTTTATGTAATATGTCACATTTTTACACATTGGCAACTAATTACATTAAAATTAAAATAACACGGTGCCCACCAAACAAAATTCTTCTGTGGACAGATTCCAGCAACGACCACCAGTGTGGACGAGTCAGACCTGGTCTGCCAACTCCTCCAGCGCTCTTTTCACTGCTTCCTGGGCCCCTCACCTGGTAGGGTGTTTTGGTGGTTCCCCTGCGACAGGCATTCCTTGCTTCCCAACAAAATAGCCCCAAATTGGTATGTTTTATGAGTTCTTTTGTATATCAACAATTTTTCTGTATCCTTTGTACCTCGGTCAGGATATCAATCAAGTCTCGCATCACTAAGACCTCTCAGTCACCTTTTATTACAAGCAAAGATGCCAAACTTACAGGTAAAGCAAAAGTACATGGAGTGAGAGCCTGATGGCATTTCTAGTGAAGAAAGTATGTAAGGCGTACAGCATCTCTTTGGTTTTCTTTGAAAAACAATATCACAGAGATGTCTGTGGCTACTCAGACACCCAGACACCGGAGAAAAAGTCACGAATTTGTACCTGAAATACATGAGCAAATTTTGCTAACAAACCAAACAGTTTCCACTGTAAAGCACCAAGAGGGGGAGAGGGAAACCAGGGCAAAAAGGAAAGTAAAAGTTTCTGGCTTCTGAGAAATATCAGACACCTTTTAAGACACAATTTTTTAAATGGTAAATGTTTAGAATAAAAAGTACACCCATAATCTCAACTTTCAGTAGGAGTAAAAATATATTTTCATCAGAAAACATGAAACATTGGTTGAGCAACAAGAAATTGGTAAAGCAATAGAAAAGGGAAAAGGCAAACAAAAACTACTCTGGTTATTTTTAACGTTCATTCAGACCAGTTTCTGATGTTTAAATATATTTAAGTCACAATGTTGCTTTAGAAGCTTTTAAAACGTATCAACATTTCCTAAAACATTTAAAAAGTACAGATCGTTTTATAACTTTAGATAACAATGTGGCAAACTGGAACAAACACCAAAAGGTTAAAATTTCTAACCCACAAACCGAATGATAATACCAAGATTCTCAAAGTCTAGAAAGAAGAGAACGGCATGGGCCCCCGCCCCTGTTATGGGCCCCCGCCTCTGTTAATCGGAGTGGGGGAATTCGGGGCAGTAAAGAGTGATTACAGAGGGTGAGCAAAGCAGGCCATATTTCTCCTGGCAGGCGAGCCCTGCAATTACTTAGAGCATGCATTATGGCCAGAGCACTCTCGAGCCCACTAAAACGAACAGACTGGACACCTAAAACCGGAGGCTGACAGCAGCTTCGGTGTAAGACCAAGAAGGCGGAAAAGTGGCCTGCTTTGACCTCCACTGAAAACTAAGGCTCCTCCAACTCTGGTCTGTGAATCAGGGGTAGGGCATTAACCTGTCAGTGATTGTATTATTCGGACAAACTCTCCCTGGCTTCCTGCGGCCTTCCCACACACCGGGTGAATGTCAACACCAAGGGCCAGCGAGTGTGGGGGAACCGCTCTGTGTGCGCCGTCCTTTCTAGGAGGCTGTAAGACCGGGAAGAAAGACGGCCCGCGCGCCCCGCCTCCCCAGCCCCGGCCCGGTGCCCTCGCCCGGGTTGCAGCGGGGAAGCGGGTCCCACGAGCTCTCACCTTTTTCAGCGCAGACACTAGCAGTCCCCGCCACTTGGACACATTCTCCTCGCTGAAAAACTCGTACGGCAGCTGCTGCGCCTGCATGGTGCCCCTGGGTACCTCTGGCCCCGGAGGGGGCGGCGGCGGCCGGGCTCGGGAGCCGCAAGAGAGTGAGCTCGCAGCGCTGAACAGGGCCGCGGCCCCACCACACGGCCCGGCCCCCTTGGGGTGCTGCGCGGCTGGGCTAGCCCTGGAGAGGGGGCTGGGGGGCGAGGCCCGCGCCCGGCCACCCACCCGACACAGGTACTAGCCGTGGAGAGCGATTGCAGCCTGGAAGCGGCGGCGGCATCCCGCACCACCGCCCCGGGGCTGGGCCCCCCACCCCTTCCCGGCCCACCGGCGCCGCCCCGAGCTGCCCTCCTCGGTGGCCGCCGCTCGCCTGCTCGGTCGCCCGCCCGCCTGGACTGCGTTCCGGTCCGGCCTGGCCCGGCGGGGGAGCCGGCAGTTGGGGGAGGGCGTGTAAGGGACACTCCAGCCGCGGCGCACGTTTAGCGCAGCCGAGACTGAGATATGCTAGCGACCCCGAGCGGGGCGGAGTTGGTGCTGGGGTCTAGGAGGGCGGGGAAAGGCCCGTGGTCCTTGTTGGGGAATCTGGCTGTCCCGGGGTGCCGCCGCGGCCGCCGCCGCTGCCGCCGGTGTAGCGCTGGAGCTTCCTACTAGCGAACTGAACCTGCTCGCTATTGAGCATGCGCCGCAGGGCTGGGCCAGTTCGCTCCGCGTTTTCCGGCTCCCCAGCGAAGGCGGAGGGAACCGCCAGTGTGCGAGTGTGCAAGTGTGCGAGGGCGCCGTCAAGGCTGCGCTGCGAGGCTGTGGCCCGCCCCCAGGGCTGCAGGGGAGGAGCTAAAGGGCTGGGAGAACTTGAACCGTGGGCTGAGTGGGGCTTGCGGGGTGGAAGGAGGGTGGGCGCTGTTTGGGTGAAGCGGCCCCCTTTGTGTGCTTGAGCCACAAAGGATGCCATCCCTCTCTCGGAGTCTTTTCGGAAAGGGGTGTGTATGTGTGTACTTTGCTCTGAACATGAAGATAAGGACTGCCCAGAGTATTCAGTGCATAGTAAACAGACTGGACAAAAGATAGGTAGCTTAGTATTTGTGGGGTAATAGAAGTAATTGCAATGTTTCCAGTCGGTCTTTGCACATCATCAAGAATAAAATGTGTGTGTGTGTAATATTGATTTTATGTGTGCGTTTAAAATTCAATATGTTCATCTATCAAACCCACTTCAAATACGAGCTCCAATAACTTACCTCCAGTGGAAATTAAGACTTCATCTGCAACTCCCAAATCCCATAACCTTTCGCTCGTGGACATTTCCTTTAACAGCTTCTCTTTCAACAAAGTAACGAACTCTTGGAATGCAGATCTTTTTCACCAGGAGCTCTATACAGAACAGGCGCTTAGTGAGGGTCTGTGGACTGCTAGAGGAGCATTACTATAAATTGTTCCTCCACCCCAGGGATGCAGGTGTTTGTTTATAACAATGACGCTGTGTGGCTAGCTTGTTATGGTTTACCATTAAGCACGTCATGAGCATAATCTCATTTAATCCTCATAGCAATCCTGTCGTTTTCATTTCACAGATGAAGAAGACAATTTGAAGAACTAGCCTTAGTTGCAGTTGATGTTGTACCCTGCTATTGAAGAGAATAACCAGGGTCAGAGAGATAAGAAACGTTTAAATGGTGCTTTTAAATCTCCACAAGACCTCTTTGAGAATCTCATAAAAGTCTTAGGTCCTTCCCTTTTAAAATGTACACATATGATTTACATTTAAAATTCTCCACACTTTCAAAGTGTTCAGAATGACATTTTGGGGGTCATTCATAAATCCTCTGTGCAACCCTAGTTTAGAGAGGAGTTGGGAGCAGGAGAAGGGGTCTCAGAGGAAAACATGTCAGCCATCTTCAAATATATAAAGGACTGATAAGGAAAAAACACATGATGTTTGTGTGGTTCTAAACAATTGAAGTAAGATCAAGCTTCTGCCTCAAATCACTCCTTGGTTTCCCATTATTCTTTTCAAACTTCTTACCATGACCCACAAAGCCTGTATTTGGCTCCTGTTTATATTCTCGGTCCTTTTTCACTGTTCTCGACCTTGGCTCACCACACTCATCACACTGGCCTTCTGTTCCCAGCAAACACCAACTTCATTTCCGCCTGAAGGGCTTTGCTCTTACCCCAGCCTGGAACTCACTCTACCCCTAATGGTTCACTTGGCTGGTTATACACCAGGCTGGTTATAAAGGTCACCACCTCCAAGAGGCCTTCTCTGATAACTCTAAGTCATTCCCACTTACATGTTTCCACCATAAATATTGGCTTATTTCCTTGGTAGCATAAATCATGGCCTGTCATTATTTTTAGTTGTTAGTCTATTCCAAGTAGAATGCAAACTCAAAGAGATCAACAATCTTTTGTGTTCATTCTAGTTCATCAATGTATCCCCAGAACCTCCATTGCATGAATCACAGTAGATGCTCAATAAACAATTCTGAAGGGATGAAAACTGAATATAGGAAACTTCCAGGAAGACTACCTAATAGAATTGTCCTAGGAAATGAACAATCTTTTGAGGTGTGCAAAAATGTACATTCACTCACTCACCCTGGATGTCGGGGAAGGTTAAGTTGGACTTGACCTACAAGGTCCCCTTCAACTCGAGGCTCTGATATGACTGCAGAGGTAAAGATGCCCTAGAATTACAGCCTGGGCTGGGCATGCTTAGTGGCTAGGACAGGTTTTCATTAGTAGGGACGTTTTGGCTGCAAGCGGAGAGCAAGAACCTGAAGGGATGTTGCAGAGACTGGACGCTTCTTAGCTAGCTGAGAAGCCTAAGGGGAGTGAGTGTTGCCGGGCTCGGCGATGCTAAGGTCAGGGAAGCATCGAGCCCCTCTGCGCCGTTTGCCTATATCTCATGGGACAAATCAAAACACCTATGAGTGTGCTGCGAGAGAAGATAACCGTTGTGGACTCAGAAATGTACTGATAGAGACCTGAAAGCCCCAAAGGGCCCTGGGCATTAACCACCGACTGTTACGCAGGCGCAGTTTCGGTTCGCGCCCCTCCTCGGCTCTAACCAGCCTCGAGCCACAGCGGACGTGACGCGCGGCGCGGGCCCAGGCGGCATAGAGGAGGCCCGAGGGGGGGCGTGTCCAGGAGGGCTAGACGAGTTCCGAGCACGTCGCATCGGAACCCCAACATCAGGGAGGGGGTGGGGAGGGCGTTTTGCCAGGCGGCGAGTACCCCGCAGGTGGGAGTGCGGTTCCCCCTGCAGTCGGACGCAGCCGTAGGGTTGCCTGCCTGGCTGCAGCCACAATTATCTTCCCGGAGCAAACTTCAGATCCTGTTCAAGAGCCTCCATTGCTATCCCAGGATGAGGTCCAAAGTCTCTGGCTTGGTATTCATGGCCTTGCACAATCGGGCCACTACTTACTTATCTTTCCAGCTATATCTCTCACTCAAAATGAACTACTGTCTCTCTTTCCTTCCTACGCAGTTCCGTCTGCCTGGAATGACCACAAGTTTTTTTTCATTTCCCACCCATTACACCTTCACTCCACCACCCATATACACGCTCATTGTGGAAGTATTGTCCACGCTGTCTTCCCAGCTCAAATGCCACATTCTCTCTGAAGTCTTTCTCAGCTCCTATTTACGATTCCTATCCCATAAACTAATAGGCATATTTTCAGAGCCTAATAGGCGTAAAAACAGTCGTGTCAGCCATCAACTCATGTAATCAAGAATTACTGTCCAGGCTCTAGCTGGTGTGGCTCAGTGGATTGAGCCCCAGCCTGCGAACCAAAGGTCACTGGTTCGATTCCTAGTCAGGGCACCTGCCAGGGTTAAGGGCCACGTCTCTAGTTGGTGGCCTATGAGAGGCGATAATGTTTCTCTCCATCTCTTCCTCCCTTCCCCTCTCTCTAAAAATAAGTAAAATTTTAAAAAGAAAATTACTAGGTAGTTTATCTTTGAGGTAATAATGATGGTTACCTGTTCACCTCATTAGTAATTAGGGACATGCAACTTAAAACTACATTAAATACTATTCCATGCCCATTGAATTGGCAAAAATTTAGAAGTTGAACAATAATAAACTTTGGCAATGATGTAAAGCAATTGAAATTCTCATCCACTTCTATGGGAAAATAAATGAGTACAACCACTTTAAATAATGATTTTTTACTTGAAAAGATGAACTTGGACATGTCCTGTATAAACTAGCATAGCTACATTCCCGTAGCATACATATACCAGAGAAAACTCACTACATTGTTTGTAATAGCATAAAGAATAGAATGGGTGGGTACATAAATTGTGAGAAAATATAGAGTATCAACAATGAATTACAGCCATCTATATTTCAATAGACTGAATGTTTATGTGCATATTCAATAGACTGAATGTTTATATCCCCCCCATTCATATGTTGAATCGTAACCTCCCATGTGTTAGCATTCAGAGGTGGGGTTTGGGGGAAGTGATTAGGTCATGAGGTGGAATCCTCATAAATGGGTTTAGTGCTAATATAAAAGAGATTTCTCACCCTGGCTGGTGTGGCTCAGTGGATTGAGCACAGGCCTGAAAACCAGAAGGTTACTGGTTAGACCCCAGGCAGGGTACATGCCTGGGCTGTGGGCCAAGTCCCCAGTTAGGTTTGGGCTAAAGGCAACCAACTGATGTTTCTCTCCCTCCCCCTCTCTCTGAAAATAAATAAAATCTTTAAAACCTTCCATCACGTGAAGACAAGGGAGAAGACAGTTATCTGTGAACCAAGAAGCAGATGCAGGATCTGCTAGGATCTCTCGATCTTGGATTTTCCAAGTTCAAAAACTATGATTGATAAATTTCTGTTGTTTATAGACCACCCAGTCTATAGTATTTTGTTTTGACAGCCCAAATGAACTAAGACACCTCAGTATAAATGAATCTTTCAAAAAATAACACTGACAATATGGAAATGTGCCTTGAGAACTTCCAAAGGGTGGGGGGTGGGAAAGAATATTGAGCAGGACATGGAAACTAGCCACTGAATAATTCATTATATAAAGAGCAAAAAACCAAACAGAACTGAGTTGTGTGGTATTTATGGTGATACCCAGCCTTCAAGATGGCACAGTGAGCTTTCCCTCCTGGTGTTCCTGTCCCAGCACAGACACCACTCCCACACCGAATAAACAATCGTATTCAATTGTCAATCCGAAAAATAGGGTTTTGCAGAAATTGTACATGTGGTTTCTGAGGCTAACTTTTAGAAGACATTGTGACTTTAGTGTCTTTCTCTCTTGAACCTCTCATTCGGGGAAAAGCCACTGCCAGGCTTTGAGGAAACTCAAGATCACGGAAGGACTTGGAGGGCTGTGTAGGAGGGACAAAAGACCCTCACCCCTTGGCTTTGTCATAGCCTGAGTCATTCTATCTGTAAAAAGTGTCCTAATCTCTTGGCTGCCTTGCTTCCCCAACCTGATTCAGGCCTGTTAAGTGCCTGAGGGGGATACAGCCTTGAACTGGAACAGGCAGTTCCCGGGAGCAATCAGACCTGGAAAGAATGCATACAATCCTTTGAAACGTGCTTTGCTAAGAATGTCCTCAATTTAAATGTCAAGGGTCCAAGCACAAAATGAGTTTGTTTTCCCAGGTTTTATGGGCAACTGGCGTCAGCCTGTCTACCAAACCCTGCCTCAAAAGGGCCCCCGTGATCCCAGAAATGTTATCTGTAAACCTTACCTCCTTTATCCCAGAAATGTTATCTGTAAACCTTACCTCCTTTTGTTGATATGCATCCCCATGCAAGCTAAACTCAGTAAAAGCCCATTGAGAGAGAGGCTCAAGGCCCTTCTCTTCTGAGAGATTGGTCAGCCTTTTCTCCCCAAGCAGATCATGTCTTGGTAGGTTCAGTCTCATCCATGGCAGCCAGGAGAGCTCTGCTGGATAGAGCTCCCTGACATAGGACAAAGTGAATTCATAGACAATTCTGTACCATACTTGACAGTCTCAGAAATGAACTTAAGAATCTATCTGCTCTTAATGACAGGCTAGAGTTGGGAGAGGCTGGAAGCAAACACAAGTAGACAAACCATATGAAGCATTTGTACTGACTATCAGTTTCTCTTTTCACCTCTTCTCTCTAGCACCTAAAGGCTAAGTGTCCAAAGCTCCTCAGTCTCAGTTACGGAGAGTTAAAGAGGCAACTCAGTTCAGCCAGCTTCAAGTCCCTTATTGCTCTTTGTTGCCTTAAGCAAATTACTTAATATTTATTATGCCAACTTGTATAATTTGTGTCCAGAGGAAATAACCTCACCAGTCAAGCACCTACTGTATAAGGAATTTAATATCTGAATATGAGGAACTATAATATGTAACTCAAAGATACTCAAAGGTTTACTTAAAAAAGAATTTGGCATTTAAATTTTCCAATAAGTAATATATTCACATGACTCAAAAATGTGTTTTTACTCTTCCCACCAGCATTAGTGTTCATACCCTATTCCCTAATGCAGAGATTTTCATCCAATGTACTGCAAGAATTTTTAAAACATGAAATATCTGACTATTTATTCAAAAGCACTCACCTCTTCCCTTAGATCACCAAATAAAAAAAGAAATGACAATAACCAGTACATCAATAGCCATCCAGTGTAACCAAATCAAAATTATACCTATTTTTTTTTGTCAGACTGGCAAAAAATGCAATATATATTTTGGTGTGCTGCAGAATTTTAGCAATTTGTTCATGTGTACCATGAGATGAAAAAGATTGAAAATCGTGGCCCCAATGTAACAACTTTTATTACTTTTAAAACTATATTCCTCCAGAGTTTCTAAATGCAAACACAATTATAATGTTTAACAGAAGAGTTTCAAAAGCATACAAAGATTCCCATATATCTTTCATGGAGACTCACCAATTTTTAACATTTTGCCACATTTGCTATATCATTTCCCCTCTGTCTCTGCCCTTGTCTCTACATACATGTGTACATACATGTTTGTGTATATTTCTTCAAAATTACTTGAGAGCAACTCACACATATCACCCCCCTTCACCCGAAACATTTCAGTGAATCAGTGTGCATTTCCTAAGAATAAGGGCTTTCATTTACATAGCCATAGTGACATTATTAAGTTCAGAAAGCTAACATTGGTACAGCACTCTAATATAATCTACAGACCTCATTCAAATTTCACCAATTGTCTCAACAATGTTCTTTACACAGACAGTTTTTCCTGGTGTAGAATCCAAAGCAGGATCACATACTGTGTTTCGTTCTCATGTCCGTGTAGTCTCCTTTAATCTAAAACAGTTCTTTGGCCTATCTTTGTCTTTCATGCTGTTGACATTTCTTAAAATGACAGGCCATTCTGGTTCATAATGTCCCTCAATTTGGGTTTGTCTAAAGTTCTCCCATGATAAGATTCAGGTTTTGCTTTAAAAAGAAGTTTTGGCATTTTTCACAGAAACAGCATATAAGTGCTATGTCCTTTGGAAAATATCATATCAGGGGGACACAATGACGGCTTGTCCCATCATTAGTGACACTAACTTTGATTACTTGTTTAAGGTGAAGTCTTCCAAGTTTCTACAACATAAAGTTATTTTTACCCTTTGTGATTAATTAGTAACCTGTACAAATACATGTTATTTAAAAAAACAGCTTATTGAGATAAAATTCACATACTGTACAATTAATCCATTTAAATTGTTCAAAGCAATGGTTTTGAGTGTATTCAGAGTTGTGCAATGATCACAATCATTTTTGGAATATTTTCATTGCCCCCAAAAGAAACTTCATATCCCACTCACAGCCATATTTTTATAGTTACATAGAATTCTATTACATGGATATACAATAATTTGCCAGTTTTCTTTTGAAGGACATTTTCCCCCAATCTCCAATTACAAACAGTGCTGCAATGAGTGAAATGATTTTGCTTGTATTCAAGTATGTCTGAGGATAAATTCCCTCAAGAGGATTCTTGGGTCAAAGGCAAAGTACATTTGCAATTTTGATAATTATTGACAAACTAGAAAGCTAATTACTTAGTGTTCATAATATATTTTAGGGTGCTCTTTTGGAGTAATATAGTAATAATAAGCCAAAGGAGAAAATTTTATCTACTTGACAGTGACAATTTCTATTATTATTTGTATTATATTAGTATCTATAAGGACTCTAAAATGGTATTTTGAGTTCTTCTGAAGATATACCTCATGCCTTGAAGTGGTAATATCTCCTGAACTATATAAAACTAGTGATCTTTTTTTATGCTACTGTTATTCCATGTTGATTCTGTAAAGCATATAGCTTAATTCCAACAGACAAATTTATTCCACAATATATCTGCTATCAATTCTTCAGATATCAGACTTCCGGCCAAGATGGAAGTGTAAGTAGACACACTGTGCCTCCTTGCACAACCAAAAGCACAACAATAAACTTAAAAACAAAAGCCAACCTGAACTGCCAGAAATCGAACTGTATGGAAATCTGACAACCAAGGAATGAAAGAAGAAACACTCATCCAGACCTGTAGGAGGGGCGGAGATGGGCAGCCAGGTGGAGAGGACTTGCAGCAAAGAAGCGGCTAGAGGACTAGGGCAGTCCCACATTTGTGTGCAGATGAACCGGGAGGAACAACTAGGGAGCGAGACAGACTGCACAACCGAGGGTTTCAGCGCGGGGAAATAAAGCCTGAAACCAATGATTAAAAACACATGTGGAACTTGCGGCAGTGGGAGAAACTCCCAGCCTCACAGGAGTTGTCTTGGAGAGATGCACAGAGTCCTAGAATGTACACAAAACAGCCCACCCGGGAATCAGCACCAGAAGGACCCAATTTGATGTGGGTGGCAGAGGAAGTGACTGAAAGCCACCCAGAACCAAGCAAGCAGCACTTGTTCCCACTTGGCCCCCTCCCCCATGTACAGCGCCACAAAGCAGCTAGGTGGGTTGCTCTGCCCTGGCAAACACCTAAAGCTCCACCCCTTACTACCTAACAGTGTGCTGAGACCAAAATAAATAAATAAATAAATAGCCCAAATGAAGGAACAGTTCAAAGCTCCAGAAATAATATAACTAAGTGATGAAGAAATAGCCAATCTATCAGACGCAAAGTTCAAAACACTGGTAATCAGAATGCTCACAGAAATGGTTGAGCATGGTCACAAAACAGAGGAAAAAGTGAAGGTAATGAAAAGTGAAATAAAGAAAAATGTACACAGAACCAACAGTGACAGAAAGGAAACCAGGACTCAAATCAACAGTTTGGAGCAGAAGGAAGAAATAAACATTTGATCAGAAAAGAATGAAGAGTGCTCGCTTTGGCAGCACATATACTAAAGTTGGAATGATACAGAGAAGATTAGCATGGCCTCTGGGCAAGGATGACACGCAAATTTGTGAAGCATTCCATATTTTTAATGGAAGGGCAGATAAAGTGCCTCCCAGATAAGGTAAAGTTCAAGGAGTTCATCATCACCAAGCCCTTATTATATGAAATGTTAAAGGGACTTATCTAAGAAAAAGAAGATAAAAAACACATATAGTAAAATGACAGCAAACTAACAATTATTAACAAGCACACCTAAAACAAAAACAAAAACAAACCAAGCAAACACTAGAACAGGAACAGAACCACAGCAATGGAGATCATGTGGAGGGTTAGCAACAGGGGAGTGGGAGGAGGAGAGGGGGGGAAAGGTACATAGAACAAGTAGCGTAGACGGTGGGTAGAAAATAGACAGGGGAGGGCAAGAATAGTGTGGGAAATGTAGAAGCTAAAGAACTTATGACACATGGACATGAACTAAAGGAGGGGAATATGGGTGGGAGCAGGTGTGCAGGGTGGAGGGGAATGAAGGGGGGAAACTGGGACAACTGTAACAGCATAATCAATAAAATATATTTTTAAAAAAGAAAGAAAAGAACGAAGAAACAGGAATTCAAAAAAATGAGGAGAGGCTTAGGAACCTCCAGGACAACTTTAAATATTCCAACATCCAAATCATACAGGTGCCAGAAGGAGAAGAGGAAGAGCAAGAAATTGAAAACTTATGTGAAAACATAATGAAGGAGAACTTCCCCAATCTGGAAAAAAAAAATAGATTTCCAGCAACTCCGAGAAGCTCAGAGAGTCCTAAAGAAGTTGGCCCCAAGGGAGCACACACCAAGGCACATCATAATTCCATTACCCAAGATGAAAAATAAGGAGAGAATCTTAAAAGCAGCGAGAGAAAAGGAGAGAGTTACCTACAAAGGAGTTCCCATAAGACTATCAGCTGATTTCTCAAAAGAAACCTTGCAGGCAAGAAGGGGCTGGAAAGAAGTATTCCAAGTCATGAAAGGCAAGGACCTAAAACCTAGATTACTCTATCCAGCAAAGCTGTCATTTAGAATGGAAGGGCAGATGAAGTGCCTCCCAGATAAGGTCAAGTTAAAGGAGTTCATCATCATCAACCCCTTATTACATGAAATGTTCAAGGGACTTATCCAAGAAAAAGAAGAAGGTCAAAAATATGAACAGTAAAATGTCTAAAAAAACTCACAAGTACCAATAACCAAACCTAAAAAAATAAAAACAAACTAAGCAAACATCTAGAATAGTAATAGAATCACAGAAATGGAGATTATCAGTGGGGAGGAGGAGGGGGAAAAGGTACAGGGAATAAGTAGCATAAATGGTACATACAAAACATATGGGGGAGGTGAAGAATAGTATGGGAAATGGAGAAGCCAAAGAACTTATGTATATGACCCATGGACATGAACTAAGGGGGGGTGGGACATGCAGATGGGAGGAGGAGTGCAGGGCAGAGGGGAATATAGGGGGGAAATGGGACAACTGTAATAGCATAATCAATAAAATGTATTTAAAAATAAAAATAAGATAGATGTAATGTACAGCATAGGAAATGTAGTAAATAATGTAACAACTTCACATAGTGACAGATAGTTAACTAGATTTATCACAATGATCACTTTGTAAGATATACATATAAATGTTGAATTATTATGTTATATACCTGAAACTAGTGTAATATTGTATGCCAACTAAATTTTAATAAAAAATGTGTACCTGAAAAAAAAATCTTCAGATATCAGGGCTATTACCCCACTGAGAGCTCATATGATCCTCCAGACCAGTGGAGTCACTCCAGATTTTACTAGATAAAAAAGTACCTGTCCTACAAAGTACCTGTTCTCTTCCACGTACGTACAACAAATGATGGAGCCAGTCAGGCCAACTGGTCAGTTGCCATCTTTGGAAAACTCACATTATTTATAGGTTTTACATCCTTATCTTTTTTTTGTTTTAAGATTTTATTTATTTATTTTTAGAGAGGGGGAAGGGAGGGCAAGAGAGGGAGAGAAACATTGACATGCAAGAGATACGTCGATCAGTTTGCACGAGGACGCCTGACCCCCTGAGCCACATCAGTCAGAGCTACATCCTTATTTAAAAAAAAAATAAGAAATTGTAAGGAAGGAGCACAAGATTTGTTTTACACATCAATGGTAACTCATCACAGCAGACATGGAGATGCTGTGGAGCTCAGATGCCCTCTCAGGAAAGAGCTTGTCGCCTAACTGTGAGGACTATTCACTGATAGCCTCCAACTTCGAACTCCTTCAAGTCTCCTTCAGTTTTTAGCCAAGAGTCCCACTGTTTTTAAGGTGGCCCTAATCAATGCTGCAGCAAGATGGTGGAATGAAAAATTGGCCACTTCCACCCAATGCGGGACACCTCTAACAGGCGACCTTTGATCTGGAGCTCCCCATTGGGATGGCTGAGTCACTGGCAAATCTGCTATGCGGTCTGGTAGCTCCTCTGCCCAGCCCTGCTTCCTCCTTTCCCCTCACAGATGTCACCACGCAACAAGCCTTTTGCACTCTTAACTTCATTTCAGTTTCTGCTTCCCAGAGGACCCAACTGATACATTTGTAAATGAATATTGATTCATAGGATATCAACAATATTTTTAAATCATGAGGCTTCCCTATAAAACCCTCAAATTCATTGATTATAGAAATACACCTATAATTTTCTGAACTGATTCTTTTCTCATAATATGTACAGAAATTGATATAGCTCTGAATCTCTGTAAGAACTTGCAGTTTACCTTAATTTTGATGATGTTCCTTAAACAGAGTTTACTTATGATAAATACAGCTAAAGCATCCAAACTTCATCAGACCTATTCTTTTACTCCTCCTGACAGAGACAATGTCTTCTTCCTTTCCTTCTTACCCTCTGCCCTTTTCCACTCTCAATCCTCCTCCTCCTCCTTCTCCTCCTTCTTCTTTTGGTTGGGGTTGGGGGGGGGGATGCAGTCAGTAAACTACCAGCAACTCTAAACAAAAGAAAGAGAGTCCCTGGCTGGGTAGCTTGGTTGGTTAGAGCATCATCCCTATACACCAAGGTTGTGAGTTTGATCTCTGGTCAGAGCACATACAAGAACCAACCAATGAATGCATAAATAACTGGAACAATAAATTGATGTCTGTCTGTCTTTCTCCCTCCTCCTCTTTTTCTCTCTAAACACAACCAATAAAAAACTAAAAAGGAAAGAGAAAGAAAACAAATACAAAAAAAAGTAACATCCCATTATCCCTTGTGCAACAGTTCATTTCCCTAAATTTTTGAAAATTACTTATACATGCACGATTTTATGAAGAGTGTGCCAAGACACAGTTTCATAAGGATTACATTAAAAGTTTCTCTCCCTGAGGCAGAGTATTGCTGGTTTGGAATTGTTTTGCTCTTAACCTCCTTTGTCTAAATATGTAAAAGTTCGCTTTGATTTATGAGTGTACAGTTTTTGTTTTCTTTTCTTTTCTTGTTTGTTTTTTTTTTTTGTTTTGTTAACTCTAACATAGGAATTAAAACAAAAACAACAAAACCTTAGAGTGAAAAACAACAGCAACCTCTAAAGAAGAACTGCATTTTAATTTGCTCAGCTGATCGGACAAAAATAGGCTTTCTTACTACTGAGACTTCAGTGGGAACAGTTCTCATGAAGTATTTTTTTTTTATCCTCACCCAAGGACATTTTCATTTGCTTTTTTAGAGAGAGCGCGCGGAAGGGAGAGAGAGAAACATTGGTGGGAGAGAAGAATTGATCGGTTGCCTCCGTCGGCATCCAGACGGAGATAACGCACCAGAACCTGGGAATGCACGCATTCTGACCGGGAGTCACCCGCGCTGCACCCGGACTGGGGATGAACCCACAACCCGGGACTGCACCGGGGCCAGGAATGGAACCCGCAACCTTTTGGTTATGGGACCACGCTCCAACCACTGAGCCACACTGGCCATGGACTCATGAAGTATTTTGTTATCATATCCCTTTTAGTTGTTTATTCATTTTAGTTAGGAGGATGTGGAACATATTCCAAAGGTGAAACAGAGGGGGAGAGAAAGGATTGGAACAGAATCTGCATGCCAAAGAGGTCCTGCACATTTCTTGTAAGTTTATTCCTGGTTCTTGTTAAATTTTTGTGGTTAGGAATGGGAATTTAAAAATTACATTTCTACTTAATTATTGTTCAGTTAAAGAAAAAGCATTTTTTTATGTATAGTTGTCTTACTTAACTCTTTCCATAGTTCCAATCGTTTTCTTTTTAAAATGATGTCTTTGATTCTCTGTGTTTATAAGCTCCAAGCAAAGCATGATGGTTTTTGCCTCCAAACCTTTTCATTGAGGCGAGAGGAGTGGGACCCAGGCGATTGCTGGACCCCGTAATCACTCTGCCTTGACCAAATTTCGGAATGCTGCCAGCACTGGTGTTGAAAGCTGCTGAATCAAGAAGTCATCTGCCGAATTCACAAGCTGCCGCTACAGTGACTGGCTGCAGATTCCTACCACCTGTGCACAGTCTGCCCAGCACAGCAGATGCTCAGCTCGCTGTCTTTCTCCGCCGCTCCCTCCGTTCCAGACCAAAGCCACGGGCATGTTTCTGTTTGGTGGGACCGACACATTCTGAGCCCTGGCCACGAAAGAGCCTGAGAAACAGTTTTCTAGTTTCCCTCCGTGCCTCCATCCTAGAGCACACCCATAAGCAATAGTGACCGTGGTATTAGTTAGCATATCTAGAAAATTTCCTCCTATTTCTAAAAAAATAATTGTGATAGAATACACATGAAATTTAGCATTTACCACTTTTAAGTGGGCAAGGTCAGTAGAGTAAGTATATTCATATTATTGTGCAGCCAATTTCCAAAACCCTTTTCATTTTGCTAAAACGCTGTACCCATTAAACAATTACTTCCCTTTTCTCCCCTACCCACCACCCCTCGTAACCACCATTCTACTTTCTGTTTCTATAATTTGACTTTTCTCGATAAGTCACATAAATGGAATTATACAGTATTTGTCTTTTTGTGACTGACTTGTTTTACTTAGAATAATGTCCCCAAGTTTCATCCATGTTGTAGCATATGTCAGAATTTCAAGCTGAATAATATTGCCTTGTATGTAGATGGCATGTTTTGTTTATTCATCTGTCAGTGACACTTGGGTTCCTTCTACTCCTTGGCTACTTACTGTGCATAATGCTACTACATACATGGGAATGCAAACAGGTCTTTGAGACCCTGCCTTTAACTATTTTAGATATGTACCCATCCTCTTATTTCCTTTGATCTGAGAGCTTTAAAAAGGAGAGGGCTGCTGAATGTTTTTGAACATTTTTTCACTATCTGTAGCAGATTATACTTTTTAAGATGCCACAGCATTCTTCCTCATCCCACATGCTTGGCCCCTTTTCCATGGAGTCGTGGAGTTTACATCCCCTCTCCTTGAACCAGGGTAATCTCTGGGACTGCCTGGACAAACAGCACAGCAGAAGCGATACTACGTTACTCCCAAGCCTGGATCGTTAAAATGCCATGCACTCCCACATTCTGCTTTTGCAATCCATCAACCATACTATGAGAAAAATCAGATTAACCCATGGAGAGAGCACCTGCAGAAGCTCTGTCTACATTTCCCACCGACAGCCCACCTGAGGTCCCAGCCAACAGCTCACATCAAGTGCCAAACAAGGGAGTGAGGATACCTCAGGTGATGGTGTCCTCAGTCATCAAGCCGCCTCAGCCTGGAGACGACCCAGTGAGGCTCTGGACATTGTGGTGCAGAGACAAATGGCCCCTGCTGTGCTCTGCCTGATTTCTGACCTTTAGAATTCATGAGTAGGATAAAATGGTTGCTTTATGCCACGGACTTGTGGGGTGATTGTGCAGCGATGGATAACTGGTGCTGTATCTCAGGATATGATCATTTGGTTTTTCATCTTTCATCATTTGATATAATATGTAAGTACTTGTGTATTGGTAGAATAAACTGTCCTTGCTCAAGTTGTATTATTCTGTTAATGAATGTCTAGATTTAGCTTGCTAGTGTAATGGAGATTAATAATTATTATTTTAAAACAAAACTGGTCTTAACTGCTTCCGTCTTCTAAGGGAGAAGGTAACCTAGTTCATTCTGGAGGTGGAATCAATAGCCAAACTGCTCCCTGCTACTTTCAGGGCAGCCTCCTAGTGTCTTTTCTTCTCTCCTTATTTAGCTTAAATTTTATGAGCACCACTCGTGAGCACGTGAGCACCGTGCCCTTGAAAAGACTTTCCATTTCCGTTTCCTTGCCCTTCTCCCTTTACCTCACTTGCCTTGCAAAAACTCCAGCCTTGGTTAATCCCATCCACCCGCTCGTTTTGTGCCTGCCCAGGTGTACGTGAGACTTGCTGGAGACCCATACAGTTGCACAGCTTGGTATCACCTTAATTTCATGATCACAGCCTCAAAAGGGCACTCAATATCCTTCAGAAGCCTACTGAATCCTAGCAAATTCTACTTATCAATCTCCAAAATACCTAATTTACACCTTTTCCTCTTCTCTTACATCTTATCTCTCCCACCCACTTCCACCTCCCTTTTGCTCCTGACCTTGACTTCTACTTTATGAAGAAAATCAAAACCATCAACCTGGAGCTTCCTCATCCTGCCATCACCTTCTCCTTCATTGGGAAGACCATGCTCTGTCCTCTCCTGCTGCTGTCGAAGAACTGGCTTGGCTGCAGACAAAGGGATCTCACCTATTTTGAACATTCCCAACATCCCAGGTACCTTACTCATATTTTAGCCTGTGAAATGGGTGTTAGTATTCCCACCTTTTTGAGGAGAAAACTGAGGCTTAGCTAGTTTAAACACTGTGCTCTACAGCACTCAGTGCAAAGCTAACTCCAAGGTCAGTGCTTGCTTCCCTCCACCCAGTGGCTCCTCAAACCAAGGATGGTCTGCACGCCTGTGTTTCAGATTTATCTCTTTGAAAAATGAGGGCATTCAAGAGAGGAACCTTCCAACAGCTTTGCTCTTTAATCTTTAGAAGGACAGCAGTGTGTAAGGTTATTGTGAGGCCCAGCGGGAGCTGATGGCAGGCGGTGACTTAGAGAGGTCCCCTTGCTCAATCCCTGTGTTGTTCTTTAGCATTTTGTTTCAAGGAGGTAAATAGAATCATGAGGTGCGATTCAACTCCTACCTTTAAAATGTAGCACTAGAAAAAGGGATGCTTGGCCTGAATGCGTGAAGCCAGAAACACAGTTCTACGTTTGTGATACATGCATGTGCCATTCCAGAGTGGGCACCCTCTGCACTCTAGAAAACGCAGCCAGCACCGAGTGTCACAAATATGACCCCTATAATAAGTACACTGAGCATGATATAACACCATCGGGAGAAGAAAAGGGCAATGTTCTGCAATTTTTTAAATTTTGAAATATTAGGGCATTTTTTAAAACCAGATAAATAGGTGCACTGTGACATGTCTTTAATTATGTCTTTCTGTTGTGTATAATTATCATGGAATGCAGGTGAACCGGAGGCCGGACAAACTCACCCGCCGGGCTCACAATCTGGCACTTCTGACTTTGGCTTTTCCTCTAAAGACAGTATCCCAACCAGAGTCTGGGCACTCCAGGGCCCCTTGGAGATTACAGCTCAGGAGTTGGACCCTGCAGACCAAGAGGAGTGGGGCACAGCCCTTCAGGGCTTGGCTTGGCTTTCCTTTCCTAGTTCTACAACCTACTGCTGTCACAGACAGTGACAAAAGTGTCTGTGGCTCGAGAAGAAGAGAGGGAAGTAGGAGGAGGGAAGGCAGCATTGCCTGAGGCATGGGGTAAAAATATATGAAAACGTTCAGCCCAGAACTGCATGATTTCAGCCTGATCAGCTTTGCTGAAAGTGGTGTTACAATTCACTTGCAACATAAAGAAATGAAAGCAAGCTTGGTTTCTCTAGGTCATCTTCTTCTCCTCCACTTGACGGACAGGCTCAATTTTCAAGATACTCAGAGCTCCACCCTACCCATTGTGCCCACTGGGCTGCCTCTCCGATCTGTGTTCCTGTTCCTTACTCAAGTCTCACTTCTCAATCCTCTCACTTTCTAACTCCATCCTCCGAATTCCTCAGAGATTCTAATTTCACTAAAGCAAACCCTGATGTTTAATCTTCTTTTTGCCTGTCCAGTCTCCTTTCCCCTTCTTCCACTGAGAGCTTTCTTCGGGGGAGCCACCTTTGCCACTGCATGCTCATTAAGATGACCTGTCCTCTCCTGCACCTTTGTTGATGAAATTCACATCTAAGGGCAAAAAAGCTGGAGAAGTGGTCTCTGAGGCACTCTTCAAGATATGCCTGTTTGACCATTGTAACTCCAAGCCCGAATGGCCTCAAGACTGGAATAAAGATCTGTAAAAGCGATAAGCCTGGAACCTGTTTAAACTGCATCCAGTATAAACTGGCTGCCTTTTACAGGTAGTACAAAGAAACACATTTTCCAATAAGTTCTCCCTTAGTCTACCTCATTATTCCACAAAATTTTGTAAGTGTGGTTTATGATTTTACACCTACTGAGAAAGAAATACTCCATTCAAGAGAACTGAGTTAATTTATTTCTGCAGCGTGAAGTGGTTCCTAGCTCCCTATATGAAACACAGGGGCATTGCTTCTCACCGTTTGGCTGAGATCAGGTGTAGTAGAGTGTCTGCAGCAACATCGATTTTTTAAAACTTGTCTTAAAACATTTTTTATATTCCTTTAAAATCTATATCGCTAAAATGCTAAGACAAGCGTCTTTCTAAGAAAAAAAATTCCTGATGCAGTGTTATGAAAGTAATTTTCACTAGAGATGGTGTCTTTGTATCACCATTTTCTTCTTTCAGAACTGCAGGATGCGGTCATTTTTTTTCTAGTCTAATTTCTTCAGGTTTTGTCATTAGGCTCACGGAAAACATTGAGTTTGTCCTAATTTTATAAGAGATAAAGCCTAAAGAATAGTCAAATACTTGCTCAAGGTCAGGCAAGTCTGTTAATAGGAGAAACCAAAGTAGAACCCTGGGTCTTAAAGTGCTTTTAAAGCTTAGCTGTGACCCTGCTTGGCATTTCGGGGAAGGTCTCCCCTCTTCTGATGCCAAGATTTCAGGACCAGAAAACAATACGGACAGTATCCGAACTTAGTAAAAGGTATTGGTAATTTCTACCATGGTGATTCACTTTGATCATTTTCTTTTCCTTTTAAATGTTTATTTTTAAATAACCTCTGTGTGAATAGCCTGCTCCTCAACAGCCCCTCATCCCATGCAGTTCTAAGTATGATCCTGGTACAACACCATATGGGAAGGTGATGGAGAAGCAAATTCTTGGCCCCTGCCTCAGACCTTCTAAACTCTGGGAGTAGCACCCAGTAACCTGCGTACTAAGAGGCTGCTAGGTGATTCTGAGGCACACTGACGTTTGAGAACCTCTGATTACATAATCCTTGCTTGCTTTAGTTGTAACACTGGGGTTGCAATATGGTGACTTTTCATCATTTACTAAACATTTGGGAGCTGGCATTCTTCTTTTTTATTGAGATACAATTGTCTAATAACATTGTGTAAGTTTGAAGTGTCCAACATGTTGATCTGATACATTTGCTTACATATTGCAATATGAGTACCACCACAGTACTAGCTAACATCGCCATCACATCACGTTTTTATCTTTCCTTTTTTGTTGTGGTGAGAACACTTATGATTGAGCCTTTCAGCAATTTTTAAGTATATAATACAGTAGTTAACCATTACCATCATGCTGTGCATTAGATCTTCAGAACGTACTAATCTTCTAACTGCAAGCTTATACCCTTTGACTAACATCTCCCCTATTCCTCTGCCTCCCCCCAGCCACTGGTAACCATCATTCTACTCTTTATTTTAGTTTCTTTAGATTCCACATATAAGTGATATTATGTATATTATAATATTCCTCTTTCTCTGATTTATCTCAAGTTCTACCTTGCCACAAATGGCAGGATTTTCTTTTTTTTCTTGGCTGAATAAAATGCCATTGTATGTTTGTATACATCACACCTTCTTTATCCAATCAGCTGACACTGGACACGGAGTGGTTTCCATATCTCGGCCACTGTAAGTAACTCGGTGGTAGATGTAGGGACTGCAGGTGGCTTTTTGAGTCCTGTTTTCATCTCCTTCAGATATATCACCAGAAGTAGAAGTTCTGGTTCATGTGGTAGTTTTATTTATTTTATTTTTTGAGGAATTCTGCTGTTTTCCATAGCGGCCACACCAATTTACATTCCCATCAATGGTACACACAAAAGTTCTCTCTTCTCCACATCCTCACCAACACTTGTTATTGTTTTAACGATAGCCACTCTGATAGGGGTGAAGTGATATTTTGTTGTGGTTTTGACTTGCATTTCCCCATTATTTGTGATGTTGAGCATCTTTTCATATTCCTGTTGGGCATTTGTATGTCTTCTTTGGAAAAACATCTCTTCAGTTCTTCTGCCCATTTTAATTGGATTGTTTGGGCTTTTTATTTTTATTTATTTATTTTTGCTATTGAGTTGTCTGGATTTTTACATATTTTGGATGTTAACCTCTTATCTGATACACAGTTTGCAAACATTTTTTCCCATGCTGTATGTTGCCTTCTTACTTTGTTGACGGTTAGCTGGCCTTCTTCTATGCAGTGAAACTTTGCTTTGCCCTGCCTTTCTATTCTCCCCGCTCCCCATCACTATAAATTCGTAGATGTTGGAAATGCAGTGTGCTAAAATCAGTCACAGTTACCATTCTACTTGGTGTCCAGATAGTCCCTCACTTCCCTGATGCAGCCCCCTTGGAGCTGTTCCTGTGTTCTTTCCACCTGCCTTCAGGTGTTATTGAGAGCATCCTTGGCGTCTGACACAAGAAAACTCAGCGATTCTTGACTGTGTATTTGCCTGTTTTTATACTAAATCTTGAAGGCAGGAACAAAGTCTAACTAACATTTATAACATTTAACATTTACCCGAGGGACCTGATATCTAAATTATGTTCTGCACTATCAATGTATTCAAGAAAGGCAAGTGAGTTTAACTATTGTTTTGGAAGGGACAAAAGGCTATTCAAAATTATATTGAAGTCCCCATGATTCTTAGGCTAGGTTGGTTCAGAGTAGGTGTAAATCACAGTATTTTGTTGTGACTTTGGGTTAATTAATTTGACTCTGAGCTCTGATCATTGATCGGATAAAGGAGATACTCATAACTGGCAAGAACATGCTGGAGATAATAAAATGAGATTCCTGGTTTCAGTTTTTAATTTATATAGTTTTCTAGGATCTGTTTAATACAATGCATACACAGCTACTTAAAACATCTCAGTGCTTCTTAGAGTAACCTAAACATAAAATTAATTTGCAGATTTAATGCAGCTATTAAAATAATTAATACTTCAGTGCTTACTAGAGTAACCCAGACATGAAAATTAATTGCAAAAAAAATAATTACAAAGAAAAT